>CM067309.1:8077331-8527331 GCA_034231615.1 Meghimatium bilineatum | reverse complement strand
GAATTAATGTCAGAATAGATGTAAATATATAGAAGAATAGGGAGAACATCATGAAAAGAGGAGAAAACAAACAAAGAGGTTCTAAGAACACTTCGTATGAAAGAACAATTTTAAAAGAAATAAATATCATGACACCTTGTTGAAGACCTTACTTGAGGGTAAAGTCAAAGGGAAGCGAGCAGGAGGTAGGCAAAGATACAAGTGGGAGAGTAACATCACAAGATGGACAGGTTACAGTCTAGCAGAGTGCACCACCAAAACAAAAGACGGGATATTGGAGGTCTGTTGCAGCCAATCTTCGTTGCGGAGACGGCATTTGATGACGATGATGTGAGTGTGTGTGCGCATGTGTGCGTGGGTTTGTTTAGTGCTGGCGTGCGTACGTACATACGTATATATGTATATATTTATGTACACACATACACACTCACACACACACACACAGTTGTGTTTAAAGAAAAGCAAAATGAAAATAGAGGTCCCAGACTTTTGCCCAAGAAGGTACAATCATTTTTATATTCGTGCAACCAGCCCCAGTACGTGCTACTGTTTTCATTGTAACAGCCAGATTTTTCTGTTGTGTCACGCAAGAGTTAATTCTGTGAAAACACAACATGAACATCTGAATAATCCAGAGATATCGTTATATCGAATGTTGTCTATCAAATAGGCACCTATATGTATTTTGTGACGTGTGACAGTAGGGCATAGTCTGTTATTAACTGAACTAAAATTACGGCACTCAACACAGATAAGTGCACAGTCTTTTTCAGCCGACGGTGAAGCCGACACACACACACTGAGCGTGTCCGTAAAGTGGTGGTCGTACACTCTCCCCTATCTGTGTGTCTGTTCTATCTGTGCACAGTTTCTAATGTACGAAATATTATAAGAAAAGTTTCATATGTAGTTATAATATTTTACTTTTCTGAACCACAGTTCAAGCTACAGAGTCCGTGCTCTGTCGTGGGTAATCACAGCTTAGGCCTATTATTCTCAGCTTTCGCGAGACATTGGGCTTTTTGGAAAACATGTACATATTTGCTGAAACCTTACGATAGAACATGAAGAACCTGCACCACGGTGTCACATCCATGTCAATGGAAGTATTACTATTTCTGCTATCTTAACTAAATGCCTTGCCTACGCATATATTAACTAAATGTTAAAACTCCCTGCCTACGCATATATTAACTAAATGTTAACTCCCTGCCTACGCATATATTAACTAAATGTTAAAACTCCCTGCCTACGCATATATTAACTGAATGTTAACTCCCTGGCTGAGCATATATTAACTAAATGTTAATTAACCCCTGCCTACGCATATATTAAATAAATGTTAACTCCCTGCCTAGCATAGATTTATACATTTATTATTAGCTCCCGCCAGTTCGTTGAACTATGATTGATCTTACCCCACCACTGGGCTGACCTATGATTTATACAAAATTTGCAGATAGAGGGTGTGGCGGGGATGATAAATAATAAGATTATCAATTGTAAATAGTAGATGACATGGTTTGACTAAGTGCACATGATGATGGTGATGCTCCTTCGCAAGCGAAGATGAGCATGGCATGAAAAACAATAAATGCGATGAAAAAATAAATAATAATAAATTGGTAATTGTCTAATTTGATTTGTGAGTTCATAGATGTCCGATGAGTCCGATTCGTGCACGGAAAGTTCTATAACAGTGCATGCAGGAGTGCTAAAGGTTTGGGGTAGGAGAATTTACGGATTTGTCTTTCCGCTGCTTGTAGATTGCCCGCAGTGTTCTTTCTTTTTCAAATTTCGTGATGCCAGCAGTGATCTAGGTGTGCCAGGCTGAGATATCAAGTGATGTAGTCTCCCCTGAGCTAGGATCGATGCTGCAGTGCTTGAGAGAGGTTTTTTTAATGTGATTCTTGAAGCGCTTTTTCTGCCCTCCGCTTGAACGTGTACATTCGCACAGCTCCCTATAGAATAATTTCTTTGGAAGGCGCTTGTCTGGCATACGGACGATGTGGCCAGTCCAAAGGAGTTGGGACGTAGTCAGCAGGGCATGGATGCTTTGCATACAGGATTTCTGAAGGATTTCCGTGTCTGGTACTCGATCCTTCCAACGTACTACCATGAGGTTTCGTAGGCACCGAAGGTGAAAAGAGTTAAGCTGCCGAGCACATATGATTTGACTAAACGCACATCTTATTCCACTGTTCAAAATGGCCTGATGGTCAAATACGCTCTGCCTTGCGTAGCCATCAAGATTGTTTCATAGTTGCAAAATGTTCCAAGTCTGTGTGGTGTCCGTTATGCATAACAATCCGCTCAAAAAATACAAGAGTTGAGACTAAACAGAAACAGCTTTGTCCTCTACATTATACATTTTCGTAAATCCCTAGAATAAAATATTGGCACTGGTTCAAATCTGTCAATTTCTTAAATTAAAACCAAACATGGGAAATGAAAAGCGTGATCAAACACAACTCAAGAGGCTAGTTGACAAGTCTTCCTTAATAGCTGAGCGTATCCTTCATTATTCGCATGCCACTTCACTCTGCTTTCTTTGTTCAAAACTCACATCGATACTTAGTTACTTTATGCAGATTTTTCTAGAAAGTCATCACAACAGAGCACGTCCTCTATCTGATGTAGCGGTTCTCAAAGAGTCATGAGATAAGTGCATTTCCTTGTAAGTAATATCAACAATCCATAAAACATGAGTGACCTTATGAAGAACCTCCGACTCCTATTTCCACCACGCAGCGCCGTATCTACGTTCTTTTTTTCAATCCATTTCTCCAATGGCCAAGCAAAGACTTCTAGATGCAAATAGATGTAGTGCGAGTGATGTAAAGAAGCGACAGTTACTAAAAACAATCGGGATTTCACGTCTTGAACCAATATGCACAGAACAAAAGTACTTCTCAGGGCGCACTGATTTCATGCAGCGCCACTTATATCGGTTATATCCCCACCTTTTTCATTGGCTGGCGACACAAAGTATACATCATCATCATCATGTGCCGTCTCCGCAACGAAGGTTGGCTGCAACGTATCTCCAACATCTCCTGTCTCTTGTCTTGGTGGTGCACTCTGCTAGACTGTAACCTGTCCATCTTGTAATGTTACTCTCCCACTTGTATCTCTGCCTACCTCTTGCTCGCTTCCCTTTGACTTTACCCTCAAGTAAGGTCTTCAATAGGGTGTCATGTCTTTTAATGTGTCCAAAGTATTTTATTTGCCTGATCTTTATTTCTCTTAGTAGGTATACGCATAGCTACAAATGATCAAGCACGACCATATTCTGTAAAGACCTTACACAAGAATTAATTAGCGCCCCATTCGTTACGTCTTTTAATTATTGTTTGGATTTCCGTTGATCATTATTTAAATAATTGGAATCGTATGTAAAAAATAGTCAAGACGACTCCAACTATATAAATAGTTACCCCCCGAAAGCCAAACAATAATATAAAACGTAATCATTGAGCTCCTAATTAATTTTGTTGGAAGGTCTTGTATAGCGTCGACGGTCTCGATTCGGGTAAGATGAATGACGTGTGTTAGATTACCATAAAAAAAGCAGAATTATTATGAAGAAAGGCTTCGTAAATATTATGCATCAAATTTGGGCTATTGGGCTATAAAATCCGCCTCTTTCTGTGACGCTCGCGATTGCGTCTTGCTATATCTAGGTCATGCCTCAATTCATCGAGTCGTATCCAGTTTATTTGATCAAACGTTTCAAATCACTGTACATGTAGTATGAGAGCCGCGTTAGTGCAGTGGTTAGCGCACTGGCTTCGCATATGAGTGGTCCTGGGTTCATTCCCCAGTTGAGGCGGAAATGTTTTCAGATCGCAACGGCTCCCAGGTCGACCCAGCTTACCGGATACCGGATTAATCTGGGAAGACTGCGAGGGAGAGGAGATGACTACCTCCCTCATTTGCAGAGCCTGTGAAATGTGAGATCGCTAACATCTCACACCCCTACGGCATTAATAAATGTTATGGGTTACTTAACTTTACATCAACTCCTTACATCATACTCCATACTTTATACTTTACATCATACATCATACCTTACATCATACATCATACCTTACATCATACTTTACTCCTTACATCATACATCATACTTTACATCAACTCCTTACATCATACTCCTTTATGAATCAACTCCTTACAAAGATGCTGACGTTCTATAGACGTTCTACTCCACTAACTGCAATGCATTAATATCGTGACCACGTTAAATGACCTATGTCCTAAACCTATTAACCTATTAAATGACAACTGTCCACGCGGTAGATTCTCTAAATTATAAGAGCCATATATCGACCTGGAATTGAACCTCAAAACAAGAGAACAAAGACGTTGGAGGTCCGTTGCGGTCAACTTGTGTTGTGGAGACGGCACTTGAATTTTGGATTTAAAATGTACCTCTTATGGCACTATTCTGCTGCAGACATTAGTCTGATTTGGTTAAAACAAATCTTTTAACCACTAACAAAATAGTGGAGGCCGCGGTTCTGGTAGCCCAGTCATCACGACCTCCTAGAATTTGAACACCAATGTTTAGATTTAGTAAAAATTTACCTCTTATTGTAGCCTATGCTATTCACTTTTGTGGTTTGGCGAATCACAACCTCAGAGGTATTTTTTTTCCCATCACAGTTTATAATGTGGATCTTATAATAGCTTTCGTGTGATATTTTCTGCATATATTTTATAATGTGGGTCTTATCATAGGTTCCGCGTGATATTTTCAGCGTATAGTTTATAATGTGGGTATTAATAGGCTCGGCATGATATTTTCTGCGTATATTTTATAATTTGGGCTCTATCATAGATTCCACATGATATTTTCTGCCTATAGTTTATAATGTGTATCTTATCATAGATTCCGTATGATATTGACTACGATTCCGTATGATATTGACTACGGTTCCATATGATATTGACTAAGTATGTGTGGGATCATGAGACTGGTCATTTCAAATGCATATTAAGAAAGATATTAATATTTGTATTCAATTACATTTTGGTAAAACATATCAGGAATATTCGGGCCTATAGTTATCCTGCTATTTGATTTGATTTGAGTTAAAGTTAATCGTTTGAATCACTGTGACTTGTATATGAATCATGCTCAACTATTCTTAGAACCCCTGGACCAAGTCAAAAAATTTTCAGACCATGCTGAGCGTAAGTCAAGGTGAAATATGAAATTTGAAACCTGACTAAAAGAGCTGAATATCCATGACAGGGAAACAATGTCAACAAGAGAATTAATAAACAGCAATTGAGTCAGGGCGTTGCGGGGAAATATGATCTGTAACTTCACTAACGGTAGAAGTTATTCAGGAGCCATTTTACATTAAGACATGCAGACGATGCGTGCAGGTTCATGTGTAATTTGCATACATATTAAAGTAGTGAAAAAGAGAGCAGGTCGAAGCAACAAAAAAAGGAGAGTCGAACACCAGAAGGGAACAACTTTTTTGGAAAAAATATAAACCAGAAACGAACCCGGACTGTGTTGGTATGAGTGCACTCATGCATAAGCATTGTGCGCACTCTGTATGTCGTCTGGTATATCTATCTATCTAATCTAATCTATCTATCTATCTATCTAATCTATCTCTCTAATCTATCTAATCTATCTATCTATCTCTCTAATCTATCTATCTATCTATCTAATATATCTATCTATCTAATATATCTATCTATCTATCTAATCTAATCTATCTATCCTATATATCTATCTAATCTATCTATCTATCTAATCTATCTATCTATCTATCTATCTATATCTATCTAATCTAATCTATCTAATCTATCTATCTATCTAATCTATCTATCTATCTATCTATCTATCTATCTATCTATCTATCTATCTATCTATCTATCTATCTATCTATCTATCTATCTATCTATCTATCTATCTATCTATCTATCTATCTATCTATCTATCTATCTATCTATCTATCTATCTATCTATCTATCTATCTATCTATCTATCTATCTATCTATCTATCTATCTATCTATCTATCTATCTATCTATCTATCTATCTATCTATCTATCTATCTATCTATCTATCTATCTATCTATCTATCTATCTATCTATCTATCTATCTATCTATCTATCTATCTATCTATCTATCTATCTATCTATCTATCTATCTATCTATCTATCTATCTATCTATCTATCTATCTATCTATCTATCTATCTATCTATCTATCTATCTATCTATACTCTGTGGCCCTTGTTTGCCTTGTCAGGAGTAAAAGAATCTCTGGAGATGGCCTTCCTGTGTTCTGTTTGTAAGCTTGTTCCTATGTCTTCTTTGAAATCTGTGATCCATCTTTTACATGGTCTGCCTCTGGCCTTTGTATCTTTTAATCACTAGCATTAAAAGTTATAAATTGAAGCTACGGAGATGACAAATTATATATTAGTGTGCTTCTGTGGCTATGTTGATAATCTAAATACCTAAAACTGCGGAAAATAAATTTCCGTTATAGTTTATTTCTTATGGTCAACAGGTAATTGGTTGGCTATTGTTAGTTTTCAATGTACAGTACGAGAAACAATTCTCCGGTTCAAGTTGGTGTTCAGTGCCTACAGTACGAGAATCAGTTCTCTTGTAAGACTGACCTACTAGTGATATGACTCCAGACATCCACCGCTCAGCGAAAGTGCTAAAACAATGACGTATTATTTAACACGTCTAAGTCGGATGCATTGTTCCATGTGGGCAAATACATCTCCGACACGGCGCATTTTTCGACTACATCCTGCGGGAACTCTGGTAGTATTATTGTACTGCTACAAGAGAGTTCCAGCGGGAATATGAGAATGAACAACATCAAAAGCACAAATATAATCTTATATTTTTTTTACATGGCCTACTCATGATGAAATAATGCCTTTAGCTGTGCGCAGATAGCGCTTCACCGCTAATAGTCTTTCTGAGAAGAGCGATTTCATCTTCTCAGTTGTGTAAGGGAGGTAACCCCTGGACACATAAAGTTGTCTTAAATATATGGTCGTGTAAGGGAGGTAACCCCTGGACACATAAAGTTGTCTTAAATATATGGTCGTGTAAGGGAGGTAACCCCTGGACACATAAAGTTGTCTTAAATATATGGTCGTGTAAGGGAGGTAACCCCTGGACACATAAAGTTGTCTTAAATATATGGTCGTGTAAGGGAGGTAACACCTGGACACATAAAGTTGTCTTAAATATATGGTCGTGTAAGGGAGGTAACACCTGGACACATAAAGTTGTCTTAAATATATGGTCGTGTAAGGGAGGTAACACCTGGACACATACAGTTGTCTTAAATATATGGTCGTGTAAGGGAGGTAACACCTGGACACATAAAGTTGTCTTAAATATATGGTCGTGTAAGGGAGGTAACACCTGGACACATACAGTTGTCTTAAATATATGGTCGTGTAAGGGAGGTAACACCTGGACACATAAAGTTGTCTTAAATATATGGTCGTGTAAGGGAGGTAACACCTGGACACATAAAGTTGTCTTAAATATATGGTCGTGTAAGGGAGGTAACACCTGGACACATAAAGTTGTCTTAAATATATGGTCGTGTAAGGGAGGTAACACCTGGACACATAAAGTTGTCTTAAATATATGGTCGTGTAAGGGAGGTAACACCTGGACACATAAAGTTGTCTTAAATATATGGTCGTGTAAGGGAGGTAACACCTGGACACATACAGTTGTCTTAAATATATGGTCGTGTAAGGGAGGTAACACCTGGACACATAAAGTTGTCTTAAATATATGGTCGTGTAAGGGAGGTAACACCTGGACACATAAAGTTGTCTTAAATATATGGTCGTGTAAGGGAGGTAACACCTGGACACATACAGTTGTCTTAAATATATGGTCGTGTAAGGGAGGTAACACCTGGACACATACAGTTGTCTTAAATATATGGTCGTGTAAGGGAGGTAACACCTGGACACATAAAGTTGTCTTAAATATATGGTCGTGTAAGGGAGGTAACACCTGGACACATAAAGTTGTCTTAAATATATGGTCGTGTAAGGGAGGTAACACCTGGACACATAAAGTTGTCTTAAATATATGGTCGTGTAAGGGAGGTAACACCTGGACACATAAAGTTGTCTTAAATATATGGTCGTGTAAGGGAGGTAACACCTGGACACATAAAGTTGTCTTAAATATATGGTCGTGTAAGGGAGGTAACCCCTGGACACATAAAGTTGTCTTAAATATATGGTCGTGTAAGGGAGGTAACACCTGGACACATAAAGTTGTCTTAAATATATGGTCGTGTAAGGGAGGTAACCCCTGGACACATAAAGTTGTCTTAAATATATGGTCGTGTAAGGGAGGTAACACCTGGACACATAAAGTTGTCTTAAATATATGGTCGTGTAAGGGAGGTAACCCCTGGACACATAAAGTTGTCTTAAATATATGGTCGTGTAAGGGAGGTGACACCTGGACACATACAGTTGTCTTAAATATATGGTCGTGTAAGGGAGGTAACCCCTGGACACATAAAGTTGTCTTAAATATATGGTCGTGTAAGGGAGGTGACACCTGGACACATACAGTTGTCTTAAATATATGGTCGTGTAAGGGAGGTGACACCTGGACACATACAGTTGTCTTAAATATATGGTCGTGTAAGGGAGGTGACACCTGGACACATACAGTTGTCTTAAATATATGGCCGTGTAAGGGAGGTGACACCTGGACACATACAGTTGTCTTAAATATATGGTCGTGTAAGGGAGGTAACCCCTGGACACATAAAGTTGTCTTAAATATATGGTCGTGTAAGGGAGGTGACACCTGGACACATAAAGTTGTCTTAAATATATGGTCGTGTAAGGGAGGTAACCCCTGGACACATAAAGTTGTCTTAAATATATGGTCGTGTAAGGGAGGTGACACCTGGACACATAAAGTTGTCTTAAATATATGGTCGTGTAAGGGAGGTAACCCCTGGACACATAAAGTTGTCTTAAATATATGGTCGTGTAAGGGAGGTGACACCTGGACACATAAAGTTGTCTTAAATATATGGTCGTGTAAGGGAGGTAACCCCTGGACACATAAAGTTGTCTTAAATATATGGTCGTGTAAGGGAGGTGACACCTGGACACATAAAGTTGTCTTAAATATATGGTCGTGTAAGGGAGGTAACACCTGGACACATAAAGTTGTCTTAAATATATGGTCGTGTAAGGGAGGTGACACCTGGACACATAAAGTTGTCTTAAATATATGGTCGTGTAAGGGAGGTGACACCTGGACACATAAAGTTGTCTTAAATATATGGTCGTGTAAGGGAGGTAACCCCTGGACACATAAAGTTGTCTTAAAGATATGGTCGTGTAAGGGAGGTAACACCTGGACACATAAAGTTGTCTTAAAGATATGGTCGTGTAAGGGAGGTAACACCTGGACACATAAAGTTGTCTTAAAGATATGGTCGTGTAAGGGAGGTAACCCCTGGACACATAAAGTTGTCTTAAAGATATGGTCGTGTAAGGGAGGTAACCCCTGGACACATAAAGTTGTCTTAAATATATGGTCGTGTAAGGGAGGTAACCCCTGGACACATAAAGTTGTCTTAAATATATGGTCGTGTAAGGGAGGTGACACCTAGACACATAAAGTTGTCTTAAATATATGGTCGTGTAAGGGAGGTAACACCTGGACACATAAAGTTGTCTTAAATATATGGTCGTGTAAGGGAGGTAACACCTGGACACATACAGTTGTCTTAAATATATGGTCGTGTAAGGGAGGTAACACCTGGACACATAAAGTTGTCTTAAATATATGGTCGTGTAAGGGAGGTAACACCTGGACACATAAAGTTGTCTTAAATATATGGTCGTGTAAGGGAGGTAACACCTGGACACATACAGTTGTCTTAAATATATGGTCGTGTAAGGGAGGTAACACCTGGACACATACAGTTGTCTTAAATATATGGTCGTGTAAGGGAGGTGACACCTGGACACATACAGTTGTCTTAAATATATGGTCGTGTAAGGGAGGTGACACCTGGACACATACAGTTGTCTTAAATATATGGTCGTGTAAGGGAGGTAACACCTGGACACATAAAGTTGTCTTAAATATATGGTCGTGTAAGGGAGGTAACACCTGGACACATAAAGTTGTCTTAAATATATGGTCGTGTAAGGGAGGTAACACCTGGACACATAAAGTTGTCTTAAATATATGGTCGTGTAAGGGAGGTAACACCTGGACACATAAAGTTGTCTTAAATATATGGTCGTGTAAGGGAGGTAACACCTGGACACATAAAGTTGTCTTAAATATATGGTCGTGTAAGGGAGGTAACACCTGGACACATAAAGTTGTCTTAAATATATGGTCGTGTAAGGGAGGTAACACCTGGACACATACAGTTGTCTTAAATATATGGTCGTGTAAGGGAGGTGACACCTGGACACATACAGTTGTCTTAAATATATGGTCGTGTAAGGGAGGTGACACCTGGACACATACAGTTGTCTTAAATATATGGTCGTGTAAGGGAGGTAACACCTGGACACATAAAGTTGTCTTAAATATATGGTCGTGTAAGGGAGGTAACACCTGGACACATAAAGTTGTCTTAAATATATGGTCGTGTAAGGGAGGTGACACCTGGACACATAAAGTTGTCTTAAATATATGGTCGTGTAAGGGAGGTAACACCTGGACACATAAAGTTGTCTTAAATATATGGTCGTGTAAGGGAGGTGACACCTGGACACATAAAGTTGTCTTAAATATATGGTCGTGTAAGGGAGGTGACACCTGGACACATAAAGTTGTCTTAATTATATGGTCGTGTAAGGGAGGTGACACCTGGACACATAAAGTTGTCTTAAATATATGGTCGTGTAAGGGAGGTAACACCTGGACACATAAAGTTGTCTTAAATATATGGTCGTGTAAGGGAGGTAACACCTGGACACATAAAGTTGTCTTAAATATATGGTCGTGTAAGGGAGGTAACACCTGGACACATAAAGTTGTCTTAAATATATGGTCGTGTAAGGGAGGTAACACCTGGACACATAAAGTTGTCTTAAATATATGGTTGTGTAAGGGAGGTTTATGGATGCATGTTTAGTCTCCGAAAGGAAGCACATTCGAGTGTGTCAGTATGCCATGAATATCATGTCCTGCCAGGAGCACAGTACACACTTCGATAACAACTATGTCAGCGTTTCTCAGCTCGTTAAATTACAAGCTACAACCACACTGTATAATAAGAGTACCCGGTATATTACAGCTCAAATACTAAAGGAATATTTGTATTGGTAGCGTATCGTATTCAGTACGTAGCTATCAACCCAGCATTTTTGTGGTTATTGGGATTTTCTATGCAATATAAATACCACAAATATTTTGCCATTGCTTTCTGAACGGTCCGGATGCGCGATTGCCTCTGATGGGATCAAACTTGATACGCTGTCCGTCACAGAAGAGCTGTGTAAATATCTGTAATATTTGTATACATCACTAAGATTAATCTCAAAGGAACAATGTTTGGGTGTTGACGAAGTTTGAGAAATGGACATTGACAGGAAATTACTTAGGTAATGACACAGTTGACAGGAAATGGACAATGACAGGAAATTACTTAGAAAATGACAGACATTTGACAGAAAAAGAAAGACAGTTGACGGGAAATGAAAGACAGCTGACAGGAAATGAGATAGTTGACAGAAAATGGCAGACAGTTGACGGGAAATGACAGACAGTTGACAGGAAATGACAGACAGTTGACGGTAAATGATAGACAGTTGACGGGAATTGACAGTTGACGGGAATTGACAGTTGACGGGAAATGAAAGACAGCTGACAGGAAATGAGATAGTTGACAGAAAATGGCAGACAGTTGACGGGAAATGACAGACAGTTGACGGGAAATGGCAGACAGTTGACGGGAAATGACAGACAGTTGACGGGAAATGGCAGACAGTTGACGGGAAATGACAGACAGTTGACGGGAAATGACAGACAGTTGACGGGAAATGTGCATTGAATTGTTACAGGTTGTGACTCAAAGATTCGTATCATGTTTGAGCAACAAATCAAAAAAGGTTCAATAAAAGAGGCCAACTCGACTAAATTATATAAACTAAAAATTAACCTCAACACAACTACATTATTACATAATACACATTGTTTACAAAATGTTATATTTCATTCAATTTCTTACATTTTATTCAAATTAAAATTACATTTGATTACAATCAATGTTACATTTTTTTTCTTCTTCAGCGTTCATTCTCAAACTCCCGCTGGATCTCTCTTATAGCAAGACAATGGTCCTACTAGATTTCCAGCAGGATGTAGTTCGGAGAAAGAAAACACGTTGTCATCATTTTATTTGCGCCAATGACCCGATACATCCATCTTCGGTGGAAATGTTACATTTGATTCTGTTTTATTCTACTACTACAGATATAAACTATTTTTGTCGATTCCAGTAATACTAGAACAAAACTATACCAAATGTTGACTCCAGTAATACGAGAACAAAACTATACCAAATGTTGACTCCAGTAATACTAGAACAAAACTATACCAAATGTTGACTCCAGTAATACTAGAACAAAACTATACCAAATGTTGATTCCAGTAATGATAGGACACAACTATATCTAACAAAATCATGGATGTTGAGATCAGCAACACTTCCAACCAATGTTCTCTACAAGATGCCACAAAGATGATAGAACAAGGGAATGAGTTGACCACTCGTGTTCCCTATAGTAGAGTTGACCACTCTTGTTCCTTATAGTAGAGTTGATCACTCTTGTTCCCTATAGTAGAGTTGACCACTCTTGTTCCCTATAGTAGAGTTGATCACTCTTGTTCCCTATAGTAGAGTTGATCACTCTTGTTCCCTATAGTAGAGTTGATCACTCTTGTTCCCTATAGTAGAGTTGATCACTCTTGTTCCCTATAGTAGAGTTGACCACTCTTGTTCCCTATAGTAGAGTTGACCACTCTTGTTCCCTATAGTAGAGTTGACCACTCTTGTTCCCTATAGTAGAGTTGACCACTCTTGTTCCCTATAGTAGAGTTGACCACTCTTGTTCCCTATAGTACAGTTGACCACTCTTGTTCCCTATAGTAGAGCTGATCACTCTTGTTCCCTATAGTAGAGCTGACCACTCTTGTTCCCTATAGTAGAGTTGATCACTCTTGTTCCCTATAGTAGAGTTGATCACTCTTGTTCCCTATAGTAGAGCTGACCACTCTTGTTCCCTATAGTAGAGCTGACCACTCTTGTTCCCTATAGTAGAGTTGATCACTCTTGTTCCCTATAGTATAGATTTTCCCCCCCTCCTGATTAGTGTTTCTCTTGTATTCTTTTTGATGATTAGGTTCTCCAAAGCTTTGGAAAGTCTTTGAGAACTGTTTGCTTCAAGGGTGCTGTATGGTGAAAAGTCTTTGATAACTGACTCAATGTTTCTGTATGGTGCAAAGTCATAGTTGACTGACTCAATGTTTCTGTATGGTACAAAGTCTTAGTTGACTGACTCAATGTTTCTGTATGGTAGAAAGTTTTGGATGACTGACCCAATGTTACTGTATGGTACAAAGTCTTAGATAACTGTTTGATGACTCAATGTTACTGTATGGTGCAAAGTCTTAGTTAACTGACCCAATGTTTCTGTATGGTGCAGTCTTGGATGACTGACTCAATGTTTCTGTATGGTACAAAGTCTAAGTTGACTGACTCAATGTTTCTGTATGGTACAAAGTCTTGGATAACTGACTCAATGTTGCTGTATGGTACAATGTCTTGGATGACTGACTCAATGTTGCCGTGTGGTACAAAGTCTTAGATAACTGTTTGATGACTCAATGTTACTGTATGGTGCAAAGTCTTAGTTGACTGACTCAATGTTTCTGTATGGTGCAAGCTCATGAGCTGATCATTCTTTACACTCTGGAAGAGATTGTTCTGTGATTTCCCTGCAATCTCAAAGTATGTATTATATAAAAGAGTTTATTCCCTACCAGAAGTTCAGGAATGGGTAGTTCATCACAGAGCAGATCATGGGCTGTGGGTAGTAAACACCATGCTAGATCTCTTCAGCCACTTCTTATGGCAGGTGGCAGTTACTATTCAATACCCCCTCCCCATTTGTGCCCCACCATCACACGAATAATTCAAAATAGAATGTATTATTTAGTAAATAAGATTGAACAATAATACAGCTGATATAGATTGAACAATAGTGCAGCTTATATAGATTGAACAATAGTGCAGCTTATATAGATTGAACAATAGTACAGCTGATAAATTGAACAATAGTACAGCTGATAGATTGAACAATAGTTCAGATGATAGATTGAACAATAGTACAGCTGATAGATTGAACAATAGTTTAGATGATAGATTGAACAATAGTACATCTGATAGATTGAACAATAGTACAGATGATATATTGAACAATAGTACAGATGATAGATTGAACAATAGTACAGCTTATATAGATTGAACAATAGTACAGCTTATATAGATTGAACAATAGTACAGCTTATATAGATTGAACAATAGTACAGCTTATATAGATTGAACAATAGTACAGCTGATATAGATTGAACAATAGTACAGCTTATATAGATTGAACAATAGTACATCTGATAGATTGAACAATAGTACAGATGATAGATTGAACAATAGTGCAGCTGATAAATTGCTTTTCCAGATGATAATAATAATAAACCAGGATAACTCATACAAAACATATTTAATTTGTGTATGCAACATTAGAGTTGTGACTTAAAAACTATCTGTTCTGTGTACACAAAGAAAAAATTAGAGGGAACATGAATTCTAACATGTTTCACTAAACTATAATATACTCATACATAAATAGAACAGTTATAAGACATGTATTCAACTAGCTGCACTAACACAGAGCATCTGTGTGCTGCCATTTAACAAGAAGTTGACATTAATTCACTAATACTATTGAGAGCTGTGGTGGCATAGTATTTCTAGTATTAACTTGGCTCCAATTGAATATGGTTCAAATCCCTATTGAGTTGGCAGCATTTAGATCCCAAATGTCTTCTGTGTCAAAGCATATTTATTAAATGGGTACCAGAATGACCCTGAGAAAATACAAAGTGGTATGCATGATGCTGATCACATTAACTGTAGAGTATCACTGTTTATATACAAAAAACTATGGACCAATCACAGTATTTGGCATATGCAGATTAGATATATGACAAGGGACATTACTTCAATGAAAGTTTCCTGGTTTATGTCAATAGTGGTAGAGTTGTGTCACATAGTTAGAACTCCAGTCGTACAATGGAGATGCACAGGTTCCAATCCCGGTAAAGACATGAGTTTGTCTTCTAGAGGCCTATGAAAAAATTCACCACATAGTCCATATACACCTTATTACCAGCTGCGACAGTGACAATTAATATTACAGCTGTGACAGTGACAATTAATATTACAGCTGCGACAGTGACAATTAATATTACAGCTGTGACAGTGACAATTAATATTACAGCTGTGACAGTGACAATTAATATTACAAACTACCAAATCCTGCCTGCAATTCCTTAACATGGAAAATGAAGACAGTTATTTTTCCTGTCAATACACATCTGCTACTTCTACTGCTAGCACATTTAGTTGGTTTTTTTTTTGGGGGGGGGGGGTATCTGTGTAGTACTCAGTTTTTCTTGGTGTAGAGTTTTGGGGTATCTGTGTAGTACTCAGTTCATCTTGGTGTAGAGTTTTGTGGTATCTGTGTAGTACTCAGTTAATCTTGGTGTAGAGTTTTGGGGTATCTGTAGTACTCAGTTCATCTTGGTGTAGAGTTTTGTGGTATCTGTGTAGTACTCAGTTCATCTTGGTGTAGAGTTTTGGGGTATCTGTAGTACTCAGTTCATCTTGGTGTAGAGTTTTGGGGTATCTGTGTAGTACTCAGTTCATCTTGGTGTAGAGTTTTGGGGTATCTGTAGTACTCAGTTCATCTTGGTGTAGAGTTTTGGGGTATCTGTAGTACTCAGTTCATCTTGGTGTAGAGTTTTGGGGTATCTGTAGTACTCAGTTCATCTTGGTGTAGAGTTTTGGGGTATCTGTAGTACTCAGTTCATCTTGGTGTAGAGTTTTGGGGTATCTGTGTAGTACTCAGTTCATCTTGGTGTAGAGTTTTGGGGTATCTGTGTAGTACTCAGTTCATCTTGGTGTAGAGGTGAGCTCACTCTGAAACAATCTGCAATAACATATCATCAGCTAACTTATAGATAGGCCCCTATAAACTGAATTTTTGACAGATGTTGACAGGGAAGAGTAGTAAAAATGACCAAAATATATTTGATGTAATTTATAGACAGCTCCTAATGTGTTTAATTTTGTTTACAAGATGAATAATC
Organism: Meghimatium bilineatum; assembly: GCA_034231615.1. Classification (NCBI taxonomy): domain Eukaryota; kingdom Metazoa; phylum Mollusca; class Gastropoda; order Stylommatophora; family Philomycidae; genus Meghimatium; species Meghimatium bilineatum. Next base: position 8,510,877 of record CM067309.1, on the reverse strand, counting down.
AACATCTTGAACCACAAGGTCTTCATCAAGATACGGCCAAACAAACACAAATAGCAAACCAAATTGAACACACTACATTATGTCTAGTTATCATAAAGGAGAATCAGATAAAAGTCATACAATGTTTTCTAAGATTACAAGCCAAAAACATGTTTCACAAAATTTCATGTGAAAGGTACAATAGTCAATGCATTAGATATACTGATTATCATCTTCGCACACTGAACACTTCAGTAAATCTCTCACGGTATAACGGCTTATGGTTCTGTACTATGTTAGTTCAGCGGAGTTTTTGAAATCTTTGATACTGTATGTGTTCTCCAATAGCCACACTTATCCTCACTCCCAATTCTCACTCACGTTCCTGTATGTGAAATAGTCAATGCAATGGGTTATATATGTCAACTAGTTTTGTCTAGAATTTTAAACCAACAAGGTCATCTGGAGACCTCAGAGGTGTAGAAATCAGGTGTAACAATGTCGAGTTGACCAATACTCATAAAATTTAGAACAAAGGATAGTTGCCCATCTCCAAACAAACCCAGGTAACTAATTTACCTGTAAAATTGAGCGCTTACGCAAATTCTTTTCCTGCTGTAACCTTGCAAGCTGCTCCCAAACATAATTTGTCTTGGATGATGACACTTTTATCTTGACTTTTACTGTCTGGCAATTGAAAGCGTATGCAAGGTGGTCAATAATCAGTCAAGGTAAGTGACAGTGTGTAGATCGACGCACAGGATTAATTAGTCTTAAGACTAACGTGGAATTAATCCAGGTCTATTCTAACAACACAAAATTGCGATTTTCAAGGCGATTCGGTGCCATTAGAACGGACATGGTTCAATTCCTGTTAGTCTCAAGAATTTTTTATTTATCCTCTTGCTTCCTACTTGAATTTACCAGGATTAATTAGGAGAAGCGCTTTCCTTCTTCAGAGCATGTGTGTATTGTTAATGCTAATGTAGAAAGCATTTTTAATGTCAAGTTAGTTGTACTAAGATGTGGATTAAACCTGATGTAGAATCGAGAATGTATTAGGTAGATTATCCTGATTTTTGTCTAGCGGATTAAACCTTATGTAAAATCTAGATTCCAAATAATAGTAATACTATTCAGAACTTTGTGTACATATGAGGTAAGGGGAAAAAAGAATGCTCTAGCCAAATATATAATTTTTTAAAGGTATGTCTTATATACATACAGTTTTATACATATTTTCTAAGTAATGAATTGTTTTTGTGTGTTATTTTGCAGAGGGAAGGTGGTGTTACCACTAAAAATATATGTAATTTTTCACAAACTATACATTAGAAGAGAGAAGAAATGAATAGATTCTCACACTATAATTTTTGTTCCAATGCACAGACACTCACTAAATAAACAAGATTATATAGATCTACAATAGGAAGACTCACCTTAAATAATCTTTGTAAATTACACGACAACTTTAATTATTGCTTTCATATTCAGACTTCAAAGACATTGCAAGACAACTTGAATTATCTCTGTCATATTCAGACTTAAAAGACCTAACAAAAGGGCTCAGATGATGTAGAGGACTGGCTTGTACTCTGACTACCCCATATGTACTCCTGCCCTTTAACAAAGCAAAGTGCTGTCTGCTGTGAGTATGACTGATGGTATGTAACTCCATAGTTTCAAATAATAATCCCTGGGCATCTTCAAAAATATATACTTTATTAGACAATGGGAGTGGGAATCAAACCTACAACCTGTGGAGGAAAAAGTGAATGGCCTAATCACTGTCAGGGAGATTCTCAAAAAGACTTAAGCACAATAAACACTTTTAACATATACAAACATTTTTTAATAAATAATAAAACAAAGACATTGACATTAAACTTTCTTTTGTTACTTGGTGTTACTGTTTTCTTGTTAACCACTTATGGTACCTGCGGTTGTACTTTTAAGGATACAATGAAAAACCACTGCCGTTTTGCTGAGATCCTCCTCTTCTTAGCTTCCCAGGGCAAAAATCTGTCTGGAAGCTTATATTAAAGCATTCATACGAATTCTATCTCTAGGAAACTAAGAAGAAGAAGATATCAGCAAAATGGTGGCAACCCCCTCATCGTATACTTAAGCATACCTCCGCAGCTAAGGGGTTAAGTAATGCAGGGAGAATTTCATAAGTTGTGGAGATAAAGATTGCTGTGACTCATCATCTATCACATCATGTTCCAGATGGTCTCATTTTGCCATTTATCGGCGCAGCTTTAACTGTATTGACATCTTTATTTTATTACAAATGATGCACCAACTAACTACAGAACATAATGGTCACTACTAAATAACAATACGAAGAACAAACCAGAAGCTCCTGACTCCAAATTGAAATACTGAGAGGCTACATGCAAATAAATTTATGAGACACACATGTGTACTTATGAACTATGGCAAAAAGCTGCAGAAAACATCCTTCATAAGTTTACATGGGGGGGGGGGGGGGGTGGAAATAATGAAAAAGTATGAATTCTGATCTTCGTCAACTACAAAGACCTGCTCATCTCCAAATGGTGGCTCTAGTAACAAACTGAATTCTGGCTAAACAAACCAGACCTCCTCTCCTCAAAGTGGTGGGTCAAGTAGCAAACCGAAGTCTTGCTAAACAAGCCAGACCTCCTCCCCTCAAAGTGGTGGGTCAAGTAGCAAGCTGAAGTCTGGCTCAGAAGACCAAACTTGCTCATCGCCAAGTGGTGGTTCTAGTAACAAACTAAAGTCAGGACAAGCAGATGGGAACTAAAGTAGGAAGGCAAACAATGTCTCAAAAATTGTGATAATAATTGATATGCTGATACAAAAGGTGCAGCTTATTGCAGCCTCTCTGTAAACTGTGAATCAACATAATAAATGCACTTTAGAGAACAAATAATAAGACACACTATCCTTTTCCGTAGGTACTCAGTAATATTGTGTCACCTTTTCCGTAGGTACTCAGTAATATTGTGTCACCTTTTCTGTAGGTACTCAGTAATATTGTGTTACCTTCGATGACAAAGTTGTAGTACTGACATATGATCAATTAGTGTAACATCCAACACTTGGTCACTAAGCAACCACAATATGTACCCCAAATCCATCTCCCAAAAAAAAGGCTTATAGAGTTAATTAATACAACCTTTTATATAATTCATCATCTTCTTAAAGAGACTGAATACCTAAGAGTCTGTACCATGAGCAGAGAAATCAGTTCTATGAACCAACAACCAGTCCATGAATGTCTAGTACTAGGACTATGTGAACTACAGTAGGAGGCCAGAGATCACAAAAATATGTCTGGGCACATGCTCCAGTCTTGACGTGACTTGCAGTCCCAATACTGTCTGTTGTAGGTGTAAATCATAGACCCAGTTGTAATATCATACTCCTTCGTGAACCAAGTTGGTTTATATTGGGGATATTCCTGACCTGTAAGTTGAGAAATAAAACCATGACTCGTGATAATCATTTCTCAAGTTATTAGAAAGTAATCATACTTCATTACCTACCTGCTGTCTATAAACACTAATTTCACTGATGTTTTTCTTGTCAGCATTACTTGTAGTTGACTAGGGAAGTAAACCTTGACAACAAATCTGGAGACAGGTGGATAAGAGTACCCACACTGTCTCTAGTATCCCTTGAAAATCTTGCTCAGCTCCAAGTATTATCAATGTCTTTCTTCACCATAATTTAGTCTAACCTTCTATTTACCAGTTCATTATATTTTTTTGTAAACTAAAAAAGGTAAAGGTAGGTCCCATGGCATCATGAAGATAACTCTTCATGTACTAAGCCGCAGCAACTATTAGGTGGGGTGACCAGTTCCCTTCCTTGCTGTTTTTTACCTTCCCTAACTCATGCGTCAGGTACTCATTTACAGCTGAGTCGACTGGAGAAGTGGTCGTGTCAAGTGAGAAATCACTACCCGGATTTTTATTTTTTTTATATCCGGACGTGGTTTCGAACCTGGCACGCTGTAACCAGATGATAGCAAGCAAGCTCGCTATCCACTAGGCTACAGCGCTCCTCACTATTTTGCATCATAAAAATTGTGCTTAATATCAGATGAGATACAAATATGATAGTCTGAAAAACCTATTGTCTTCATCTGTGTGTATCCTTCAACAACAGCAGATGAACAAGATGTAGTCTGGACAACAGCAGATGAACAAGATGTAGTCTGGACAACAGCAGATGAACAAGATGTAGTCTGGACAACAGCAGATGAACAAGATGTAGTCTGGACAACAGCAGATGAACAAGATGTAGTCTGGACAACAGCAGATGAACAAGATGTAGTCTGGACAACAGCAGATGAACAAGATGTAGTCTGGACAACAGCAGATGAACAAGATGTAGTCTGGACAACAGCAGATGAACAAGATGTAGTCTGGACAACAGCAGATGAACAAGATGTAGTCTGGACAACAGCAGATGAACAAGATGTAGTCTGGACAACAGCAGATGAACAAGATGTAGTCTGGACAACAGCAGATGAACAAGATGTAGTCTGGACAACAGCAGATGAACAAGATGTAGTCTGGACAACAGCAGATGAACAAGATGTAGTCTGGACAACAGCAGATGAACAAGATGTAGTCTGGACAACAGCAGATGAACAAGATGTAGTCTGGACAACAGCAGATGAACAAGATGTAGTCTGGACAACAGCAGATGAACAAGATGTAGTCTGGACAACAGCAGATGAACAAGATGTAGTCTGGACAACAGCAGATGAACAAGATGTAGTCTGGACAACAGCAGATGAACAAGATGTAGTCTGGACAACAGCAGATGAACAAGATGTAGTCTGGACAACAGCAGATGAACAAGATGTAGTCTGGACAACAGCAGATGAACAAGATGTAGTCTGGACAACAGCAGATGAACAAGATGTAGTCTGGACAACAGCAGATGAACAAGATGTAGTCTGGACAACAGCAGATGAACAAGATGTAGTCTGGACAACAGCAGATGAACAAGATGTAGTCTGGACAACAGCAGATGAACAAGATGTAGTCTGGACAACAGCAGATGAACAAGATGTAGTCTGGACAACAGCAGATGAACAAGATGTAGTCTGGACAACAGCAGATGAACAAGATGTAGTCTGGACAACAGAATGCACTGTATCATAGTTTACATCTTAGCTATGATATATGAGCCTTGTAGTCTGACATATCCAATTGCAGCATGGCGTCTGGGTCACTTTGACCTTCTATGGGATGGAACAGTCATACCCCCATTCCGAAAATCCCCTTAACCATCTTTTATGAATTGCATGGCAGGCAAAAGTGTCACTACTATTTGCTTCCAAATTCCAACCTAGAGGTTGAAGCAATAACTATTGTACACACATTAGTGAAAATTCCAACCTAGAGGTTGAAGCAATAACTATTGTACACACATTAGTGAAAATTCCAACCTAGAGGTTGAAGCAAAAACCTACATGGTTCCAGTATGTGCAATAACATATCTTGTATTCAGTACGATTATAGAGTAGGTGATGCATAAAACAACAGAAGACAAAAGCAGACTTGCAAGTGTGGCCACAGTAACAAGTGGGTACTTCAATGGACAATCAACAACATGCTCATTAACTTTCACATATTTTTGTATCATTTATTTGAAAGATATGATCTATAGGTCATCGTACAATTAAATGAATTTGTAACATTTGTAATTTCTGTTATGACTTCTACATTATATTTACCATCATGTTACTACATCATCATCATCAAGTGCCGTGCCGAATGGCATTGGCGATCATATTTCTCCATGTACATCAATCTCTCATATATGTCATCATCTCTGCTGGTGTCGTCAATCGAAGCCATTTAGTCAAACTTTCCAATATCTTTTCTCTGGGTCTTCCCCTTGATCTTTTCCCTTCTATCTTTCCTGTTGTCACTATATTCTCAATGCCGTCTCTTCTCATTAAGTTACTACATAGGCCTATTCAATGTAAAGGAATCATGAAATCTACTCTTAATTTTAATACTCTTGTATTGATTGTCTTAATTTTAATACTCTTGTATTCATTGTCTTATTTTTAACAATTGGCTTTAGCAATTTTTCTGCAAATTATCATAATCTGTTTCTTTTGTTCATGTAAGCTATATCATAATCTGTTTCTTTTATTCATGTAAGCTATATTAGTCAATAGTGAATCAGAGATGACAACAAGACTCCTGTTAAATCTAGGTAAATGGGCTGAAACTAGAAGACGTTCATACTTCAAATAGTTAGAATCTTAGACCTATAGGGGCCTATGAGCAGAGATAAAAGCACTAATAAAAATTAAAGATTAGACTTGAGATATCCTTGACTGTGATGTCCATATTGAACAAAGGAGCAGAATAGGCTAAGTACTGCAGTGATAATCAATCTACATACATTTCTAATAATGCATATTCTATTGTACAGATAGGCCTATGAGAGTTGGACATTTACAACGGAAATGGAGAGAAGAATACAGGCTTTTAAAAACATGTGTTAAAGACGAGTATTGCACATCCATTATAGAGAACTTAACTCTTTCAGGATGGATTTATTTGGGGTTTGGATTAATTAATTTTAGGCTTAATTTTTGGACCACAACATGATTTAGGTGCAAACTTCCTGAAGACAAAGTATTAGCTATGGAAGGTCATATAAGGTATCAAAATAAATATAATTGAATGTGGAATCCATACACAATATAAAAATATAAGAATTGTAACAAAAAATTCAAAAATTAAACCACAAACAAGGAAGATAAACAGAAATTATGTTGGTACTTATTGTGTTCTACTCACCTTCAATTTTACTTGTCTTGAAATGTTGCTATCCAATCTTATTAAAGTAGATTTCTTGGACTGTTCATTTACTGATCATAATTTGTTTATTTGAAGTAAATCTAACAACTGCAATGTATTTTATGCCATATTTGTGTTTCATGTCAAATTTCAGAACTGAACAAAATATTGCAATACCAGACCCAGTCGATCTAAACAGAGATGACCCAATAAAAACATTCTCTTGAACTATCTTCCACTCAATATTATCATTAGGCCTAACTCTATTTTCTGTATAATGTAGTGCAAGATTATCATTGGTGTCACCTATTTGATTCTTCAGAAACAATAGCACTGGCAACAGTTCATCATCATCAGGTGACATATTCTTTCCAGAACGTAGTCTTTCCTATGGATCTCTTGAATTCTCCGTGGTCTTGATCAAGTTGTCCTGCCTCTTCCAGTGACATGTGCAGGCATTCCTGAATGTCTTTTGTCCAATGGCATCTTGGGCAGCCTTTATGAACCAACAACCACTGGCAACAGTTTATGGGTGACAAATTCCCATATTTTGTATGGTTTTTCCCAAGATGTATGGCTGTGTGGGCATACATCTGCATTTACAGGTTTTAAATGTGGACAAATGTGGATAATTGTACATTTCACAAAATGTAATAATAGGAATTTTTTTTTTTTAAATAAACTGCTTACGCCCAACAACATGCCCTGATGACAAGGTCGCAGATAGGAGGGGATGTTCACTCACAGCACAACAGAATATTAACAGCCTACTAGTGATTGGCTTAGCCAAAAAGGGTGGAAAAATCGAAGGCCTTTTTTTGTCTGTATGGTTTTTCATGAATGTGTCTAGTTTTATTAGATCTTTTTGTATGTTTTTAGTCTCAATCGGTTGGCACCTATGAGAGTTTTATAATTGTTTAGCTGTTATTTTTTCCATTACCAATAATATTAGGTCTAGTTCTTTTCTCATTTTCAACAAGTTGGTAATTTCCCCTGCCAAAATCTAAAACACTTGTTTTCCGACACATCACTTGAAATAATATTTCCAGCTATAAAACTCTAAAAGAATAATAAAGCCAGATGTTTGCTAAATCTTTGAGCTCTCTTACTAGTGGAAGATGAAGCCATTTTGCTAATTTTAGAAAAGATGAATCTATGCTGTTCGATTTTTAATTTAAAATAAATATGTCATTCGCGTCAAATCACAGAGTATCACAAGAGTTTTTTTTTTTAATGTCAGATTTCTAAACTTTAAACAGCTAAATAGGGTAGTGCTAATTCATTTACGATAAAAAATAAGCACCATATCTGCAAGAACAATTTATCATGGATGCATCCACAATCAATTTCTATCTGCAACGATTAATCACTTTTACTGCAAGGATTAATCACTTTTACTGCATATTTAATCACTTTTACTGCAAGGATTAATCACTTTTACTGCAAGGATTAATCATTTTCACTGCAAGGATTAATCACTTTTACTGCAAGGATTAATCACTTTTACTGCAAGGATTAATCATTTTCACTGCAAGGATTAATCCCTTTTACTGCAAGGATTAATCACTTTTACTGCAAGGATTAATCACTTTTACTGCAAGGATTAATCACATTTACTGCAAGGATTAATCACTTTTACTGCAAGGATTACTCACTTTTACTGCAAGGATTAAACACTTTTACTGCAAGGATTAATCACTTTTACGTGTGGAAAGAGTTAAAAACCAACACAAGACCCTATAGGAATTAAGTGAGAAACATAATAAATACTCTTGCAGGTCAACAAGAACATCTAATGGCAGTGGTGAAATGTTGCAAACTTTGGTTTGGTCATGTGATCAGGCATTATTTCCTTTCGAAAATTACCCTGTAATGAACAATTGAAGATTGTTATTAATATTAATTTTAGATTAATATTAAAGATTGGACGGGATTAAGACTCATCGCACTTAGAAACTAATAATAGAGAGGCATGACCGGATTTTTGTGTGGATGTTTCCGGAGTGGCACCTCTGTGACCATGAGGGGTTATTGTTTTAATGTATCAATCTATATTTGAGAGTTTTTTATTCTGTTTCTCACTTTAAAACAAATGGGCCAACTAACTGAATTCTGTCACAAACTAAACAAAATTCACATAAAATATAGATACCGTCTTCTTTAGCCCTTTCAGCATCTGATTCCCGTTGCTTCCGAACTCCTCGCTGCTTTTCCTCAAGTCTGACTTTAACACGATTGGCCTCATCCCAATGTCCCTCCTCCATTAGTCGCTGATCTGGCCTATTTCTAGAGTCAGTTGGTGCTACCCCTTCCTCAAACTCATTCATTTCTATAGCCAACTGGCTAAAATTGTAGATTTTCTCAGAACCAGACCTGGAAAAAAAGTTTTTTTCAGACAGTTTATAACAAATTGTTGATGAACTTTAACAAATTATTAATGCACTTTAACAAATTATTAATGCATGTTAACAAAGTATTAATTTAATTTACTTCCATGGTTTTACACCATGAAATTAAGGAAGATTAATTGAATAGTTATATAACATATTTCACCTTTTGTCAAAAGACAGTGCTCCAGACCATGTTATAACCATGTTTCTGGAGTGAAAGATAACAAAAGAAATTAATGGAATGTCCAGCTTTGTCACTCTCCTCCACCATCCCCAACTAAGATGACTGAACTCATGCTTGGTTATATGACCAAATATGACTACATCAAACCTGAAGAGCATGGACATGGTCAGCACACTCTCAGAAATTGTATGAGAAATGATGAAGTCAAAATTAGACAGTCTCTTGTATAGATTTTCTTGTGGATTTCAACATAAGTCTGTTATCACTTTTATGTTGTGAATCTATATTTCTGGGCTGCACTTGAGATGTCTCCATTTCAACATAAGTCTGTTATCACTTTTATGTTGTGAATCTATATTTCTGGGCTTCACCTGAGATGTCTCCCTTTCAACACTGACATACATCCGTGGACTTTTGTAAATAAATTCCAGACATAGGTCCTACTATGGCCCAGGCAAAAATCTACATGTGTGTTACATCAAATAGAAGGTACCCATTGACAGGAACATTGCTGACATCAATGGTAGGAGAATAAAAACAGGGATATCTTGCATAGCACAAGCAAAGAGGACAATTGGGCAGATTACCACAGTGGAGACAATATTTAGAGAAAATAGATCATCATGGGTAAGAGTGAAGTGTAAGAAAGGATATTTACAAACACGACTTACAGTGGCGGCCTGACTTTCCACATACATTTGTATGGGCCTGTATCAAATACTGGTTTGTTCTTGTTAGAATCATCAGTTTGTATTATTTGTGCTGCTTCAATATTCTGGTCCCAGGAGCCGGAGAGAAGCCACTTGGCTGTGCCGTGAACATTTTCCACCACTCCTGTTACCTATAAATGACAAGTAAAGTAATATGCTATGAGATCATACTTCCTTTTCATAACTTACATAACCCTAACCCTAAATGTTTAAAAATTAAATATAGGACCTATGTTGTTTTATTAAGTTCGCACATTATCTAGTCAGACCACCTTTTTTTATCGGAATTTATGATAGTTTAAAACAATGTGATTTGGGGTAAAGAACTGCACGTTATTGGGGCAAAGGACTGCATTCAAAATGTATGAAGAAAATGCTGATGTCTTGAGGAAGTTGCTGATGTCAATCCAATCTATAGCTGGGAGAGACTGATATACTATGATTATAACGATCATCAAGCCTTACAGAGACACAATTAACTTAAGTACAATCCTTTTTTCCAAATATTTTTTTTTTCAGATTAATGATACAAAACTATACATATCTATTATTAATATACATTTATACACTGCCAGTTTGATAGGTCTTTCACAGTGGCGATTTGTCTCAATTTTATAATAGTTTGTATCACATTTTTGCCTGAAGCTCTTTCCCCCATGAAATGGGGCAAAAATCCTCATTTACCTAAGTTCATAAACTCTCATTTTATTGTCTATGCTAAGACTTATGTTTAAATATCCTCACCAATGTAAGATGGATAAATAAGGTATACACTGATGACAGGTTGTTATCCCGTAGTTAGGTCTAGGTGTCAGAATACACTAAAATGTAGAAGCGCGGTTTTTGGCACCCACTTACCCTATAACAACAGCAAGCAAGTTAAAGCAACAAATACATTATTTATAACAATATAAGTAGGAAATAAAATAAATTAAACAAAAATGACTGAGGAACAACATTGTAATTCTCCAAAATAGTAAAATTAAATTTTATAGATCAGTACATGGTTGCCAGATGGTTGGAGCTGTTTAGGGCCAAAATGGTAAAAAGAGTGCTAAAGTTCAAAATTAGGCATAAACTACTAAAACATGCTGAATTTTCATGACAGCTACCTTTCTATAAACTTGAATTACCTCTCTCCAATTATCAACATTCATTCATTACACAATGACAGATATATCGACCTACTATTGCTAGCTCCATTTGAATTCTTCTGGTATTTTGAGAATCTGAGCTTTTTTAGGCATGACAGCAAATGAGGGCATTTAAAAGAATTGTGCATAATAAAATCATACAGGTTACTTTTCATTATACAGTAACAGAATTTACAGTTAAATTATTGTCCCTGTTATTGTCTAGTGACTTTTGTTACCAATAAAACATCTTTTCACATTGCTAGCTGTATCAGCTGTCTGATGGACTTATTGCTAGCTGTATCAGCTGTCTGATGGACTTATTGCTAGCTGTATCAGCTGTCTGATGGACTTATTGCTAGCTGTATCAGCTGTCTGATGGACTTATTGCTAGCTGTATCAGCTGTCTGATGGACTTATTGCTAGCTGTATCAGCTGTCTGATGGACTTATTGCTAGCTGTATCAGCTGTCTGATGGACTTATTGCTAGCTGTATCAGCTGTCTGATGGACTTATTGCTAGCTGTATCAGCTGTCTGATGGATAGACATGTACTTAGAATGTATAAAAACAGATTGCCACTACAAATATTAAAATGGGTACCAGATGGCAAAAGAAAAAGAGAAAGACAAAGAGAGACTCTTCGCATAACAACCATTATAGTTAAATATTGTACAATGTATATATTATGTATGTACAATGTATATAAATTAAATGTATATACAACCATTAAAGAGGGCATGACTATGGGTCTCAACAACATACAAGAATTACACACAGTAGCATCACATCGCTCAAACTGGAGAGCTCTGGTTTCTGTCCTAGGCACTGTGTTCAGCGCTGAAGGAACATAGATAGATAGTTGTTTCAAGTCTAACTATCGTACGACACAGCTTATATTAAAACATCGTGAGAAAAGTATTATTGAATACCTGTTTGAAATATGTAGGCCTACTCTTCATTCTAATTTTATACATGAGCAGAACAGACTGTTTATAAACTAGAGTTTATCCATAGAAGGCCATGCCACAGATTTTTAGCTAAATTTAAACAAGAAAATATTTGAATGTAGACATGTTTTAAAAAAAGGCACAATGTTGGTCAAACACATAAAAATGGCCAATATGGCAATGCTGGATCAGTAAACTTTTAACTCTTAGTGTTACATGCCGTTCGTGAAAGACTACCTATATATGCCAAAAGTTATGCTAGGATGATTTATGCCAAAAGTTATGCTAGGATGATTTATGTGAAAAGTTATGCTAGGATGATTTATGTGAAAAGTTATGCTAGGATGATTTATGTGAAAAAGTTATGCTAGGATGATTTATGCCAAAAGTTATGCTAGGATGATTTATGTGAAAAGGATTTATGTTAGGGATACGGCATCAGGTGAAGTTTTCTTACTCACAGAGCTAACCTTGAAAAGATTTATAATACGATAAGGAGAGATAACAAAATGTAAATTAAAAGGGATAAATAAACATTGAAAATGTTTCACTAATGAACCAAAATATAAACAGAGAACTGTACAGTATAAGTTAATAAAAAAACCAAAGCAAAGAAAATGAAATATTTCATACAGATATTTGTCCTTTCCTGGCAAAAATTAAATTATCTGAAAAAAAATGGCCAGATTAATCAATGAGCATAAAAAGCACTTTCTTAGGGCACCAAGGAGATATAGGTACCACTGCAAATGTGCATGTTCCCAGCAAATACACTTTTCAGTTTACAAATTTTGAAACAAAACAGATCTTTAGGTACAAAAGTCTAAAAAAAGTCTAACTGTGTGAAAGCATAAGAATCAGATAGCCCTATAGGTCTAGGCCTAAACTTAGTAAATGTCTGTAAAAGGATTGGTTGTCTCACAATTTTTAAGCCAGTGTGGAGACACTTTTGTGACAAAATATAGGGTCTATACTTTCTAGAAATGTGTCACAATTTTTAAGTCAGTGTGGAGACACTTTTGTGACAAAATATAGGGTCTATACTTTCTAGAAATGTGTCACAATTTTTAAGTCAGTGTGGAGACACTTTTGTGACAAAATATAGGGTCTATACTTTCTAGAAATGTGTCACAGTTTCTATAACCCAATAACCATTAAAAATACATAGAGGAGAATATTCCAATATTTTCAAAGTCAAGAAGCTGTCCAATGTAAAAATAGAGAATGAGATTCAAGCCAAAATAACATTAATTAGATATATCAGACTCAGATTCCAGATATTTAGCATCAAAACTGAGATTTTATTACACTTGAGTGTACAGTCTTGTATAATTTCTGACTCTGAATATACGTGAAGGTAATGGTCACCAGCATGTTTTAATTTAGATTTGAATATTCTAAAACATTATTCTTCGGAATTGTTGGTACCATACAGATTAATACAGTTGAATCTCTCTATAGCGCATCCTTGTATAACAAATTTCCCTATTTAACAAAATTTTTCAAAATTCTCAATTCTATTTATTCTTTATTGTTTCTACTATATAGGCCTTAGTCTAAGTAAATTTCTTTTATTATATAGGCCTACAGACTTATATATTTATTTTGTCTGGACAAAGTTGTTATAATGAGATTTGATTGTATAAAGTCAGAGCCACAGGAATTTAAGGAGGAAAGGGAGGAAGAGAGTATTTGAAAAAGTTTAGAGAAAACACAAGACATTGGACTTCCCCAGACCTAATCCAACCTGATTGAGACTTGGTAAATTAGGCTCTATAGGCCTATAATATATTATAGGTAAGAATTAGGCCCTATAGGCCTATAATATATTATAATAACCTAATAGAATTGTATCCTGGTGATGCATTAGAACATTGTATTTCATATCTGATAATAGATGAACACCTTTGGGACTTGATTTTATTTAATTTTGGACCAAATTAATTTTAAGTAGTAGAAAAATGTCCTCAATGTATTTTTAATTTGATCATTGTTAATCATAATATTGATAGACAAGATAGTGTGCATACTGTATTTAATTGGAAAGAAAAATCGTTACAGAAATTCAACATATCAGTAAATTATTGAAAATGTGTTTTATAAAAGTAGGCCTATAATTACAATTTGTAAAATAGCCAAATTATTATTAGTTTATAATTTGTAAATAATAATAATAATGCAAATGATGTAATTTGTCTATGGTTTGAGGTGTTCCAATCACATTTTCTGGTATATTATGATATATTAGTTTTATAAAAATTTGTATAGGGTAGCCGGGGGCAATGATGCGCGTTTTTCACTTTTTCCCGTATTCTGACAAATAGACTTAACTATGAGAGACCAAAGTAGCAGCAGTGTGTAGCTTATCCATCCATCTAACAATCGTCAGGGTATTTACAACATACAATCACGTTTAGTCCGTAGAATGAGATTTTATGAACATGAGTATAATCCCACCTTTGCCCCAATTACAAACATATAGGCTTATATACCTACTGTCTGTATGTTTGTGTATGCATATGTGTGTGGAGGGTGGTAAGATGTGTAGAGAGGTGTGTGTTTGTGTGTGTGGGGGGGAGAGAGGAGGCACCAAAATCTTTAGTGCTTAGGACCTCTACAGGTCTTAATACGGCATTGTATGAATTTACTAAAATTGTATAGGGGGCCTACATAATTATGTGTTAGGTCTGCTATAATAAATTCTTTTTCCTGGCATGAACAACACAGAACAATAAAACATCACCAACGAGTAACCAACACTTTTTATGGTAAATCAGTTTGCACGTTATGTTAGTTCATTGAATTTTTGCCTGGAAAGAACCCAAACATTTTAAATGTTCATTCAATAATCCACCAATAAACATTATAATAAAATTTAAAAATAGTTATGGGATAAATATTGGTGAAAAGATACAGGATATATATATATACCATATAAAAAGCTATTACATGTCAAATAAAAGTATGAATGATCCTGTACTGCAGGTCTCTTAAATTTAAAAAAATGCTGACCATCCTGAAAGAGTAAATATAGAATACATTTTACAGATGATTTTCTGTAATTTAAAAAGCAGCAGCTTTAGTGACTATTAAACTTATTGTAATCAAACTGATTATAATATTACAACATTATGATTTAAATGTCAAACATGGACACTAACTAAAGAACAAGAGATAAAGCTTACTATGTGTGAAATGAGATGTCTACAAAAAGGAGCAAACAGAACAAGAAGAAGTCATGTGAGAAATGAGGAGATTACAAGAACTGTCAGAACATCACTAGTCAAATATATTGAAAAACAGAGACTGAAATGGTACGGCAACCTAATAAGAATTAACCCTTATTGGCCAGCGGCAAGAGCATACAACATGAAAATGGAAACAGCAAGAAATAGAGGAAGACCTAGAAGAAGTTGGATTGAAGGAGTTACCAACATTCTGATATGACACTGTATTACTGCATATCAAGCAACCAGACGTGCAATAGCCCAAAAACCGATCATCATTCAATGCAACAACTCCTCACAGCACAGGCAAAGAAAAGACAATAGACAGACAGACAGACAGACAGACAGAGATAGATAGACAGACAGACAGACAGACAGACAGACAGACAGATAGATAGATAGACAGATAGATAGATAGATAGATAGATAGTACTCCTATTAGACCCAATGATGCCTAGTTTGCCCCA
Source organism: Meghimatium bilineatum (assembly GCA_034231615.1). Lineage (NCBI taxonomy): Eukaryota > Metazoa > Mollusca > Gastropoda > Stylommatophora > Philomycidae > Meghimatium > Meghimatium bilineatum. The sequence continues at coordinate 8,495,014 of CM067309.1, read as the reverse complement.
ACAGATATTGAAAATATGTATGATGATGTTTTCAGTGGCTCACTCATTAAACAGCTCTCAAGCTGCACCTTAAAACCAAATCTCCTATAATATATTAAACACATATAGGAGATCTGGAGTTGTTGACACTGATACGTACGTATCCTTGTGAACAATCAGCAGAAAAAAAGAACATATTTCACAGAACTGCCCACTACCACATCACAAGAAGAAAACTATGGCCAGCTGACATAGTTCTGTGATACAGTTCATTGAAGAAATATATATATCAGTATTTTTACTCTGGACACGAGGAAGAAGAAGAATGATGAATACTAATTCCTGCAAAAACATCATAGTTCAGTTATTGGTTCCTCACTTTAACAAACAGTTAAGTTCACGTTACCCAGCACTAACACAGAACCTACTGTTGCCTTTAATGCAAATACATTGTCTTTATCATTATCCAGTACAGCACACACATGTAATATCATGTACTTTTGATGTATTTGCATACCTGTCAACCTGTAAGGTTTTCCATTACAATGTAACTTTTTTCATCTATATTTAATAGTGTAACCTATCCATCATTGCTGTAACATTTTTTCCCAATTTCTACACTAAATCATTGTCTGGCACTACAGATGTATTATAAGGCATCATCTACACATACAATTTTGTAAAGATTTTACTAAAGAAGCATTAATATAAATTCAAGAGATTTTTCTTTATTCATTCTCTCAAACTCTTGCCGATTAGTAGGATGTAGTTTGGAGAACAAAGTGCCTTGTGTCATAATTATGCGACATTAATTCCACTATCATAGGCTCTATATTGTCAGATGAAGAAAATAATGCAAAAACAAGAAGGTCGGCTACTATATTTGGAAGATTATCAAATAGATTGTGGAAAAACACCAAATTATCATTGCAAACAAAGATACAAATGCATCAGGCATGTGTACAACTTTATTATACAGCCCAGAAACATGGACACCATACTCCACATATGAGAGAAGTCTCTATATATTTCCCCTTTTGCTGTCATAATAACATAATGAACATCAGGTGGCAGGACAAAATCACAAACACTAGGTGCAGCAGGTACAATTATTATCAATAATGGGAATATTCAGACAATTAAGTAGACAATTAAGTAGACAATTAAGTAGACAATTAAGAATACTGGGTTATGTGCGAAGAATGAACAACAACTGTATCCCATGGTAGATAGGGTTAAGCAAAATTTCAGGTAAGAGTTAGAGGCAGACCACCCTGAGAGACAAAGAGATGTACGCAAGGCTTCAATTGAAGACTTTATCACAGTTAATGAGAAAATGTGCCCCAAGTAGCTGCATGGAGGTTAGCATTATGCAAAGGTGCAGAAACTTTTGAGGGACAAGCTAGAACACAAACAACACTCACATAAAGCAAAGATCAATGCAAAGTAAAGGTGACTGATTTATTCTACAATTAAATCCACCTAAACACATGAACTTAAAACAACCATCTAAAAGACGAAAAAAGGCACACATGGGATATCAATCTATCTATTTATGTTTCTTCAGCGTCGAACATGGTGCATAGGGCAGAAACCAGAGCTCTCCAGTTCGAGCGATGTGATGCTCCTGTGTGTAATTCTTGTATGTTGTTGAGACCCATAGTCATACTTTTGTTCAGTGAAGAGTCTCTCATACCATCTGGTACCAATTTTAATGATTGTAGTGGCAGTGTGTTTTCATTCATTCTAAGCACATGTCTGATATAAGTCCATCGTTTTCTTCTTATTGCTGTTTAGTGTTTTCTCTTACTTGCTTGACTTGAATTTTTTCCATTGAATATTTAAGAGTTTTCTAAGACATTTATTTTCAAATTAATTCAATTTCTTCTCCAGCGCCTTTGTTATCTTCTAACTTTCACAACAATATGTCGATACGGATATCACATTGTAGTTGACCAGTCGTAGTTTGGTATGTTTACTTATTGCATTTTTATTTCCAAAACCATACACAGTTTTTTTTGACAACGGGATATACAAACAAATAAAAAGTTAAATATCACAGAGGAAATTATTTCCTAAAAATGTAAGAGCAATGCGGTGTTAATAACATGTCTGACAAAGCACCAAAAAATGTACAATTTAAAATATGCTACTAGAAGTCAATAAACACATGTCAATGAATACCTCATCAGATTCTCAATAAGAATAAGAATGTAGTGAGATATTTAAAGAGCCCATACTTTTTTCATTTATGAGAGCAACATTAACAAAGAAAAATTCAAAATTCAAGTTGTCAAAGTTAGGGTTGAAAAGAGTTGATTTCAACACTCTGATAACAATTTAAATATTATATTATATAATAATATATATTATATAATATGATATATAAACAAAGTGGCTGTCCATAAATCCACCAATTTTTTCTCTCCCTCGTCAACAACTGTCAAGAATTCTGAGACCCTATCCTCCCTACAAAAATGGTTATTGCAGAAATTTCCAAATTCAAACAATTTAATTGATGTGACATTATAAAACAACACTATTGTTGATGTCTACTTTTGTCAATCCTCCTCCTCCTCCCTTTGTCAACAACTGTCAAACTTTTTCCAAACTCATCACTCCGTAATTGTTGATATAACATATGGACAGCCCCCAAGACATGATATTTAAAGATGTTTTATACATTGTAGTTCATATAGGCATAAAAGTTTGAAGAAGAGAACTTGCCAACAGTTAATAGGACCTACAGTTAATTGAAATTACATAGAGAAAGTTAAATAAACATGATATATCCCCTAGGAAATAGCTTACACAATCACAAAAAACATGGTACTGACTAAAATCATCATGTCCGTTTGGTGGTAGAGTGGTTAGTGCAACTGTCTCATAATTTAAAAATTGAAAGTCCATGTTGTATTGATGATATGTCTATTATTGGATGTATTAGTGGTACCTAAATGTTTAACAATACTTGAAAAGTAATGCCCTGTTCAGGATATGTTTCCATTATAGGGGGCCTATTATTACAGTGGAATCCCTGTATAGCGCATTCTGTTATAACAAATGTGCCTATATAACAACACTTTTGACAATCCCCAACTATATTTATTCTTTATTGTTTGAGCTGTAGACCTATAGGCTTATAGTAAGTTTTCGTTATTACATAGGCTACATATTTCATCAGTCAGGACCTAGTTTTATAATGAGATTTCACTGTATTATTATTATTGTTATTCTTCTTATTATTATTATAATTAGTTTGTTCTCAATTTTCTGCTGGTTAGCAAGATTTTGTCCAGAACACAGAATGAGTTGTGTTATGACTTACAGTTTGGCTGTGATATCCGCACCTTTTATATTCTCACATCTGGCTTCAGCATGGCTTTTAGGTCACTTAACTCTCTATGGGATGGGACTAATATTCCCTCCTGCACATGCACTTGTCATTAGAAGGTACCGTTCATGAAATTTACCATCCATGCAGATAAAGTACAAGCGAATGACTATGTCTTTAAGTAGTAGAAACCTTCACATAGAAATGTTCATTGCTCAGACATCTCTATATTTGCTCACAATAGAAGAAAATTAGAGGTAATTGACAATTTCCCACTCAAAGCTTCCTTAGTAATCTCTTACTACTTGCATGGAAAGTAACAAATGTGTCCTTATTCATTGCTCCACTTTCAGGTCCCGGCAACATACAAGCAATTATGATTATTAAAATCAACACAGAAAAAAACAGAATGGAACAAAACAATAGCCCTAATCTAGAGAAGAATGACAGAAGCGAAAGCTAAAAGAACCGAATATAACACAATTGACATATTGGAGATGGTTTGTTGCTGATCCAGCGGACTCATGCCCTTTGACCCAATGTCATTAAATAGGCACTATATTGCTGGGAATAGATATTGGAGATAAGTATTAACATATACAAACACTTCACAAGAAGTTTACCTTCCTCAGGTTTTCTTTGGAAAAATAACTATATTCCCAATACTTCAGATGGCATTTGTCCCCATTTGTATGATTAGTGATATCCATTTCTCCATGGTTATCCATCCACAATTTACCCATAATGATGTTGTTGACTGTGGTAGTAACCTTCCGCCATGTGTAGTGATGACCTGACTTGTGGAAGACGAGGTGGGCAATACCTAAAAATACAGATATGACTTGATGAAATGCTAGAATGTGGAACAATGATTTGGTATAACAGCAGACTTCTCAGAATTAAATGGCAAGATAACGTACCAGATGCTAAATTGATCAGCAGAGCTAATATCGCAAGGACATTATATACACTTCTGAAGACAACCAGAGATGGTTGCAGATGGTTTACCTATCTCCCTGACACAGTTATTAATCTATCTCCCTAGCACAATGGTTAACCTATCTCTCTGGCACAGTGGTTAACCTATCTCCCTGGCACAGTGGTTAACTTATCTCCCTGGCTCAGTGGTTAACTTATCTCCCTGGCACAGTGGTTAACTTATCTCTCTGGCACAGTGGTTAACTTATCTCCCTGGCACAGTGTCGGCAGGTGACATGCTGCTTCATTGAGAGGGAAGAGTACATATGGAGTAACTTAAATACATTGAAATCTATCCTCTAACCTTTTCAACCTTTATTTTTCTGGAGATAGAAACAAACAAGGCAAGTACTGAAGGTCATTGTCAGTTTACTCAATGAAATCAGACTATAGACTGTACAAAATACAGAAAGTATATAACTTGTTATGTACGTATTTGTGTTGATATTTATTATTTTTGGGTCCTAGAAGCCAGGTCTATATATTAAGCGAAACGTGAAACAAACTAAATGTTCTACAAAAGGGGATTCCCAAAGGAAAAATAATTTTTATCTTATTTATGTTTTTGATTATTTCCCTGACGTTAAAACTAAACATCAATCGATGTTTATTATTTATCCACCAGCACAAATTCATTGTTAATAGTCAAGTCTTTACCGCAACGTAGTAGGTAAACATCATTGTTTTTTTCCCGTGTATGTCCTTGCATCTGGAAACACACATTGCAATGGTAATATGATATTATCGATCGGAGCCCAATTACAGAAGCCATTGTGTAACTAGGAATACAGCGGTACAGATTTACTAAAAAATACAGATCAGTGCCGAGTTCTTAAAAAGTGTGAAATGTAGTCCCGGCTACTAGAATAGGTCCTATACTTGCTCAAAAAAGATACATAAAAACATAGTTTAGATTTGAGTCTGGTGAAACAATAAGTAGAAGATGACAGAGAAAATTTACCCATAGGAATGATCTGAAGATATTTGCCTCTGAACTTGGTTGTCATGGTAAACTCTTGCCAAGTAGTCCACTCCCTTCCATCGACATGTGTTGCCAACATTGGAGGATGATGGGATACCTGTGCAAAACAAATATTCAACTTATTTTGAGCTTATACAGTACTTTACATATAAACAGTAAAAATTAGAAGGCAGTTGATGGGATTCAAACCAGGTTTGTTCAGCTTTCACCTACTCACCTCGCAACTTGATTCAACACATGGTCTGTCATATAAACAGTGTGGGTGTATACCAATAATGTCTGCTATTTTCAGAATTTTAATATATCACAAGATATCATGTGCCTATACAAAGAATGACATAAATGGGGATGATCACGGGTAAGGGGAGAATTTTATAATTCTGGAAAGTTACAAAGATCACATAATCAACATCTGACTCGGACTTTGAGTCTGCATAGGGGCTTACTCTTGGATGACTGCTGGAACGGAGAGCAGGCTATGTAATTGAATGTCATAATGTGGGCCAGGATGCAGGTTTCTAATCAAGAAGAATCACAAAAAATGCTGAGAGATCTAGTTCTACACACAGATTATCTATGATAACTAGTTCTAATTATAATACTCATTTACCCATGTTACACCTGAAGCAATCTTGTTTCTACTTATGTTTTTTTATGTTTACAGGTAAGTCTAATGCAGTTTCTTGTTGTATGAATGTCTAATGGTATATACTTGTGTTAAATGTTTGTGCTCCTCAAGGAATTTCCATTCTTGTGAAATGTATGAATTGTTGTGGTTATAATTGATGTAAGTACCACTAAACCATGCTGAAGCCGGATGTGTCAGGCCGAAAGGTGCAGATATCGCAGCAATGCTGTAAACCATGACACAAAGCATTCTGTTCTCCGGGCTAATCTGCATGAGTTTGAGAATGAACGCAGAAGAAGAAGTACCACTAAACCACTAAATATCAGGTATTGGTTTATCTATATACTAGTATTTGTAGCAGCATAAATAGTGACAACTGTTGCATTTTATTAGCCGCCACAGAGTATGTGCTCAGATGTTGACAATAGGTAATCACTGCAGCACAACTGTAACCTAACAGGCCCTTTCTTACTCATCAAATAATATACAGACTGAACTATGACAAAATCGGATGTGCTGGGCCAACAAGGTGCATAACGGTGGCACAACGTAACTACGCTCCCGGCGTCCATAAATATCCGTGCGGATTATTATGGAGCAAAAGCAAATAAAAAAAAAACTCACAATGTTGTGTTCTTGATAAAGGTCTTTTGGTCAAAACATCAATTTGTGTGTTATTATGTGTGATTCTCTCCTATTTTCCATAGTCAATGATTAAAGGTAGACAGACAGATAGACTTAAGCTAAACTTGTTCAGTAGTCTCTCCTTGTATCTTAAAAATGAGTGTTTCTACACTTAATCTCACTTGTTCAGCAATGCCCCTCCATCCTAAGTCCTCCATTCTGTCAAACTCAAAGGTCTCTCCTAGCAAAGGGTTGAAGGGTTTTCCAACCCTAAAAAGTGTGGTTGCATATGAAGACACAGTGAAAGCAGCCACCCAAGCCATTTGTTCTGTTGAGTCTGTACAGCAGGCAGCCTGATCAAGTATCTCAGCATACTCCATTTCCTCCATGATTCTTTGTAACATAGACAAAGGTTCACTGAAGTTTACCTGACAAGATTCAACAAAATTATATGTGAAATATTTGACACTTTTGTGAGAATTTTTGGTTAAAAAATAAAAAGTATCTTTATGGTGAAGTAGGTCTGTGCTTTTTTTTCAACCACATATGCTAATCCAATTTAGTCATACTCTAGTTTTTAACCATGAAAATATATCCTCATATACCGGTACATTTTTGTGCTAGCATTAATATACTGTAATGTGCAGGTCAGAGGCTATGTGTAATCTTCTCAGATCTGTAAGCAATAATTGGTAGCCCAACACCTATGTCAATGTTATCATAGGCCCTACTGTGTTATTTTTACTTACAATATAGATCTATGCAACATTCTCAGACAAATATTACAAACTATATACAATGTGTACATAGTTTTTATAAAAAAGACCTTGTAAATATGATCTGTAACAAAAAGACAGAATGTGTTATTGATTATGGTAAGTAGATATATTGTGTTATTGATCATGGTAAGTAGATAGAATGTGTTATTGATTATGGTAAGTAGATAGAATGTGTTATTGATTATGGTAAGTAGATAGATTGTGTTATTGATCATGGTAAGAAGACAGGATGCTTGATATAAATGGGCACACTTACTGGCATTGGAATCTTAGATAATTCCTTTCCAATGGCATTTTTCATGAAACTCCAAAGGCTAAGGCTAATGTTAGGCCTGTCAGGGATTTGATTACGTCTCTTTTTGCCTTGTGTCGAGGCAGAGTCAGGATTATCCATGGATATCGACTTTGCCGCACAACTACTGTCTTGACTTGCCATTCTCTGTTGTTGCCTCTGGAGAAGATACACTTGAAACTCATATAATGTGGTCCAGGTCATATAGTCACCAAGAAGTATTCTTGTTAAGCTTGAGAAATACTTACCTCAGGCTTTTAACAAATTTTACTTTTGAAAATGAACAAGTTATGACCTACCAGACCTCACATTTGTAATATAATGATAAAAAGACAAATAATATCATAGAAAGACAAATAATCCAATGATAGAAAGACAAATCCGAACAGAACTAATGTTTTAAAATTCATGAATATCAATGAATTTCACACACGCATATATATATATATATATATATATATATATAAGAAGTGGAATAGATTGAAAACAAACCAAATTAATTGAAAAGAATTATGATGAAAAGTGAGCATGGCGACTAGAAAAGTGACTAGTGGCGACATTGGTAACACATTCAGGACTGTTCTTATTGAATTGCGGTAAGGATTTTATTTTTCTCTTTCAGATGCAAAATTTTTTTTCAAAAACAAAACAGTTAGGCTCACTAGTCATGTTGTCTGATCTGGCAAATCAGCATTTATATATACATCTTTTATGCACGTCTAATCAAGGAAATATGCAGTATAAAAGATAATCCAGAAGATTACCCCAAAGAATTATTGGATACAGCTAATCATCACGGTAGAGAAGTCAACAATAAGGAATTAATAAAAATGAATAGGTCTTACTAGATTTGTAGAGTTTCAATGAACATCTTCAAAAGCCGGAAAGTCACATCATAATGTTAGTAATATGATTTAAACTTACTGAAGTTTTGGTGGTTGGTGTTTTGGGAGTGTAGACTCTTGCAACATTCAAGCTACTTTGTGCCTCAAACTCACTGAAGGACCCAGTATAGCTTTCAATGCTGTCTTTAAGTCTGCAAGATAAAACATTGAATTACTTGATGAAATTAAGACAGGTCAGTAGGTAACAAACAGAAACCATTCCTGGTCTGTGCAGCTGACACCGATTCATTGTGTAACTTGAGAAATTATCTTGCTTAGTCAATAAGCAACGCTGAACAAAAATTCATCATAACAACAAATATTCATCACAACTGACAGAGATCAATTCATATTTTTCCCCGTCTTTCCATGATGACTTAATGCCCAGAATTTGTGCGGTCATTCACACGTGCCATATTGGTATCGATTTTATCAGTTGGTTTATTTGTGTTTTCAAGCACTTCTGCATTGGTCACTTCATGAGTTTGTATTATCTTAATACTCTGCTATAAAACTGCATCTCTGTGGTGTTCAGAAATGTCCTACAACTGGTTTTGTAAAATAGCTAATATGAAAATATACACGTAACAAAATTAATCGAAATCGAAAAAACACCTGGCCCACATATCTTTAAGCGGGAATTAGGAGTGAAGGTGGGCGTGGCCCGTAGAGAACCCCCGACAAAGAGCTCAAAAAAGAGCAGTGAACCAACATAGAACCGGAACCATCAGCCGTTATACCCTGAGAGATTTACTGAAGCGGAGATCTGAGCACCTATGGACGTGTTCTGTGTGCGAAGAGGATAATCAACAGACCTAATACTTAATGTCATTTAAAATACACAGAAAGCATAGTCCTGTATTATCCGATTTTTACCCTTAGAACAATTATCAAGAATCTGTGGAAATGCAATCTCTACTTCTCATCAACTTTATTGATTTTCAAAAGGCATTTGATAGTCTGCACCGGCCAACACTCGAAAATCATTTCCAATTACAGTTTCCCAACTAGATATTTAAATGTAGTCAAGGCTTTATATGACAACTCAAGAAGTTGTGTTAAAAACAAACGAAAGTAGGAATGAATGGTTATACATAGAAACGAGTACAATAAGGCTGTATTATGTCACCATTACTTTTTAGCTTGGCTATAGACTGGATTATGAAAAATTACGCGCGAAATAAACATTTTGGTATAAAATTGACATTCGATAGAATTCTTAGTGATCTTGATTTTGCAGATGACTTGGCATTGTTAATTCCAACCCCTGAAAGTGCATAAGATATGCAATCGACTTTGTCATCTTTCAGAACAAATTAACCTTCATGTCACCACTTCCAAGACTAAGTTAATGAATTTTACTAACTGTAACCTTAAAATTCCTCTCAACAGAGAAACAATTCAGATAGATAGTAACTTTTCTTATTTAGGCAGCAAAATGACAAGATTGTAATACAACAAACGACATCTCTACCAGAATTGCGTTGGCATCAAGTGCATTCCACCACCTAACACACATCTGGAAATAAAAAACAGTAAGTAAACATACCAAACAATGACTGTTCAACTCCAATGTGAATATCCGTGTTGTCATGGTTACGAAAGTTGGAAATTTCAAAGGCACTGGAGAAGAAGAAACTGAATTCATTTGAAAATAAATGTCTTAGAAGACTATTGGTTGGAAAGAATTAAAGTCAAATATTCAAGTAAGAGAAGACACCAAACAGCAATATGTTTCTATAACAATAAGAAGGGAACAATGGACTTATATCGGACATGTACTTAGAATTAATGAAAACAGACTGCCACTGCAAGCATTGAAATGGGTACCAGATAGCAGAATAAAAAGAGGAAGACCAAGAGAGACTCTTCGCCTAACAACCATCAAAGAAAGTATGACTATGGGTCTTAACAACACACAAGAATTGGCATAAGAGATAGACATAAACAAGGTTGCTGATGTGACATGAATAATATAATAGAAGCATCGAGGATTTATTCATAAAGAAAAATCATGCAGCAAACGGGATTTGAACTGTTTCCGCTCAGATGGCACCCAATCGCCTCGCAACTCGAGTCAATACGTCTTCCGTCTTATGTGACATTATATATCACAAATGATAAGCAACTATCCCTACAAACTCCGCGAGTCTCATACATAATACACACATATCTGATTAGGCTCTACCATCGGTACCAGGCAACCGAATATCTATTCATTCTGTGACAAGATTGTGTAGATTTTTATATAATCGAATTCATGTTTAAAATATGAAAATACGGACTAGATATTAATATGTTTTTTTTATCAACTATCATATCAACAAAGTAGCGTATAGTCCAATGTCAAACATAAAAAATACACGGAGAGATACTGTAAAAAGTAAACAGTTACCACTATCTTGAAGAATATTACTAAGGTAAACACAAGGTTGTTCAGTTTTACAACGAACGAGCAGACTATCAGGGAACGTGTATGAAAAAAATACAGATCACAGTACACAGTACACAAGACAGTTTCAATCTTAAGATCTCTTTCAAGATAATACAAGACGAACAGTGAACAAACAGTGGCGACTAAACGACAGATAATAAAAACCATCTTTATTTAAAATTGATGTTGCCAGTACCAGACGTGTAAAAAAAAAGAACTCTTGCGAAAGATTACAACATGCAAGAGGAAATGCCTAAGAAAGGCTATAGACGTCACCAGAAGAGATCGAATGAGAAATGAAGACGTTAGAACAGATAGTAAAGACCATATCATGTAAATAATATATAGAAAGACAGCAGATCAACTGGTTCGGACGTCTTATCCGAATGGAACCATCACAGCCAGCCATTCAGGCGTACAACATCAGTGAGACCGGCTACAAAGCAAGAGGAAGACTAGGAACAAGATGGGAACATTCAATCAGAAATAGTAAAAAACCATGGTCTAATCATGACAAGCGCAACAAAGACGGCTAAAGACAAAAGACTTCAACTCACCACGACGCCTGACAGGATTTGTGGGAAAGACAATAGACTGATCATAAATTCATTAGACAATAGACATTTAACGGCAGAGGCATCCAAGGTAACAGTGACGGTCAATTAATTTTTTCTGTTAGTTAGTTAGTTAGTCGTCGGATCATCATCACTGCAAACTGGACACATCCATAGTTGCTCCGATCTCTCCTTGAGTGTATCCGCCATCACACTTCTGCTGACAGTACCGGTCCTATGCTGGTTGACCATCATTCTTCTGCGCCCTCCAAAATGTTCACCTCTAGCAACACCGCATCTCAATCCCTGATCTTTAATCCTAGCCATTGAAAAGGAATCATCATCCACATTCGTCTCACTCTCGCGTGTTATATCTCTTAAGGAGTTCAAAACGTCAGCGCGATCCATTGCCCCATCGCCCTTTGCCACAATCGCACACGATGCCAGTTGATCCGCTCTTTCATTGCCTCGAACGCCAACATGTCCCGGCACGAAAATAAATGTAACCGCCTTCAAGCTCGCATTTCTCAAGGCCTCAATCCACTGTTCGCGAACGAGACCCACTTGTACCTTCTTAATCATACTCATAGAGTCACTCAAGATGCAGACCTGCGTTACTTTCTGTGTGCGTAGCCACTCAAATGCCTTGGTCACCGCCATAGTCTCCATGGTCATACTACTCGTAGTGACCGCAAAGGCACCACTTTCCTCCTTGATCGTTTTACCTGCGCACTGAGCTGTAAAGGCCCAAGCACTGCGAACATGCCTAATTACAGATCCATCAGTGTATATAATCACATCCCCCTCTTTGGTATTCTCACTGATTAAAGCCTGCACTTCTTTCTCCACAGCTGTGGGACACCATTCTCTGCATTCCCTGCTAAGTGATATTACTACTCTCAAATAAGTTTCGAAATCTGTGGGTAGACCTATCCATTCCGCACCAACTGCCACATCCTGTAATCGGCACACGCTTTGTATTACATCTTCAGCACGTCCCATCCACGACCTTCCTCTCTTGAGTCTGCTGCCTTTAACTTTCTGTATTTCGGAATGCAACGGGTGTTCCTTATCTGCATGTATTTGAAGGTACGCCCGTGCACGGCAATACTGTAATCTATGCTCAGCTGTTGGGTAGTCAAGTAGGTATCGCATAGCTCTTGTCGATGTGTCTCTTGTGCATCCCAGAATGATACGCATTGCTGCATTCTGGACTCTATCCAGTCTTTCGATCTGAGTTTGGCTAAGAGTCAGAATTGCCAGTGCATATTCCACCACAGCCACTACCAAACCCTGGTACAAAAGAAATAACAATCTTTGCTCACATTGCGCAGCAGCCATAACCTTCATTGCTGCTAAGCCTTTGCCTGCCCTTATGATAATGTGGTCAACATGTTCCCTGAAACTCAGGCTTCTGTCAAAAAACACACCCAGATATCTCATTGTGCTAGTTCTTTCTAAACTTTTCCCGGACAACGAAACTTGTGGCATGGGTGTCTTTACCATGTGATTGTTCAAGGAAAACCACGTCACGAATGCCTTAGACGGATTAACCACTGCTCCCGTATCTCGACACCAATTTGTCAGTCTGTCCAGCTCCTTCTGTAGTTCCACGACGCACTCTTCTCGATTTCTGCCCTGTCTATACACCAGGATATCATCGGCATATGACATCGTTCTGCCAACACCTGTGATTTGATTGCCAGCGATATGTACTGTGTATACATTGAAAAGTACAGGAGATAGAGGCGATCCCTGTGGCAGGCCAGGGCTAATAACCGTTGGTGTAGATATCCAGTTACCACACTTAAGAACTACAACCCTGTGCATCAGGGCGGCGCCAACCCAACGCACGACAAAAGGATTAACTGCAAGATTTAACAGCTGGTGCATCAAGATATCCAAGGACACCCTATTGTACGCATCCTCAAGGTCTATTGCGACCGCACATGTCTCCATGCGCGAATCGAACCCCTCAAAAACATCCTGCGCAAATATGGCTGCATTTTGCCATGTCTTCTTTCCTGGACGATATCCTCCTAACAATGTTGGTAAACACTTATTTCTTGCAAGATAACACGATACCTTCCGGGCCACAATTTTTTCCAAAAGCTTGCCAATCGTATTCTGCATAGTTATTATTCTGTAGCCATGTATCCTGGTGTGGTCCTTCCCAGGTTTGTGTAGTGGAACTAAATAGCTGTGCAACCAGTCTTCTTTCACTGTGCCCTTTAGAAGGCTATTATTGAACATGTCCGCCAACTCTCCCAACTCCTCATCCGTTCTTCGACTAATGTCATCGTATCTAATGCCATCTGGCCCTGGTGCTGTATTTTTTGTACTTTTCAGTGCCTTCCTGATTTCTTCAACTGTGATTAGCATATGGTTTTCCATGCTCAAGTTCCTACACGTGTCTGTGAGCGTTTTCCTGATTTCTTGATATGCCTCCACATTTCTCTGACCAATTTGTGCGGTGTAGTGTGCCAGCAATGCCGCACCTTTTGTCTCGTCCGTCTTCTGCCAGACGGTATCGTCGCTCTGGAAATCGGCAATAGTCACGCGTCTTGTGAGACCATTCATGGATTTGTGTAACCGCCAGAACAATTTTAGTGACTTTTCGCGTGTTATCTCTTTGCAAAATTCGTCCCATTTTGACGCCTTTGCTGACTTTGCAATATCTTTGAATGTTTGGACTAAGATATCTTTCTTCCGTTTCCATTGTGCGGCCTCCATGGGCTGAGCCGCAACACGTTTCCGTGCCCTTTACCATAGTGATACTGCTTTCCGTTTCTCGCTCCATGCTCTTTGAACCTCTTCGTTCCACCAGGAGGGCCTATCCCACACCAGATTTCCCAATACTTGAGCCTTACGTTTGTCTTGTCGAATTCTGCTCACAACATCCACTCCTCTTCGATCATATTTAAAGGATCTTACCTTTGGCCTTATCTGCTTACTTTTGTCATTTTTTAAGAGAACAACACATGGGAGGTGGTCACTGCCATGATGCCCCAGCACGTCCCATTTGCAGATAGCCACAGCAGCTGATGACACCAATGCCAGGTCGATAGCGCTATCATCATCACCATCCCTGCTTGCCATCCTTGTTATACGGCCATCGTTAAGGCACACCAGGTCCGTATCTGTCAGGGCCTCCTCAAGTTCTCTTCCCTGTTTGTTCGAAGCACTATTGCCCCATGATGTACCTTTCGCATTGAAGTCACCACAAAAGAGGATCTGCTTTTCCTGTTCCATTATCTCCCCTAGGATCTTCCAACCCTGAAGATCAATGCTCGTGTTGCAGGCATAGACATTTACAATCATGATTGGGTGCTGGACCCTCTGGACCCTCACTGCCTGTAACTGGATATTGTCACTATCCCACTTGGACATATCAACCTCGCATACACTAAAACCCTCGCGTACTAAGATTGCCTGTCCAAGATGTCGCCTGTTGTAGAAACACTGAAATCCGGCTATCCTGATATTACCACTTTCACCTAGCTGTGTTTCTTGCAATGCAATGACGTCAACCTCATAACACATCTTTTCTAGCTCTGTTCTACGCTTGTGTACACTGGCCACATTCCAAAACAGCACACGCACGTTTTTAATTCCTAGCCTAGCTGTTTTCGATCTCGTTCTTCTAGCACCCGCCCGGTGACTTTTCCTTTTTGAGCCACCTCGTTTAGGCCGCTTGATATTGGCTGCCATTTTTCAAACAGTGTGACAACGATTACACTCACGAAGACTTCAGCTCAGATGCACGCACTCCGTTAGCACCGGCGAAGATCTTAATGAGTGGACCTCCTGGTCAGAGAATAACACATCACCACACAATCTCCTAAATGAACTTCCGGTCAAAATGGTGGATAGCAACGCAAGTGTTTTTGTTTGTCACCAACAGTTTCACTTGAACAATGGATATATTCGTTGTTTCTTAATTTTTTCTGTGTCATGAAATATAGACGTGAGACTGGCAAAACACTAAGTGACCGTTTCTGCCAACATCTTCATACCATTAATCACAGATCGCCTACTCTTGTTGATATGCATTTCAAAGTCGCTTATCAGCGAAATTCCTGTGACATTCAGGTCACTGTAATAAAATCTTGCACCACTGACGATAGAGCTATAATACGCCCTTGAAAATCGTTATATACTGCTGTTTGGTACCCTTAAGACAGTTAATCTTAATACATATATACATTTATATAGATTTAGCTCGTGCGGCATTTGTTGTGTTGTCGTTCACGTTGTTTTTAGGCATAGTTGTTTTATTTCTTTACTCATTCCTCATGTTTTTAATGAGTGTCTCTAAAATACTTGTGTGTAATTACGTCATTGCTGCCTTGGTTGTCTCTGCTGTGAAATATCTGCCGTCTGATGCAATTGTGACAGTGCCTTTACTTCTACTGTTTTTGCTGTTTATTCAATGTTTGTTTTGTATTTTCTTGATAAAGATCATATGGTTGAAACTGTTTTATATACTGTTATCTGCCTATTTTTCATATCCGACCTAATAGTATGATCATTTTCGCATTCATTGTAAAGATGATCGACATTGTGTTGTGCGTAAGTACTATCGTTACATACTTTTACAGCAGTATCATTTATTATCAATTAATTAAACAGATTTTTAAGTAATGTCACATGACCGGCTTGTGGATAGAAGATTCGCTGTCTCTTTGAAAAAAACCTTTAAAGCTGACACCACTTTCTAAGAATTCCTTAATGAAATTCATACAATATGGCTTAGCTATACCAATGTGCAATAATCACTTAAAAACGTCATATTGCAGAAGCTAAGGGAATACTAGCTGCTGAAAAGCCAGCAAACAGATTTTAAATCTGACTATACTTGAATGTGTCTCAACTGTAACATAAGCAACTCTTGCTAAGTCACCTTCGCACAGATCAATGATATGTAACAACGCAAGTCTTAGACCAGGGGTCGGCAACCTTTTGCTAACTGTGTGCCAACTTAAGGTTTCAAATTATTCAGAGTGCCAACATATCATTTTATACAAGTCGAGTCCAATATTCTTATTTTACCATATATTTTATTTTTTATTTTAATTGACTAATATATAGTGATATTAAATAATATGTAAAGTTGTAAACAACATTAAAAGAAATAAAGTTTCTTGAAAGATTTTTTTTTTTTAAAACACTTTTTTATTGTTAATGTAAGCCTTGCCATTGCATGGTCTTGGCAGGAACGGAAACGTGAATTCTGCGTGGCATTTGAAATTGCTTGGCGTGCCAAGTGTGGCACGCGTGCCATAGGTTGCCGACCCTGTCTTAGACTGTTGTCATCATATCTAACAACTGACAGCTAGTACTATTACTGCTACTAATAGCAGTTTATTATCACCACTACTATCACCACCACCAGTAACATTACCACTACAGTTACTGCTACTCTTACTACTATCGTGATTATTATTATTAAAATTATAATGTTATGGCAAATATATTAAAAACTACGCTTTTAAGGGGGAAAAAACACCGAAAATCATGGTTCCAGTGGTTTGAGGTTAGTTATACTATGAAAGACTTTATAGCTCGAAATGATTTTGCTAGCTACATCCACCATGGATGGGGACTTTATGTCCTATGCTATGGAGGACGATTTCCCGAAATAAATAAAAACCCACAGATTTTACTATGTTTTTGGAGAACCTTTTTCGGGAGCACCACTATATGTAAAGCATCTGAGAGCACCACTATATGTAAAGCATCTGAGAGCATCCTTATATGTAAAGAGCCGGCAACATCCCAATCTTGGAGTATATTAAGAGACAACAGATCAAATGGTTTTCACACATCAGCAGACTACCATCAGACAGCATACCACAGCAAGCTATGCTTCACAGAATGCAGGCCTAGAGGCCAAATACGAAAACGATGGACTATCTAAATATAAGAGGTGATAAAGTTCACAATATACTAAGCACATACGAAGGCCATCTCAAGAAAACTCTTCTAGCCCTTACGCTGAAAGTCAACAAACGGTTTAGCGAATATATAGATATATAGATAGATAGATAGATAGATAGATAGATAGATAGATAGATAGATAGATAGATAGATAGATAGATAGATAGATAGATAGATAGATAGATAGATAGATAGATAGATAGATAGATAGATAGATAGATAGATAGATAGATAGATAGATAGATAGATAGATAGATAGATAGATAGATAGATAGATAGATAGATAGATAGATAGATAGATAGATAGATAGATAGATAGATAGATAGATAGATAGATAGATAGATAGATAGATAGATAGATAGATAGATAGATAGATAGATAGATAGATAGATAGATAGATAGATAGATAGATAGATAGATAGATAGATAGATAGATAGATAGATAGATAGATAGATAGATAGATAGATAGATAGATAGATAGATAGATAGATAGATAGATAGATAGATAGATAGATAGATAGATAGATAGATAGATAGATAGATAGATAGATAGATAGATAGATAGATAGATAGATAGATAGATAGATAGATAGATAGATAGATAGATAGATAGATAGATAGATAGATAGATAGATAGATAGATAGATAGATAGATAGATAGATAGATAGATAGATAGATAGATAGATAGATAGATAGATAGATAGATAGATAGATAGATAGATAGATAGATAGATAGATAGATAGATAGATAGATAGATAGATAGATAGATAGATAGATAGATAGATAGATAGATAGATAGATAGATAGATAGATAGATAGATAGATAGATAGATAGATAGATAGATAGATAGATAGATAGATAGATAGATAGATAGATAGATAGATAGATAGATAGATAGATAGATAGATAGATAGATAGATAGATAGATAGATAGATAGATAGATAGATAGATAGATAGATAGATAGATAGATAGATAGATAGATAGATAGATAGATAGATAGATAGATAGATAGATAGATAGATAGATAGATAGATAGATAGATAGATAGATAGATAGATAGATAGATAGATAGATAGATAGATAGATAGATAGATAGATAGATAGATAGATAGATAGATAGATAGATAGATAGATAGATAGATAGATAGATAGATAGATAGATAGATAGATAGATAGATAGATAGATAGATAGATAGATAGATAGATAGATAGATAGATAGATAGATAGATAGATAGATAGATAGATAGATAGATAGATAGATAGATAGATAGATAGATAGATAGATAGATAGATAGATAGATAGATAGATAGATAGATAGATAGATAGATAGATAGATAGATAGATAGATAGATAGATAGATAGATAGATAGATAGATAGATAGATAGATAGATAGATAGATAGATAGATAGATAGATAGATAGATAGATAGATAGATAGATAGATAGATAGATAGATAGATAGATAGATAGATAGATAGATAGATAGATAGATAGATAGATAGATAGATAGATAGATAGATAGATAGATAGATAGATAGATAGATAGATAGATAGATAGATAGATAGATAGATAGATAGATAGATAGATAGATAGATAGATAGATAGATAGATAGATAGATAGATAGATAGATAGATAGATAGATAGATAGATAGATAGATAGATAGATAGATAGATAGATAGATAGATAGATAGATAGATAGATAGATAGATAGATAGATAGATAGATAGATAGATAGATAGATAGATAGACAGACAGACAGACAGACAGACAGACAGACAGACAGACAGACAGACAGACAGACAGACAGACAGACAGACAGACAGACAGACAGACAGACAGACAGACAGACAGACAGACAGACAGACAGACAGACAGACAGACAGACAGACAGACAGACAGACAGACAGACAGACAGACAGACAGACAGACAGACAGACAGACAGACAGACAGACAGACAGACAGACAGACAGACAGACAGACAGACAGACAGACAGACAGACAGACAGACAGACAGACAGACAGACAGACAGACAGACAGACAGACAGACAGACAGACAGACAGACAGACAGACAGACAGACAGACAGACAGACAGACAGACAGACAGACAGACAGACAGACAGACAGACAGACAGACAGACAGACAGACAGACAGACAGACAGACAGACAGACAGACAGACAGACAGACAGACAGACAGACAGACAGACAGACAGACAGACAGACAGACAGACAGACAGACAGACAGACAGACAGACAGATAGATAGATAGATAGATAGATAGATAGATAGATAGATAGATAGATAGATAGATAGATAGATAGATAGATAGATAGATAGATAGATAGATAGATAGATAGATAGATAGATAGATAGATAGATAGATAGATAGATAGATAGATAGATAGATAGATAGATAGATAGATAGATAGATAGATAGATAGATAGATAGATAGATAGATAGATAGATAGATAGATAGATAGATAGATAGATAGATAGATAGATAGATAGATAGATAGATAGATAGATAGATAGATAGATAGATAGATAGATAGATAGATAGATAGATAGATAGATAGATAGATAGATAGATAGATAGATAGATAGATAGATAGATAGATAGATAGATAGATAGATAGATAGATAGATAGATAGATAGATAGATAGATAGATAGATAGATAGATAGATAGATAGATAGATAGATAGATAGATAGATAGATAGATAGATAGATAGATAGATAGATAGATAGATAGATAGATAGATAGATAGATAGATAGATAGATAGATAGATAGATAGATAGATAGATAGATAGATAGATAGATAGATAGATAGATAGATAGATAGATAGATAGATAGATAGATAGATAGATAGATAGATAGATAGATAGATAGATAGATAGATAGATAGATAGATAGATAGATAGATAGATAGATAGATAGATAGAGATAGATAGATAGATAGATAGATAGATAGATAGATAGATAGATAGATAGATAGATAGATAGATAGATAGATAGATAGATAGATAGATAGATAGATAGATAGATAGATAGATAGATAGATAGATAGATAGATAGATAGATAGATAGATAGATAGACTATATATAACGTGTTTGGGGGCACCACTATATGTAAAGTATTTTGCAGCGCCAATATAAGTAAAAATATTTCTATAGTAAAATAAAGATGGTGAGTTTACCACCATTTTTTTACTTGGTGTAATAAAATAAAATGAACCCTGATTCCCGCTCGTATCGACAAGCTTATAATGGATTGTAGAAGACATTCTTGGAGGACAACAAAAAATACTTCTTTATATCGTCTAGACAGATGAAAAGTTTCTAAGAGTCTTCCTTATTAATCTTTGCTCGATATGGCTGACCTTGTTATTGAAATATTGATTAAGCCAGATTGTGCAAACATACTGTGCCCTTTGATATTTCGCATCAATCTTGTTGAAGACCCACTGAAAGGGACAGTTACAGGATGTAAAACAGTAGACAAAGACATAAATGGGAGGGAAACACAAGCGATAAACAAATTAGGGGCTATAATTTATGAAAACAGCAGTCGATACTAGGACTTCTGTTCTCGAACAGCAGCGATACTAGACTTGTGGTGGCTTGGACAAGTTCTAACTCAATCAACTTCTCCACCCTCATTCCTTTATATAAGCTCTAGTTATTTAGGTTGTGGAGCCCACGTGGATTTTTTATGGGTTCTCCACATAGGGATGCCGCCGCACTCGCCTCTGCATTGTTTCGGCTCTGTATCATACTGTACCATCACGGCAAGGGTTCGCAATAGTTCAGTGGTTAGTGTTCTTCTTCTTCTGTGTTCATTCTCAAACTCCTGCAGATTAGCAGGATGTAGTCCGGAGAACGGAATGCGTTGTGTCATGGTTTATAGCATTGCTGTTATATCTGCGCCTTTCGGCCTGACACATCTGACTTCAGCATGGCTTTGGGTCACTGACCCTATATGGGATGGGACAACGAACTCCATCCCATAACCTCCTTAGTTGCATTTTACAACATGCGTGGAAAGTAAACAGTGTTGATATTCTTTGCTCCCTTTTAGGGCACCGGCAACACACGGGCGTTGGTGTTCTATCTTCCTAATCCGGAGATTTCCTAGCTCAACCGGATATATTTAAAAAATCCCTAACAGTTGTCAATTTAGCCAACGAAAATCGGTACCAGATCTCCTGGGAAATAAAGACGCTATGTGTTATCTGGGATGTAGGTACGTCTTCTGAAAGGGTGGGATAATTACCTAAAAAAAAGTCCATAAACAAAGACGGTCCTACGTACATTTTGTGATATAGGCCTAATTCCCTGACTTTTATGAGAAAGTTGATAAACTTTTTCCAAAATATTGACACGGGATCAGGGGTTTGCCCTATATTTCGAATACATTCCTAGTGTTAAAGGTAATGTTCTAATTTCCAAATGGGGAAATTAGAAACCCCACCCCTCCCCCTTATCTACGGGCTTGGAGGTGATGGTATGTCGTTGCTCAATAAAAAAAAAACTTGGTACAAACTCCATATTCCCAAATACTCATCAATGGAAAATACCCAGTGAAATTTTTCTTGAATACCACAAAGGCAAGAGATAAAAAAGTGTTAGATATCCATTACAGTCAACCTTATTTGTAGAGAAGACCCTTGACCCGATACATTTAAGCAAGTAACAAAAATAATATAAAATGAAAGAAATCAACATAATTAGAAACAAATAAAGAAACAAGCAGTTCACTATACTGTAAGTGCATAAGCATACCTGTGCATCGTATATGAGGAATTTTGTGGAACCGTATCCATCAATTGTCTTTCAGCTGATTCTCAAACGGTATCCATCAATTGTCTTTCAGCTGATTCTCAAACGGTATCCATCAATTGTCTTTCAGCTGATTCTCAAACGGTATCCATCAATTGTCTTTCAGCTGATTCTCAAACGGTATCCATCAATTGTCTTTCAGCTGATGATTAAAACCGTATCCATAATTTGTCTTTCAGCGTATGCTCAGGCGAATTAATAAACCCATCTTTGGAATCTGAAAACACAAAATAACTATTAAATTAATACATAAAACCTGAAGTAATTTTAGCATTTGTGAAGTGTGCGCACGATTAACGAACAATAGCGTGACAAAATCAAGTTTAAGTACATCCGTAGAGTGAAGATGAGCAGTTTTTTACACCCATTAAAAAAAAAATAAACAGAAAATATAAGGAAGAACTACCAGACATAACAAGAGAGACAACACCAACACTTTTTCCAGATCCGTAGGAGCAACACCCAAATCTAACTATCAGAATTAAACAACTACCACACTATGATAGAACTGAATTATCTCCAAAATAAAACAATAGTATGCAACAAGATTGAAGATATGTCCCACAGAGAAGCATGGATACAAGTATATACCGACGGATCAGCAACGAGAGCAGTGAAGAATGGAGGTGCTGGCGTATACATAAAATATCAAGAAAAAGAAAATGAATTCACATATTCACCAAATGGAATATTCTGCTCCAACTACTCTGCAGAAGTACAGGCTTTAAACATGGCTGCATAAATAATTAAAAGCACAACAAGCTAGCAAAAAAATATTCAGCAGAAAAAGTACGAAAAAAGAAACTTCTTTTTTTTCAGATTCTGAGAATCAATTTCTTCTTCTAATTCAATCAATTTAATTGTTATGTAAAAACTGTATTTTCGACGTCAACTTTTGTCAAATTCCGCCTTACCTCTTATCAACAACTGCCACACTTTTCATTCCTCACCCTCGCCTTTCCCTCCCCCACCCTGCTCTAAATGGTTGCCGTAATGTATGGATATTTGGACAGCATTGATTTTTAACAAGCAAAATTTGTAATTCTAATAATCTCTGCTAGATTGCACATTGGAAATATATTTCCGATATTAGATGTGATTGATACATTTACCAGGTTAGCGAAGTCAATGTGTTTTTTATTGTGTATACTGAATACCATAGAGCAATGGTGACGTAAATACGGCCCACAAAGTCCTTTTTTACTGTCCCGCCATGCTGATTTAAAGTTACTATATGTATAGGTCTTTGAACTACGAAAATATCACTTGGTATTTTAACAAGAGAAGAACTACAAGTTAAAAGTTTAATTAGAACTAGAAGTTTAGTTAGAACTAAAAGTTAGAGGTTTATAACTAAAAGTTAGAGCTTTCGTCAGGATTACGAGTTGGAAGTTTAGTTAGAGATAAAAGTTGGGAGCTTAATTAGAACTAAAAGTTAGAAGTTTAGTTAGAACTAAAAGTTAGAACTTTCGTCGGGATTACAAGTTGGAAGTTTAGTTAGAGCTAAAAGTTAGAACTTTCGTCGGGATTACAAGTTGGAAGTTTAGTTAGAGCTAAAAGTTGGGGGCTTAATTAGAACTAAAAGTTGGAAGTTTAGTTCGAACTAAAAGTTAAAACTTTCGTCGGGATTACAAGTTGGAAGTTTAGTTAGAGCTAAAAGTTAGAACTTTCGTCGGGATTACAAGTTGGAAGTTTAGTTAGAGCTAAAAGTTGGGAGCTTAATTAGAACTAAAAGTTGGAAGTTTAGATAGAATTAAAAGTTAGAATCCATCATTTGTGACTATTTGTCCAAGATATTGATAATGTTTTACTTGTTGTAGTTTCTATCCATGTATGTTTTTGTTTAGCGCTTGTTCTTCTGTGACTGATGAATACCATGATTTTTGTTATATAGTTTTACAGCAGTCTCACTTATCAATTGTCGCAAAAAATGTTGACGTATTTTATGTGCAGCGCCTAAACTGGAATTTTTAAGATGGACACTCTCCTTCGCTCAGTTTATGTTATCTTCATTGCTGTAATGAATGTGGTACAACTGGTTGACTAAAATATCTTTATTGTAAGATTACAGTTGGACAACCTCAATCAAGTGCCATGCCGAGTGGGGTAGGTGATCATGATTCTCCAAAAATCTTTGTCTCTTCTGTTGTTAAAAGTTCATTTTGTGACGTTTCTTGTGCCACAGACAACTTAGTGGGAATGTTCACTTCCTCCTTCACTAAACAGATTAGAATAATTCACCTCAACTAGGGACCTGCTTTCAGTTGGACTTATCTCTAACAAGATCTTTTTAAAAAAAATATTAACTCCAAAGTCTCGTATGCAGACTTCCTCTTAGTGAAGGAGGAAGTAAACTTTCCTTTCATTGGTTGTCTGTGGCACAAAAATAAATCACCAACTGAACTTATTAACAACAGAAGAGACAAAGATTTGTGGAGAAGCATGATCGCCTACCCAACTCGACATGGCACTTGATTGAGGTTGTCTCACTGTCATCTTACAATAAAGACATTTGAGTGAACCACTTATACCCCATGCAGTACAGTGATGAAGGGAATATAGACTGAACCACTTGTACCCCACTCATTACAGCGATGAAGGGAATATAGACTGAACCACTTGTACCCCACTCATTACAGCGATGAAGGGAATATAGACTGAACCACTTCTACCCCACTCATTACAGCGATGAAGGGAATATAGACTGAACCACTTGTACCCCACTCATTACAGCGATGAAGGGAATATAGACTGAACCACTTGTACCCCACTCAGTACAGCGATGAAGGGAATATAGACTGAACCACTTCTACCCCACTCATTACAGCGATGAAGGGAATATAGACTGAACCACTTGTACCCCACTCAGTACAGCGATGAAGGGAATATAGACTGAACCACTTGTACCCCACTCATTACAGCGATGAAGGGAATATAGACTGAACCACTTGTACCCCACTCATTACAGCGATGAAGGGAATATAGACTGAACCACTTCTACCCCACTCATTACAGCGATGAAGGGAATATAGACTGAACCACTTCTACCCCACTCATTACAGCGATGAAGGGAATATAGACTGAACCACTTGTACCCCACTCATTACAGCGATGAAGGGAATATAGACTGAACCACTTGTACCCCACTCATTACAGCGATGAAGGGAATATAGACTGAACCACTTGTACCCCACTCATTACAGCGATGAAGGGAATATAGACTGAACCACTTGTACCCCACTCATTACAGCGATGAAGGGAATATAGACTGAACCACTTGTACCCCACTCATTACAGCGATGAAGTCAACTCAGACTGAACCACTTGTACCCCACTCATTACAGCGATGAAGTCAACTCAGACTGAACCACTAGTACCCCACTCATTACAGCGATGAAGGGAATATAGACTGAACCACTTGTACCCCACTCATTACAGCGATGAAGTCAACTCAGACTGAACCACTTGTACCCCACTCATTACAGCGATGAAGGGAATATAGACTGAACCACTAGTACCCCACTCATTACAGCGATGAAGGGAATATAGACTGAACCACTTGTACCCCACTCATTACAGCGATGAAGGGAATATAGACTGAACCACTTGTACCCCACTCAGTACAGCGATGAAGGGAATATAGACTGAACCACTTGTACCCCACTCATTACAGCGATGAAGGGAATATAGACTGAACCACTTGTACCCCACTCATTACAGCGATGAAGGGAATATAGACTGAACCACTTGTACCCCACTCATTACAGCGATGAAGGGAATATAGACTGAACCACTAGTACCCCACTCATTACAGCGATGAAGGGAATATAGACTGAACCACTAGTACCCCACTCATTACAGCGATGAAGGGAATATAGACTGAACCACTAGTACCCCACTCAGTACAGCGATGAAGTCAACACAGACTGAGCTAAGGTGAGTGCTCATCTTGTTAATTCCAGTTTAGGGACTACACATAAATTACTTCAACCGTATTTGCGACAATTAATAAGTGAGACCGCTGTAAAACTGTATAACAATATTACAAACGTAAAACACAAGGTAAAAACTGTATAACAATAGTACAAACGTAAAACACAAGGTAAAAACTGTATAACAATAGTACAAACGTAAAACACAAGGTAAAAACTGTATAACAATAGTACAAACGTAAAATACAAGGTAAAAACTGTATAACAATAGTACAAACGTAAAACACAAGGTAAAAACTGTATAACAATAGTACAAACGTAAAACACAAGGTAAAAACTGTATAACAATATTATAAACGTAAAACACAAAGTAAAAACCGTATAACAATAGTACAAACGTAAAACACAAAGTAAAAACCGTATAACAATAGTACAAACGTAAAACACAAGGTAAAAACTGTATAACAATAGTACAAACGTAAAACACAAGGTAAAAACTGTATAACAATAGTACACACGTAAAACACAAGGTAAAAACTGTATAACAATAGTACAAACGTAAAACACAAGGTAAAAACTGTATAACAATATTATAAACGTAAAACACAAAGTAAAAACCGTATAACAATAGTACAAACGTAAAACACAAGGAGGATCAACTGTAGATTCTGAGTCTGGTATGTGTAATATATCGCCTACTCTATTACTTATGTTCATGTAATTTAAGTGTAGCCTAGACTTTAAAAATATTTTTAGCCATAAACCATCATTTTAGGCAGTATTTACGTGTCGTAGTTTGCCATTGCTTCCTGAAAGTTCTGTATTCACAACTGTATGCGGTGGATGTGGCCACGATATATTGGCCGTCACAGAGCCGGACGCTGCTTAAATTGAGTCTTGAATATCGAATTAAATGTAAATATAGATTCTGACTCATGTAGTTCTTACGCTAACAAACTATCATGAACATATCAGGAACTAGGTCAGTGAAATCGATCCCTATTAGAAGTCGATACCAAATTTAGCTTCTTGTAGCAAGTTTTCGGGAAATAGCAGAATTATAGATGAAAGAATGAGGAATGGGGCTCTCGAATCGGAAATAAAAGAGGAAATGAATGTGCGTGTGCCGGAATGACAGTGTGATTGGGGGGGGGGGGGTCGGCGGATACTAGTCTAAATCGAGTAATTATAGTCAATTCGAGTAAAATCAGTGGAAGTCTATCTTGTAATATCATCCATCGCCTCGGTTGATTGGTTCTTGCAAGAGCATGGAAGTTGGAAAGTGGAGTGTTGGGGAGGGGCAATAATAGCTGCATTTTTGCGAAACAGTACCTTATACCTCATAAGTAATATAAGGCTACTGGACATACGTTGGTCAGACTTCAAATCAAACACAGTTGTCAGACAAGAATCAAAACAAGAATATGTATCCACCTATATTAGAATGCGTCGCTGGAATTACATCGGACACGCGCTACGAATGGATACCGAAAGATTCCTCTGTCACGCTCTGATGTGGTCACCAAAGGGCAAGAGAAAACGAGGAAGTCCAACATAAACTTTACGTAGAACTATTACAAGAAAACGTTTCACCATCGGTATCAGAAACAATGAAGATCTAAAGTAAATTGCAATAAAACACGAGACATTGAAATCTATGACATCCGCTTTATGTGCCGTCTTTGGCCCTAGTTGAATTACTAACTAACCAACAAACCAACCAACCAACCAGCCAACCAACCAACTAAACTAACTAACAAACTAACTAACTAACTAACTAAACTACACAGTTAAGAGATAATGCAACGAAAATTTCAGACCCAGTAAGTCTTATGAAAGCAACACAGAAAACAATAGACACCTACCCAGAACAATGGATTCATGTCTATACTGATGGGTCTGCCTTCAAAGCCATCATCAAAGCAGGTTATGGTGTCTATATAGAATATCCAGACAAAACATCTGATGAGTTGTTTGATGCCTGTGGGGAGATATGTTCTAACCATGAAGCTGAAATAACAGCACTAGAAATTGCCTTGTACCACCTGAAGACCATATTTGATGCCTTCCCATCAAAAGTCCAAAACATTGTTATTTTTACAGACTCTATGTCTGCTCTCCAAGCATTGGAATGTGATGGACATTGTAAACCCGAGCTAGCTGAAATATACCACCATGCAAACCAGCTGCTCACATCTTATGATGTCAACATTGTTATGCAGTGGATTCCTGGCCACTCAAACACACCTGGTAATGATAGGGCAGACAGACTAGCAAAGAGGGGAGCACAACAAGAACAGCCTTATACAGAAACAACAATGCACACAGTTAAAATGATTCTGAAATCTGTGAACAAAGAAAATTGGATGAACAGATGGGCCATGGGAAACACTGGGAGAGAAATCTATAAATATATGACCAGCCCTATCCTAAAGACAATATCAACCTCCTGGGAAGAAAAGACCAGAGTATCATATTCCGACTGCGCACACAACATGTACAGCTTAACAATCACCTGAACAGAATACAACCACAACACACTCCAGGGTGCCGGCTGTGCACTCATGCATATGAAACTGTTAACCACCACCTTTTTGAATGTCCAGCGCTGGATGACATCAGGAGAATGCTCCTCCCTCCAGGGCCAGATAAATGGAACACATTATATGGAACAAAACAACAACTCACAAACACATGCATATATCACACAATGGCATTGGGTCAAAGGGCATGAGCCCATGGACCGCTGGATCAGCAACCAACCAACTAACTAAACTAAACTAACTAACTAACTTATAACTATACAATAGGCCTTCCTAACAACGGTAGCCTCATGTTGAATTTCGTTATATCAGTATGATGACTAGCCAACATGTACGCCATGAGGTCGTCAGTTAGACACAAAACATTAGTCAAATGAGTGTTTCGCAATACAGACATACAAATATATAAAAAGTAAAAGTAAAGTAACCCATATCATTTATTAATGCCGTAGGGGTGTGAGATGTTAGCGATCTCACATTTCACAGGCTCTGCAAATGAGGGCGGTAGCCATCTCCTCTCCCTCGCAGTCTTTACTTCCCGGATTAATCCGGTACCCATTTAAGGCTGGGTCGACCTGGGAGCCGTTGCCTCAACTGGGGAATGAACCCAGGACCACTCATATGCGAAGCCAGTGCGCTAACCACTGCGCTAACGCGGCTCCCATATAAATATAAATATATAATAAGGACTAAGTACGAATCAGAATAAGGGACGGTTTTCAAGCAGCTTTTCTAGGATGTCCCGTACTTAAACCATTTTCAGGAGAGTCGCTAAAAAATCTATGAGTAGCGAGTATACCAAGTCTTTCCCGGGAATAGTTCTGTGGTTTGATCTCACGCAATTTCAGCCATCTTTAATTATACGAATTTTCCTGGAGCGATAACGTTATGAGTCTTTGACTAATGAAACGGATGTCGGAATCGAGACAAACATGGGAATATCCCGTCTGTCAAGATATTGGCTTCTAATCAAGAATCAAGAGCAGATTATCAATCACTCCACAACACCCTTTCCCGCCTTTCTCTGTTCTTGTTTCTATTATTTCATATACTAAGCTTCTAGAGCTTAGTTTGTAGTTTTTGCATCCATTCTCACTAGACAACCAACTTTATAACGTTTATATTGTCTATATGGCCAAGATGTCAGAACAGAGTGTGTCAATCAAA
Organism: Meghimatium bilineatum; assembly: GCA_034231615.1. Classification (NCBI taxonomy): domain Eukaryota; kingdom Metazoa; phylum Mollusca; class Gastropoda; order Stylommatophora; family Philomycidae; genus Meghimatium; species Meghimatium bilineatum. The sequence continues at coordinate 8,465,107 of CM067309.1, read as the reverse complement.
CTTCTGATGTCTTCATTCTTGTATCGATCATTTCTTGTTTCACTTAATGTCTGTCTTCATGTCATTGTTAACCTAGATATAAGCTAATGTGCATATTCGCGCATGTGAATCCATGTTATGGTTGTATAGTGGACACTGTTCGCCGTCAAATAGCAATTCAGTTAGTTTGTAATATTGCCTCATAGTAATGTGTATGTCAATTCGTTTCATGATACTTTCATGATACTTTCATGATACTACGTGTGTGTGCGTGCGTACGGGATACAAATACACACACACACACACACACACACACACACACATACATACATACATACATACATACATACATACATACATACATACATACATACATACATACATACATACATACATACATACATACATACATACATACATACATACAAACGCACAAACGCACACACACAAACACACACAAATACACGCACGCACCCACATACACAAATGCACGCACATACACAAATACACGCACGCACATGCGTGTGTGTATTTGTGTGTGTGTGTTTGTCTGCGTGCGTGTGTGTGCATGTATGTATGTATTTATGTATGTATGTATGTATGTATGTATGTATGTATGTATGTATGTATGTATGTATGTATGTATGTATGTATGTATGTATGTATCACGCTCCTTTTTTTAAAAAAAACAAAAAACTTATTTCATACATCTAAATATGTTATAGTCACTGTATGCATCTACAAATATTATAGCCACTTTATGCAACTAAAGATGTTATAGTCACTTATGCATCTAAAGATGATATAGCCACTTTATGCTTCTAGAGATGTTATAGCCGCTGTATGCATCTAAAGATATTATATCCGCTTTATGAATCCAAAAATGCTATAATTTGTGTAACACAATTGCCTCTGGGGGGGATTTGAACCAGGTATATCGCTGCCAGAAAGCCGAACCTTATCTGAAATTGTTTCCGTGTAAATAAAATGAGGGATGGCAGAAGAATTGTAATAATAATAATAATAATAATAATAACAATAATAATAATAATAATAATAATAATAATCGTAATAATAATAATAGTAATAATAGTAATAATAATAATAATATGTAAATAAATACTGATTCTAAAAGCCAGACTCATTCTTACAACCAAGTTAACTTGTGCACAGGTCATATCCTTAGCGACCTCTGTATCTTTCGACTTCAACCATTTCATCATTCATTAGATTTCAAATGTCCATTCAATTTCATCATTTTATTCCTGCGAGCATGAATTGCCAAACTTCACAGCTTAAACTGATAGAGAAAAATTCCATTCCAATCTAACATAGATGCTTTCCCGCTTTGTAGGCAATAACAGGATCCCGTCACATAACGGCAGATTAGAATGGCTATGCTAGTAATGGAATTGGCGCTGGCTGGTCAATGAAAAAGAAGACAACTCACTTGAAATCAGACGAAACACCCTCTCTACATTTACAGTGGCAACATGGATCTGGCAAATTGTGCCTCCCGTTCTTGACGAAGTTAAAAAATATTTATCCCAGGGGATTATTTTGGGTGACTCATAAACAAAGTTTTATCGAAATCGATGCTTCAGTTACTTAATGATTAATTTGGGGGGAGAACGGGACGTGTTAACAGTAAGTTAATGGCGTGACGTGCACGTGTTACATACATATGAATGGTATACACATGAAGTAACCCAAATACATCGATGATACCAGATGGAAACGGAAAGAGAGGAAGACCAATGGAGACTCTTCGCAAAAGAATCAACAAAGAGTGTATGACTACTTGTTAATATATATATATATTTATTAACTTTTTGTTGATTCGTTATAATCTAATATAATCAGATCATATTAGCACAAAAACACAGTAATTCTCATGTTCTCAGCTCTCTGTGCCAGCTGCATCAAAGAATGCTCAAACTCAATGTGCCAGTTAAATATGAATTACGTGATCAAGGAATCTTGAATTGTCTTCCCTCATCCCTTCTTTGTTGTTCTTGTTCTTATTTCTCCTGTTAGTCATACGCTGATATGGATTTATTTAAGGAACTGAACTGTGGTCAACAGCCCAGAGACATGGCCAAATTTTATTTTAGTGTTGTAGTAGAGTGGGTAGTTCTGTAAAATTTTCCCTTATCCCTGATCATTTTTATTGTTATCAATTTCTGTGCATAGGCCGCTGTTAATTTTGTATTAAATCTATGAATGTCTGACGAAGACCTTCCTCCTTGTCAAGATATGATGAGGATGGCGTGAACAAGTCCAACATATTTAGTATTGCAAACGGAAGAGAAGTCTAATCAGTGTTTCAGGTCTGTTACAGCATTAATACACTTGAAGAAAGGTTAAAAATATGTAGAAGATTTGCATCAATGTCTGTCTGTCTGCCTGTCCGTCCTTATCCATTTATCTATCTATTCTAGCTTTCGATCCTCTCTATCTGTCTTCTCTCTATCAATCTTCTCTCTATCTATCCCCTCTATCTATACTATCTATCTATTCATTATCCATCCATCAATCTCTCTCTATATCTACATACCAATCTACATCTATATACCTACCTGCCTATCTACCTACCTGCCTACCTAACTACATATCTATTTATCTTTCTATCTAATCTATCTATGTTCCTTCAGTGCCGAATACGGTGCACAGGCAGAGACCAGAGCTCTCCACTTCCAGCGCTGTGATGTTATGTGTAATTCTTGTATATTATTGAGACTCGTAGTTATACCCTCTTTGACTGTTGCATTCAAGAGTCTGTCTTCATCTTCCTCTCTTTCTTTTGCCATCTGGTTTCCATCAATGTACTTGTGTTACTCCATTTGTATTCCGCTCATCTCAATGAAGCAGAACACCATCTACTGAAAGTACCACTCATCGCACGTAACTTCAAGCAATAATCCTTAGGAATCTAAAAAAAAATACTTTGTGGAGGAGCCCCTTACGAATGAAAGTAAGTTAATTCTGTTTGTTCTGATTCTCACACTTCTGTCAGTTAAGCAGGATGCGTTATATTATAGTTTAGTACTTACGTAGAACACAAGTTTCTGAGTTTCACTGCATGCTTACGTAGAACACAGGTTTCTGAGTTTCACAGGATGACAACTGACAGACTATCACTAAAGGGATATTCGGTATAAACACGAAGAAATACAAATAACAATACACATTTTCAGCTTCGAACCGTTAGGTCTTTATCACGAATATACCAAACAAAAAGTGAAAAAACAATAAGAACAATGTTACCACTAAGAGTTACTGGAATTATAGTTTACAACGTAGCTGATATATCAAATTTCTGACCATTTGGTTATTTATATTTGTCTTCCAGCCGCTACCTTACATGGTTTTCGTTGTCTACTTGTTTTTGTTCTCATTTTCACAGCATAGGTTTTTTATTATATCACTTCATCTACCTCTTAACGCTTGTTAAAATCTAGTCATCTATTTTGTTTTTTATTTTGTTGTTTTCTGTTGTTTGTCTCTTGAAAAAGGTTCAATTTGAGCCGATACGTGGAGAATTGTCCTGTTTAGTTTTATTGTATGTTTTTTTTATATCAATCAATCAATAAAACCCATAACCCTTCAGGGTCGTAGGGGTACCACATGGGAAGCTTCAGCACACAGAGTCCTCCAGCGAATTCTATCCTCAGCGATGCGGATGAGTGTGGAAATATCTAGCCCTGTCCATTCCTTCATGTTGTCTGTCCGTGTCTTAATTTTCCCTCCTCTGCTTCTTCCACCCTCGACAGTTCCCCGCAGTATTGTTTTTGACAAGGAATCGTGCAAATTTTTTTATATATACTTTTTTAAATATATTTTTATTAATAGGCAAGGTAAGTGTTTTTGTAACCTGTTTAATTCATTGTGCTTGACTATTTGTTCATTAGGTTACTGCGGCACCATCCACTTTGTCGGACACCCTCTGACCATTTGGTTATTTATATGCTGATATATCAACGTCTTTTGGTCCAAAATGTCCGTTTTTACCAGGATTGTAGATACTGGAAGGAGTTACACCCGCTACCTGTCTGGAAGCAATAGCATATCATATATAGTGAGATTTCCTTCACCTGGAAGCAATAGCATATCATATATAGTGAGATTTCCTTCACCTGGAAGCAATAGCATATCATATATAGTGAGATTTCCTTCACCTGGAAGCCCAAAAAACACTTTATATATAGTGTGAGGTTTCCTTCTTCTGAAAGCGCAATAACACTTACTGTTAACACGTGCCGTTCTCCCCCCCCCCCCAAATTAATCATTAAGCAACTGAAGCATCGATTTCGATAAAACTTTGTCTGTGAGTCACCCAACATCATCCCGTGGGATAAATATTATTTAACTTCGTCAAGAACTGGAGGCACAATTTGCCAGATCCATGTTGCCACTTTAAATGTAGAGAGGGTGTTTCGTCTGATTTCAAGTGATTTCGTCTTTTTCATTGACCAGCCAGCGCCAATTCCATTACTAGCATAGCCATTCTAATCTGCCGTTATGTGACGGGATCCTGTTATTGCCTACAAAGCGGGAAAGCATCTATGTTAGATTGGAATGGAATTTTTCTCTATCAGTTTAAGCTGTGAAGTTTGGCAATTCATGCTCGCAGGAATAAAATGATGAAATTGAATGGACATTTGAAATCTAATGAATGATGAAATGGTTGAAGTCGAAAGATACAGAGGTCGCTAAGGATATGGCCTGTACACAAGTTAACTTGGTTGTAAGAATAAGTCTGGCTTTTAGAATCAGTATTTATTTACATATTATTATTATTATTATTATTATTATTATTATTATTATTATTGTTATTATTATTATTATTATTGTTATTATTATTGTTATTATTATTATTATTATTATTATTATTATTATTATTATTATCACAATGCATCTGCCATTGCTCATTTTATTTAGACGAAAATAATGTCAGATAGAGCCCGGCTCTGTGGCGACGATGTATCGCGTTCAAATCCCCCGACAGGTAATTGTTTATCCGGACCATTGAGAAAGTAATAGCAAACTGCTGAAAGTATTTAATTTGCCTAGAAAGTCACTACCATAAAAATATTTTGGATTGATAGCTACGTCCTGAATAGGATTTGTAATTAATTGTTGTTTTAAACATCTGTAGATGCTTAAAGTCTTGAGTGCAGTGTAAAGTAAGAAGTCTAAAGTAAATGTCCCATAACATCTTTAGATATATAAAGTAGTGTCCCATAACATCTTTGAATGTATAAAGAAAGTGTTGTTTAACATCTTCAGATGCATGACGTGGCTATAACATATTTACATGCATAAAGTAACTGTAGGATAACAATTTGGATGCATAATGTGGCAGGTCTGGAACAGCTTGACAGTTGTAGACAAGAGGAAGGGGAATATGACAGAAGTTGACATGGAGAGAGGTAGTATGACACAATTTGACACGGAGAAGGGGAGTGTGACAGAAGTTGACAAAGAGACTAGTATGACAAGGAGAAGGGGAGTATGAACCAGTGAAAATGTTTGAATTGAAAACATATTTTTTCTAAAAATGAGAAACAAGACATACTTTAAGTAGTTGTAATTTAAAAAAAAAAACACACTAATATGGTGTTCTTGTTTTATTTATGTGCAGAATTATAGAAGGGAGGTTGCGGGATCTCTTACTTTCTGACAGTGGGTGACATGGAGGAAGAATTGGCACGCCATTTTTGACATAATTTATGGACAGTCCGTACGAACTGTCAAATTCTACCTTTTTTACCGTTAGGGAGTAGCAAGAAGGGATGTCTAACTGTGTGATAAATGCCGTATGCTCTTGCTGTACCCACGACGTGTACATGGTAAATGTTTAAATGTAATTGGAAAAAAAAATGTCAGTCCTTACAGGGATTTTAACCCTGTACCTCATGAATGATGCCCGTATAAACTTTACTACAGAAAAAATGTCTTTATTTAGTAATATATACACTCAGATCATATATAGTAATATATAAACTCAGATCTCAGATAATTATGGGAAAAAAAACCAAAATGAACTTCTTATTTGATTTCGGGAGGTTTAAAATGATAAGAAAATTAATGTCTTCACACATTACAAACAGGCCAGGAAGTGATGTTGCAAGTAATGTCTTCACACATTACAAACAGGCCAGGAAGTGATGTTGCAAGTAATGTCTTCACACATTACAAACAGGCCAGGAAGTGATGTTGCAAGTAATGTCTTCACACATTACAAGCAGGCCAGGAAGTGATGTTGCAAGTAATGTCTTCACACATTACAAACAGGCCAGGAAGTGATGTTGCAAGTAATGTCTTCACACATTACAAACAGGCCAGGAAGTGATGTTGCAAGTAATGTCTTCACACATTACAAGCAGGCCAGGAAGTGATGTTGCAAGTAAATTCGTGTATACCAAGTTGGAAGCAGAAATTTAAAAAAATGAAAGGTTCGTTAAAGTCGCTGTAAAATTGTGAGAATTCTCTTGGCGAATGTAACAACAAAAACACTTAAGTTATCACTAATGGAAACATTGTCAGCTGTTTCATCTCTTGCGGGAACATCCTTTATTCTGCTTCTCTTTAATCAACTTAAATGTCATGAATTTACACAAGTTATCACCTCTCTCTCTCTTTCTTTCTCTATTTCTTTCTCTCTCTCTCTCTCTCTCTCTCTCTCTTTGTCTGATGTTATGTCAATTGGGACTAAAAAAATGAAACACGCTTTAAAAATACATACAAACGACAGGCATGCATGCAATGAACAAAGCGAATAAACAAATTAGGTTGGCTGGTTGGTTGGTTGGTTGGCTGCTGATCCAGCGGTCCATGGGCTCATGCCCTTTGACCTAATGCCATTAGATGGCATTATATTGCTGGGGAGTCTGTGGATTTTCGGTCCACCCCGGGACAGAGCCAGAGAATAACTATCACACCTCCAGGAAAGTATGTTTCAACCTATGTACTGCTCCTAGCCACTGTAGCCAAGATAGGGTTCACTGTACTCATTCCCCGCCACCAATTGACTACTGGTTATGCCGAACTTGTCTATTGCTCTAGGCATGCAACCAAATGTTCAAGTCAAAAAGATTGATACGTCCTGAGTCACTGTGCCTCTATGATGGGCCTCAGCCATAGGAAAAACAGTGATGTCAGTTTCCTCCTCCTCAGTACTGCACAGTACATCTCTGGCTCCCTCCCAACCACAGAGGGTGCATACATATATATTCAGGCAAACATGAAAAACATTTCAACAACAAAACAAAATCATAAATGTATAGATGACATACCATGAAGCTTCTATAAGAAGATAATCTCAATATAACGGTATGTCATCCACTAAGGTTTTCTGTAGCATGGATGGTATGTCTAGTGGGCCATTGGTGAGACCCACAGACGCAAGCACATGCGTGACAAATTAGGTAAACTCTGCAATAACTGTCTACTATACAAGACCTACTGACTAATGGGAAAGTAATCTTTCTTAGTGACTCTTTTTAATAATCCTGTGATTTCATTGGTCACTATGTTATACTTTCTGTGACAGCCAATGAAAATCTAGGGAATAGTCATATGTGTAATTTTAAAAGGCTTCGCCGAGTGTTGTCGGGCCCGAAATACGGGGTCTTTGTTGCCTATAATATTTTATGGTAGTGTGTCCTGGTATAACCTATTTGGACTTTATCCGCTGGTTGAAAGGGGCACGCCTCTCCAAAAGAGAGGCAAACTTATTAACTAACAATGCCCGACCCGAAAGATGAGCAAAGAATACCAACAGTTGTTACCTTCCATACATGTGATAATGGGAGACTAAGGAAGCTATAGGATGGAGTTGGCTGTCCTATCCCATATATGATCAAAGTGATACAGAAGTCATGATGATGTCGGATGTGCAAGGCCTAAAGACTCAGCTATCACAGCAAAGCTATAAAGACAATACATTCCATTCTCCGGACTACGTGCTGCTAACCTACAGGAGTTTGAGTATTAACGCAGAAGAAGAAAAGGCTTGATTTCCTATTAGCAAGTTGGTCTTATATAGTAGACGACCATTACTCTGCGAAGAATGACCACTTAACTAGTTTCGTAGATACAGTCGGTTGATTTCCTGCATTAAAAAAAATACAACGGAGGAGAAAGCGAATAAGGTCCAACAAGGAAAATGTGATGACTTATATCGCGAGGAGAATAGGTGCCAACTGAACAGACAGTGGTTCAAATCCTGCCTGCAGTCATTAAAAAAAATACCTTTTTGTATAAAACAAAATCATCAATTAGTTTGATTACCATTCTCCATATTCATCTGCTTTAATTCTCAAACTCCGCTTAGGTGACAGGAGATAGTCCGGAGAAAGTAATGGCTTGTACAATTGTCATCTACTAACGTTTTCTGTTGCATGGGTGGTTTGTCTAGTGTGCCATTGGTGAGACCCACAGATGCAACCGTATCCGCAAATATATATATATATATACACTTTGTTGCCTTCCAATATGCACGAATATAATCGAAAACATGAGTTAAAAAATGATAGTGTTGATTCTGCCGGTTTGTCCCCCTAATGGCGAGTCACTCTAACATTCCATATCTCATTGCTGGTTTATTTTGCTAATTTTTGCGAAGTCAGAACATTCTGTTATTTTCTCATGACATTTATGAATGATCAGATCTGATCTAGATAATGAGCTTCGTATGCACATTGACATCTTTCAGCACATACGTAGGTCAGCGTACAAGTAGGCATATTATTTCATATCAATGATTCTTGTTATCCCACATCTGACAGTATAATATAATAATCCGCCATGTTACTGGCATTCAGTTCAAGATTATTATGGTTTGTTCTCTTCACAGTAAACTCTATTCCATTATCACAAATATTGACCATACAACACAAATTAACTCTTTGTTTTCAGAAAGAGGGACAGAAAACAACAAAGAATTATACATCGCATTCGTTGACCAGGAAAAGGTTTTCGACAGAGTAGACAGGCAACAACTATGGAAAACACTATCAATATACGGAATACCAGAACATTTAATCAATGTATGCAAGGGCATTTATGCTAATAGCCAATGGGCAGTAAGAACAAATGCAGGATTGTCCAATAAGTTCCAAATTCAATCAAGAGTTCGCCAAGGGTGTGTCCTATCCACTCTACGTTTTATAACATATATCGACCACATCTGTAAAATAACAAGTGACAACGAAGAAGATAACATGAAAGACAAATTGAACGAACTACTCTTTGCAGAAGACCAAGTACTAATAGCGACATCAGAAGATAAATTTGAAAGACCATATGAACATACTCCACACAACATGTCAAAAATGCAACATGAAGTGCGCGGATCAATCAAATGTCAGTCGACTTGTTGGTCTCTTTATACAGGCCAAAATAAATCTCAATAATAATTGTATCATACTTGTATAGCACGGTGTAATACAGACTATAGCACGCTGTAGTACAGACTATAGCACGCTGTAGTACAGACTATAGCACGCTGTAGTACAGACTATAGCACGCTGTAGTACAGACTATAGCACGCTGTAGTACAGACAATTAGACTTACGTAAGACACATGTTTATATAATCGCTTCAATCAGACACGACAGACTATAACTAAAACTAGTGGGTAATGATGCGCACACAAGAAAACATACAAATTACAATACACAAATCATATTAAACGTTTCAACCAAAAGGTTTTTATCAAGAATACGTTTGTTTGTTGTGATAATTTTTCCATTCGTCGTCTTTTGATGTTTTGTTTGTATCTTGATAAGACCTTTTGGTTGAAACGTTGAATATGATTTGTGTATTGTAATTTGTATGTTTTCTTGTGTGCGCATCATTACTCACTAGTTTTAGTTATAGTCTGTCGTGTCTGATTGAAGCGATCGAGCTAAAGGAAGATATACAATCGAATCCTAAAGACAGATACATTGTTCACTGTAATGTCTGTAACATTCATTTGTGTAACATTAATGTGTATAACATTCATTTGTGTAACATTAATGTGTGTAACATGCATTTGTGTAACATTAATGTGTGTAACATTCATTTGTGTAACATTAATGTGTATAACATTCATTTGTGTAACATTAATGTGTGTAACATTCATTTGTGTAACATTAATGTGTGTAACATTAATTTTAAAAATGCGACTTATTTATTTGAAAACGAAGAATACTAATATAACTCTTTTATTTGCACCTCCAAAAACATCAACATTGCAAGAAAATGTTACGAATATAACATTGTTGTTGTTGACAGCATTTATGACGAAGCATCACATGCCTTTTTTATATGCTGATTATTTAGTGGAGTGTTTAAAAAAACATCATTCCCAGATGGTGCCATGGATTAATACATATTCTAAGCCTACATCCAACACATGTTTCATGCATAGCTAAATCAATATCACTGAAACGCACTAAAGCTTCCTATATAATACAAGATTGTATTGCACGTGAAGAGATGAGTGATATCACAACGATATGTCAGCAGAGAATATTGTCTCTCATTATTGACGAAAGTACTGATATTTCTTAAATCAAATTATAGCCATTGTTGTCAGATACTACGATGACACAACATGTAGATTCTCTGACGAGCTTCTTGATTGTGTAGAAGCTGAGTATGCAAGTCGTGCTGGTCTTTATAAAGAACTGAAACAATTACTGGCAGAGAAGTTCATTCCAATAAGTTACATAATTGCTGGCAGAGAAATCCATTCTATTAAGTAACATAATTGGGCTTGTCAGTGACCGTGATATCTGCTCAATTATTGCAGGGCGTAACAATTTGATTTGTTGTTCATCTGAAAAAGATGTGCCATCTGTATTAACTATAGGCTGCATACGCAATTCTTTCACTGTGTGATAATCAAACATGCAATTGCTTGCCTTAAACATGTGTGCTATTATTTTACTGGTAACAGCAAGCGACTCCATACAGTTCAGGTAATAGAAGATCTTTTGCAGACACCTAATCACGAACATGTCTCAAACAAGTTGGCTGCCACGCAACAGTTCTGTCGCCCACATTCTAGAACAATGGGATGCTTTAAAATACTCCTAATCATCTAATGATGAACATTTCTCAACACTGTGGCTGCTGTCACGGGTGAAATTTATCCTCCAAATTTTTGAACTATGGGATGCTTTAAAACTATTTTTTATTTTAGAGTGAAGCTCCAAAATATAAAGTTGATGGCGCAGCAGAAATTGTTAAACTTATCAATCAATCAATCAATCAATAAACCCGTAACCCTTCAGGGTCGTAGGGTACGACATTGGATGCCTCAGCACACAGAGTCCTCCAGCGAATTCTATCCTCAGCGATGCGGATGAGTGTGAAAATATCTTGCCCTGTCCATTCCTTGATGTTGTCTGTCCATTCCTTTATTTTCCCTCCTCCGCTTCTTCCACCCTCTACAGTTCCCTGCAGTATTGCTTTTGACAAGGAATCGTGCCTACATACATGTCCGAACCATGCTAGTTTTCGTCGTTTCACTATTGAAAACAATGGCTCCTGAACACCTGCACACATCTCTACTTTATTTCTTACGTACACATTGGTCTTATGTTTCCTATAGGAAATTCGTAGAATTCGTCTGTAGCATTTGTACTCGAAAGCCTGTAATCTTCTCTCCATGTCCGCAGTGAGTGTCCAACTCTAACAGCCATACAACACAACAGAAAGCACCCGCAACTTATACAGTTTGATTTTCACTCCAGCACTGATGTTGCTTTTCCAACTTATGTCTACACCTGAAACCAGACATATGCTTCTATTCCTTAACTATGTTATTGTAAGGGTTGATAAAATGACACCCCAGTGGACACCACCAAAAATATATTTGCTAATGCTACAGAAGGTCATTGTAATTAATGTTATACAGAAAGAGTGAAGAATAGACAGAGACAGTCAACTGCAGTCATGCTACTCACAGATGACGATATGGATGACACTCTAAGATGACGATATGGATGACAATCAAAGATGACGATATGGATGACACTCTAAGATGACGATATCGATGACGCTCAGAGATGACCATATGGATGACACTCAAAGATGACGATATGGATGACAATCGAAAATGACCATATGGATGACACTCATAGATGACGATATGGATGACAATCGAAAATGACCATATGGATGACGATATGGATGACTATGACTCAATTGCTGAATTTTACACTGATGTAATTTGTATTCTCCAGATATTTTTGGTCTACAAGCAAGTTTTAATACAAGTACAGTGGATATTTGATTATATCGATTGTTCATTTTTCATTTTAAACATTTGAACTATAATAGAGTGTGTATATATATATATATATATATATATATATATATATATATATATATATAGAGAGAGAGAGAGAGAGAGAGAGAGAGAGAGAGTAAGAACTAGTATTTTCTGGCCTTTTTTCCTTCGACACTAGGGACTTTTCAAAATGTTGAGTGGTAACTATGATTGAGATAATTAGTACATCTTATCAATAGCTGTATCGGACAAGTACATAGTTGCTCGGTTCTCTGCCTCAATAAATCCATTCATCAATCAATAAACCCATAACTGGTCATGGTCGTGGGGTTACTACTTTAGATGCGTCAGCACACAAGAGTTCTTCAGCGATTTCTATCTTTAGCGATGCGAATGAATATGAAAAAATCTTCTTCACATTGTACGAATGAAAACAGATTCGCCATATTGGCAGATTGACGTCAATACGTCCAACTGAATATAGCAGCTCGCGGTTCCAATTCAACATACGAGTCTCTTTGTAGGCTATATTCTGTGGTCATGCTAGATTGTTAATTTTGTCACCATGAAGATGTCCACAGTTTTCTCCAGGCAAAAGAAAATGCTTTTGTCTCAACTCTGTATTGTCTGACTAGAGTCGCCGTCTTTGCTCATTGTAAGTTGGACAGTCATGATATAAGTGTTCATGGTGTTTGGATTTCGGATGGACATAGACATTCGTCTTTGTATAAAGTCATTATGCGGCACAGGTCGCCCAGCAGTCTGTAATGTCTTGTTTTGAGGTGAAATAGTGTGGTCTGCTCTCTTTGAACGTGATGTCTTGCATCGATTTGTCTTCATCTTTCATTTAGTTCTTCCACTTTGACGTTTCTTTATACATCAATTATGTTTCTTTTTCCCTGCTGTTCAAGTCCTTACTCTAATTTCAGCATCATTGAGAGCAATCAGTTTTCACACTTTTAACGTTCAAGTTCTCTCAGTGACAATTACTATGTCAGACAAATTCACAGATGTACTTTTCGATATTGTAGTCACGTATTAGACCGGTTAAGTGTTCCTGCCTCCTGCGCCAATCACGGAAGTAAACATTGTGACGTCATTTGCGGAAGCTTCCTACAATATGCGTCATATAATATAATTCAAACGGGGTTTCCTATAATATACTGGCATTGTTTTTTGTGTGTGTATTATTTAGTGTGTTGAGCTAATTACTTTATAAATAATGTACACATGCTTGTTGTTAAATGATGAATATCAATTGCAGTATTTATATAGATTTGTGGAATTTGGAAAGGTGAAGGTTTTTTTCTTGTTGTGTCTTAGGTTGGATTTATTAGCGGTGTGATTATACCGCATAAGTTGTAGAATAAGCTATTAAGGTTAAGATTAGGATTAGGGAATAAGCTATTAGGATTAGGATTAGGCTGTAATAATTCCAAAATGGGATATTAGGTAAACGAATAAGTAGTAAAAATTGGTTGTCGCAGATATATTTCTGTCACGATGACACCTTTTATTTAAATTAAAGTGCAAATAATTTTGTCACAGTGTTGGCACGTACAATCAAACTATTTCTAAAATGCGTTTACACAGAATTATGCTACATTTATAACAAGTAAGATCTGCAGTACCAACCAAACGTGACTTTCAATTGGTTATTATTTATACACTTGGAATCGCATGCCAAAAATGGCCATGGTGATTCCAAGTATATAAATACTAACCAACTGAAATCATCACCAGGTGCCATGTCGGCTGGCGTAGGCGATCATGGCTCCCCACAGCTCTATATCCAGCATTATGTATCAAGATCGTTATTGTTTTCCTGCCGACCCAGGTTATCAAACTGTCTAATATTTTCTCACGTTGTCGCCCTCTGTCTCTGTTGCCTTCCATCTTGCCTGTTGTGACTATGTTCTCCAAACCTGCCTGTCTCATGAAGTAAACAAAACATGAAGATTGTTTTTATCTTAAATTATTGATTAAGATCCGTTTCACATTTGATTCTTTCTTCACATCCACATCAGTTTTTCTGGCAGTCCATGGTATTTTCAGCATTCTTCTGTAGAACCAAATCTCTACTGCCTGTAATTTCTCACTTTCCAGTTTGTTTCCTGTCGAAGACTCGCATCCATATGTAAGTATAGGATTTATATAGCACTGCAGAACTCTCACCTCTAATGATAAGGTCATATTACACAGTATATTTTTCATTTTTCTGAATGTTGTTTTTACCTGTCCTATTCTGCATCTTATTTCTGTTGAACTTTTTCCATCTGCTGTAATCATTGTACCTAAATATTTGAATTAGTGGACCTGTTTTAATACTATATCCTGGGGGGTGGGGGGCTACCGACCCCTACCAGGCGTGTCCACAGGTGGCGGATGGTGGAGGACACTCCATATATGTCTATATATGGAGTGCTTGCTGCAATTATGCAGCCGCGGACCAAACCGGTGTTGCTGCCCACCAGGACGGGGCGGGATATAAGTCGGTGCTGATATCTCCACTGACATCATGCCCCATGTGTCCAGTGACGGGCAGCTTCAAGCGAGTATGAGCCGCTATACGCTCAAGCTGCTGGCATTGGAGTTATTAACTCCAAGTCAGGAGCGTGCTAGGGGAGGGGGGGAATTTTTTTATTATTTTTAAATTGCTGCCTTGCAATCACCATCGAGAGATGGAAAAGGCTAGGGGAAACAACTCAGACAGAAAAAATCACAACCCAGCCTGCCGAAGACGAGTATGTTAGCCAGCGATGGCGCAGATACTGGGATAAAATTAGAGCACACACGCTTATTACAGAAATGTGGTCATGCGACAATACTATATCATTCACTTTGATCTTGCAAGGTGTGGTATTTTGTTGTTTTGTTTTGGGAAAAAAAACCAATTACTTCTGTTTACTAACTGAAAGTCAAACAATAATCAAAACACGTAACGAATGGTCCCAAATTACAGAATAAAAAGCCCACTTGCACAAACGTGTTGTTGGTTATCTTAGGCGTGCAGACAGTGAACTATCACATTCTCCTTTCATATTCCCTCTGTGGCTAAGTGGTACAGAGCGCGTCTGTGACTGCAAAGGTACCGAGTTCGATCCTCACCACAGGCAATTGTGCATCCGGGACCGTTCAGAAAGCAATGGCAACCTACTGTACGTATTTATATTGCCTAGAAAATCACCACAGCCAACAAATGCTGGGTTGATAGCTACGTCCTGGATAGGATATGCTTACCAATTAAAGTTATTCCTCTAGGGCCAAAGATAGGACGGATGTTATAGATTTCCATGTCTCTCGTTTCATTGCAATTTGCTTTAGATCTTCATTGTTTCTGATACCGATGGTGAAACGTTCTCTTGTAATAGTTCTACGTAAAGTTTATTTTGGTCTTCCTCGTTTTCTCTTACCCTTTGGTGACCACATCAAAGCTTGACAGGGTTGTCTTTCTTTATCCATTCGTAGTGCGTTCCGATGTCATTTCAACGACGCTTTCTAATATAGGTGGATACATATTCTTGTGTTGATTCTTGTCTGACAACTGTGTTTGATTTGAAGTCTGACCAACGTCTGTTCAGTAGCCTTTAAAGACATTTATTTTCAAAGGTATTCTCCTTTGTACATCTCGTTAATAACGGTGTTAACAGAAACATGCTGTACCGACTACTTTCATACGGTACCTCAGTCATTTCTGAATAGACTTGACATGTTTGTTTGTTTTTCGTTCGCTCCATTGTAACCATCACGGATATCCGTACGATTTCCGCCGGGAGCTGTGATTACGTTGTGCCACCGTTATGCGCCTTGTAGGCCTAGCACATCCGATTTCGGCATGACTTGACATGATGAAATAGGTTGTACCTACTACTGTCATACTGTAGATTTAGTCATATCTGACAAGACATGGCATGTTAATAGAAACAGGTTGTACCTACTACTTTTCTACGATAGCTCAGTCATAATTGTAAAAGACCTGATATGGTAACAGAAATATCTTGTACCGACTACTGCCATACCGGTAGCTCGGTCATATTTGACAAGACATAGCATTGTTAATAGAAGCAGCGTGTGCCGATTACTACCAATACGGTATTTCATTCATATCTGACAAGACCGGACTTACAAGAAGTAGGAGAATAGAAACTAACCGTATACTAAACTCTAATGTTTGCTGTTACTTAAGGATTATAGCTACACTGGTGAAAAACGTGTGAAACTGATTCTAACGTTAGAAAAACTTCGCAGAAATATTTCTAGAAAATATAAAATAAATACAAGCAATATCAGTATACAACCAACTGTTATCGTGACGTGGCAAAACACGTAGCATATACTTGTACCTAGAGATCCGTGACAGAACACAATTAGTGTTTTAAGTGTTGTACTCGTAACGGGGGAAGGGTTTACAAGGATGTTCATTACTTTGTCCATATACTCTAATGACATAATGATGTGTGAATTGAACCACCTACTCTCCTGTGTTGAGGGGTCGGGGGAGGGGGGGAGAATGCATGTTATAGCAAGCGACTAAGGAGGTTATGGCGTGGAGCTGAATGCCCCATCCCATATAGCGTGAAAGTAACCCAGAAACTATGTTGAAGTCAGATGTGTCAGGCCGAAAGGCGAAGATATCGGAGCACAATTGTACGCCATAAACGCACACCGTTTTCCAGAAGACATCCTGCTAATTAGTAGAAGTTTGAGAATGAACATACCAGAAGAAGGCACTTATAAGTTCTACATCTGTGTGTTACTACATTCAAGTTATTGATCGCGCTTCAACCCAGGGATTGTCAGCAGGTGTCTTCAACATTTTCTACATAAAACTGGTGAAAATGCTCATGAACCATCATTGTGTTTTGCTACATCGTAATGGCAGTTCGGCTATTAGCCCACATATTTCCAGATCTCCTTCCCACATTAGAATATCTTGAGTTCAGCATTAAAAAAGCTGCACCGCCAGCGAGGGCTATCCATGTAATAACATTATTTGGGTTTTTTGTTGCTGGTTTTTTTTTTGGTAGGAATTTAAAAGCAAACATTCTGTTTAAAAGCTTTTTTTTTAGGCTACGATTATCGATTTTGAACTGCCTTATCTTGTAACTGGTTAAATATTCGCCTCTGACAGAATTAGGTACACGTTATGTCTTCCATTTTCCGTTAGTTGTTTCTCACACTCCTCCTGATTAGCTGGATGTAATCCGGGAAAGAAAATATAACGTGGCTTGTTTTATATACTTGCTGCGATAGCTGTACCTTTTATATTATATTTGAGTATGGGTTTTGAGACACATTGATCTTCTTTGAAATAGGACAGTTAATTTCAACCTCAAAATCACCTTAGTCCTCTATTACGACATTCATGGCATGTTATAGTGTTACTATTCTGTGCTCCCCTTTCAGACATCGTCCACCACGTTAATTACGGTAATTTGTCACATAAAATTTCCCTCATTGTTTCTGACTGATGAGGGAAATATTGACTTCAATGAATGTGTATACACTACCATGATGTGCCTAAACTAAACCACGGGTTCGCAATGTAGACACTACCATGATGTGCCTAAACTAAACCACGGGATCGCAATGTTGTCAAAATTATATATATATATATATATATATATATATATATATATATATATATATATATATATATATATATATATATATATATATATATATATATATATATATATATATATATATATATATATATATGTATTTTAAGTTTAATCGTGGGGGCCAGTGAAGGATTTACGTACAAGCTACACAAGCTATAGCTTAGGTCCCCCACTTTCTTGGTGGCCCCCAAATAATTGTCCGATTAAGACATTGTCATATATACTGAAATATATTGCAATCATATTTAGAACTGACATATAATCTGGACTTATAAAGGGCCCTATATCTCAAAAAGCTTATGGTCTTGCCATGTCTAAATCCGGCCCTGGTGGGGTCGCTAGCTCATATGTAAACAAAAATAATATTAGTTCTAAAGAAATTGTTTTTTTTTTTCAATAGGAATCTTAAAGTATGAATATTATAATTGTATTATACAGAAAATGATATTTTCGATATGTTTTTTTTTGGACCTACTAAAAGACTTTTAGTATGTCTAAAAGATTGTTTAAAATGTGCTGGATCCATGGAGTCTATGGTCACTTTAGTTATAAAATAGAGTCTCGACTCGAACAAGTTTCAGAACCTGTGAAATGAAACAGTGCTATAGGAAGATGGGATCGATAGACAACAAAAGAATTAAGTGAGACTAACATGTCATTCTAGAGAACTAGACTCGGATGTCTACGGTGTTTGAGTGAGAATGGGGCAATTTGCCCGATATAGAAATTCCAGATAGTGTCAGCTATTATTATGTCTCTATTTTAGTTGGAGATTTGCCAAAATGATTCCAGATAGTGTGAACTATTATTATGTCTCTAAAAAATAGAGATGTATACAGGTTCACATGAACTATTTCTTCCAGTAGTGCGCAGGTTCACATGAACTATTTCTTCCAGTAGTATACAGGTTCACATGAACTATTTCTTCCAGTAGTGTGCAGGTTCACATGAACTATTTCTTCCAATAGTGTGCAGGTTCACATGAACTATTTCTTCCAGTAGTATACAGGTTCACATGAACTATTTCTTCCAGTAGTGCGCAGGTTCACATGAACTATTTCTTCCAGTAGTATACAGGTTCACATGAACTATTTCTTCCAGTAGTGCGCAGGTTCACATGAACTATTTCTTCCAGTAGTATACAGGTTCACACGAACTATTTCTTCCAGTAGTGCGCATGTTCACATGAACTATTTCTTCCAGTAGTGCGCAGGTTCACATGAACTATTTCTTCCAGTAGTATACAGGTTCACATGAACTATTTCTTCCAGTAGTGCGCAGGTTCACATGAACTATTTCTTCCAGTAGTGCGCAGGTTCACATGAACTATTTCTTCCAGTAGTATACAGGTTCACATGAACTATTTCTTCCAGTAGTATACAGGTTCACATGAACTATTTCTTCCAGTAGTGTGCAGGTTCACATGAACTATTTCTTCCAGTAGTGCGCAGGTTCACATGAACTATTTCTTCCAGTAGCAATTAGACGAAAAAATGCATGGTTTGCACATGTATGATAATATATTTCTTTGTCAAGAACGATACCACAGGGAACAGTCGAAAGTCGGAAGAAGCAGAGGACAAAGAAAATATGGACAGACATCAAGGGCTGGACATGACAAAAATGTTCATTACCTGCCAGCATTGTATAAGATAACCAAACCTCTGGAGGACTATGAAGTGTGATGCATACAATGTGGTACCCCTACCACAGGTTACGGGTTTATAGATAGATAGGTAGAAAGATAGATTCAGGGATTTGAATTCCTGATCCACAGGTAGAAAGATAGATTCAGGGATTTGAATTCCTGATCCACAGGTAGAAAGATAGATTCAGATATTTGAATTCCTGATCCACAGGTAGAAAGATAGATTCAGATATTTGAATTCCTGATCCACAGGTAGAAAGATAGATTCAGGGATTTGAATTCCTGATCCACAGGTAGAAAGATAGATTCAGGGATTTGAATTCCTGATCCACAGGTAGAAAGATGGATTCAGGGATTTGAATTCCTGATCCACAGGTAGAAAGATAGATTCAGATATTTGAATTCCTGATCCACAGGTAGAGAGATAGATTCAGGGATTTGAATTCCTGATCCACAGGCAGAAAGATAGATTCAGGGATTTGAATTCCTGATCCCCAGGTAGAAAGATAGATTCAGGGATTTGAATTCCTGATCCACATGGGCATTCGTCTGTGTCTGATGGCCTTAATCGGTAAAGGTGGCCAAGCAGTCTGCAGTGGAATGTTCTAAGAGTAAAATACTACTGCTTGCTGATATTTTTGGAGGTGATGTACTCCATCAAGTTTGTCTCCATCAGCATTTGTTTATTCTCCTGTGATGTGTATTTATGTTGTAGATTATGTATATATATATTGTAGATTATGTTGTAGATTATATATATATATTGTAGATTATGTTGTAGATTATATATATGCATATATGTTGTAGATTATGTATATATGTTGTAGATTATGTTGTAGATTATGTATATATAATGTAGATTATGGCCTTCTTCAAAACAGTGGGTGTATGGGTTGTTCCATTTGTACAGTGGGTGTATGGGTTGTTCCATTTAGACAGTGGATGTACAGGTTGTTCCATTTCATCACCTGTTCAGGACGAAGCATCAGCTTTCTCAATACCTATTTATTTTTCTTCTTATATCGTTCACTTAAATATGTCATCAATATCTGTAAGTGTGTCACCTCAATAAACTTAAAATGTGTCTATATCTGTAATTGTGTCACCTCAATAAACTTTACCATGTTTTGCAGCTCATACAGGGTCCGTACAGCCTTGATTCTAGTGTTGTTTCGATGGGCCAGTATGTTATTTTTGTTATCATCTCATAATTATAACATTTTTGAAATATATGTTCTGCAGTCTGTGCTGCCTGTCCAAATGTATACGTGGCTGTGTTGCCAATCCTGAACTTTGCACACATGTGACAGCGGAGACGGTCCACATTTTCTACGATTCTCAAAATATGAGGAAACCCATTGATGATTATGACTGGATTTGTGAATGTTTGAGCTCTCGTCTGATAATGCGAGAATTATAATTTTTCTGATGTTCCGAATTGAGTCCTGTAGGAATCTGGATTATTTCCAGTAGGGACCCTGGATTGATTCCAGTAGTGATTTAGATTGATTCTAGTGGGATATGGGTTGATTCCAGTAGTGATCTGGATAGTTACTAGTAGGGAACTGCAGTTATGATATTAAAATATATATATATATATATATATATATATATTGTTGGTCTTCTTTAAAGACGTCATTTTCATACCCGGATCAGATAATCGACATTACTTATGAAAATACGCAAGTTGTGCCGTCCCTACTTGTCGTCTTTGATTTATATGTGCTCGTGAACCTTGATAAAGGCATTTCGGTTGAAACGTCGATTTGTGTGTGTGTGTGTGTGCCTATGTTTGTTTCGTATTATTAGCAAAACTTTTTTACCTCGTTTCAAGCTTTACTTGTTGGACTTCAGTTTTGCGCAGTCAGCACATATTTTCGATTACTCATGAAACTTCACTCATTTTGTCTATTCATTTTTCACTTCCTGTGGAGTATATGTCCTCTATTCATCTTTCACTTCCTGTGGAATATATGTCCTCTATTCATCTTTCACTCCCTGCGGAGCATAGGTCCTGAACAACTCTTTTATAATTTGTTCTTTCAGCTATTTCTTTCCAAGGTTTGTCCATCCTTTGTGTATATGTATCTATCTCTATCCATTACGTATTGCTTAATTTTTCGTGTTTCCTTTTTCCCTGTAGTTCCGTCCAACATGCATGTACCCAATACAATGCCCCAATGCTATTTAATATATGTGTTACTATAAAATACCCTATTATTGATTCTGGACTAATACCCAATCTGAGAATAATACCCCACATGAGAATATTACCCCACATGAGAATATTACCCCATATGAGAATAATACCCCATATGAGAATAATACCCCATATGAGAATAATAGCCCATATGCGAATAATACCCCATATGAGAATAATACCCCATATGAGAATAATACCCTATATGAGAATAATACCCCATATGAGAATAATACCCCATATGAGAATAGGTGTATGCTCTTATGGCAGCCATACGTGCACCAGCAAGCGTTGGTATGCAAGGGAAAGATGAAATGAGTGCTGTAGAGAGGAAGAGAAGGGGAAGATGAAATGAGTGGTGAAGAGAGGAAGAGAAGGAACAGATAAAATGAGTGGTGTAGAGAGGAAGAGAAGGAACAGATAAAATGAGTGGTGTATAGAGGAAGAGAAGGGGAAGATGAAATGAGTGGTGTAGAGAGGAAGAGAAGGGGAAGATGAAATGAGTGGTGTAGAGAGGAAGAGAGGGGGAAGATGAAATGAGTGATATAGATGAGAGGAAAGGGCGGGAAAGACAATATAAGTGTTGTAGAGAGGAACGGTGGGTGAAGAGGAATGATGTAGAGAGGGAAAGATAATGAGGAAGAAGTGACGGAGAAAGAAAGAAAGTGTGGATGAATAAATCAGTGATGTAGAAATAAAGAAAAATTATGAGGAAGAAACGAGTGTTGCAGGAAGAGAAAGATTTATTAAGGAGACGTAAAATATCACAAAAGTAAGAGTGAGAGAAGAAGATCTAGAAAGACAGAGTGTAGCGTAAGTTCTCCACAAGAACACTCCTTCTATCACTGCTATAGATTTTTCACTTGCAGAATGTATAACAAAGCGAACAAGACGATCAATAATCACGTGACTACACAGATCCTCTGGCTAACGGCAATAAAGAACATTACTTTATATAGGACACTGAGCCAATTACAAATATACCGGCTGACGCAGTTCTACTGCAGCTGATAAGGGGCCATAATGTGTGCTTTCACGGGACATTATCTCCTGCTGTTGTTTTGTTATTAAAATAAGTTTTTTTAGAACATTAGATTTTGCGTTTTTAATATTACAGAAATGTTTTCAGATATCAAGTAGTATTTCAGCGACGCGCTACGAGCACTTGTAAGTCGGTACTTCTGTGCTGATTACGTCAATGCCGTCGGCATGTCTCCACTTCTTCTTGAATACTGCTGAAAAATGAGTATTTGTTGTTAATGATGTGTTTCCAACTGATGCAAAGTGAGTGTTGCGGGAGTTTAAAGACCAAAATAACACAAGAAAGAATGAGCTTAAGTTCTGATTACTACACCACATCATTACCGCCAAAGAAACAGTACTGCAGTGAATCACTTGCTACGCTTGGAACTACATGTGCGGTTTTGCTGGAAATAAGGATTACTAGAACAAATATAAAGTGACATTTCCTTCTACCAATGTAAGACTTCACTAGAACAAATATAAAGTGACATTTCATTCTACCAATGTAAGACTTCACTAGAACAAACAGAAAGTGACATTTCCTTCTACCAATGTAAGACTTCACTAGAACAAATATAAAGTGACATTTCATTCTACCAATGTAAGATTTCACTAGAACAAATATAAAGTGACATTTCATTCTACCAATGTAAGACTTCACTAGAACAAACAGAAAGTGAATTTCCTTCTACCAATGTAAGACTTCACTAGAACAAACAGAAAGTGACATTTCCTTCTACCAATGTAAGACTTCACTAGAACAAATATAAAGTGACATTTCATTCTACCAATGTAAGATTTCAATAGAACAAGTAGAAAGGGACATTTCCTTCTACCAATGTAAGACTTCACTAGAACAAATATAAAGTGACATTTCATTCTACCAATGTAAGACTTCACTAGAACAAATATAAAGTGACATTTCATTCTACCAATGTAAGATTTCACTAGAACAAGTAGAAAGGGACATTTCCTTCTACCAATGTAAGACTTCACTAGAACAAATATAAAGTGACATTTAATTCTACCAATGTAAGATTTCACTAGAACAAGTAGAAAGTGACATTTTATTCTACCAATGTAAGACTTCACTAGAACAAACAGAAAGTGACCTTTCCTTCTACCAATGTAAGACTTCACTAGAACAAATATAAAGTGACATTTCATTCTACCAATGTAAGATTTCACTAGAACAAATATAAAGTGACATATCATTCTACCAATGTAAGATTTCACTAGAACAAGTAGAAAGGGACATTTCCTTCTACCAATGTAAGACTTCACTAGAACAAATATAAAGTGACATTTCATTCTACCAATGTAAGACTTCACTAGAACAAATATAAAGTGACATTTCATTCTACCAATGTAAGATTTCACTAGAACAAGTAGAAAGGGACATTTCCTTCTACCAATGTAAGACTTCACTAGAACAAATATAAAGTGACATTTCATTCTACCAATGTAAGATTTCACTAGAACAAGTAGAAGTGACATTTTATTCTACCAATGTAAGATTTCACTAGAACAAGTAGAAAGGGACATTTCATTCTACCAATGTAAGATTTCACTAGAACAAATAGAAAGTGACATTTCATTCTACCAATGTAAGATTTCACTAGAACATGTAGAAAGTGACATTTCATTCTACCAATGTAAGATTTCACTAGAACAAGTAGAAAGTGACATTTCATTCTACCAATGTAAGACTTCACTAGAACAAATAGAAAGTGACATTTCATTCTACCAATGTAAGATTTCACTAGAACAAGTAGAAAGTGACATTTCATTCTACCAATGTAAGATTTCACTAGAACAAATATAAAGTGACATTTCATTCTACCAATGTAAGATTTCAGTAGAACAAGTAGAAAGTGACATTTCATTCTACCAATGTAAGATTTCACTAGAACAAGTAGAAAGTGACATTTCATTCTACCAATGTAAGATTTCACTAGAACAAATATAAAGTGACATTTCATTCTACCAATGTAAGATTTCATTAGAACAAGTAGAAAGTGACATTTCCTTCTACAAATGAAAGATTTCACTAGAACAAATATAAAGTGACATTTCATTCTACCAATATAAGATTTCACTAGAACAAGTAGAAAGGGACATTTCATTCTACCAATGTAAGATTTCACTAGAACAAATAGAAAGTGACATTTCATTCTACCAATGTAAGATTTCACTAGAACAAGAAGAAAGTGACATTTCATTCTACCAATGTAAGATTTCACTAGAACAAGTAGAAAGTGACATTTCATTCTACCAATGTAAGACTATAATTAAAAAACAGAATCAAAGAAATAGTGAAAGCAGGTGCACCCAACTACAGAACCTAATGACACCACCAAATGTCATACAAAACAACAAACCACTATCTTTAGACGACGAACTGACCATAAGAGAATGAGAAGTCACATGGTAACAACATCATCTGTATCTTTTATTACAGACTAATTATTTAGCATTTATATTTCATTCAAATCGCCTCTTTTTCATTGAATTCTTGAAAAAGAAACTACTAAACATAAATATTCCTTTTTAAACGAATAATGGACACAGAAACAAAATATAACCTACAAGACAATCAAATTCTTTACTGTTTCTACTTGTGGTTTTTGTCTCATATTCTCTCACTGTTCGATAATTAAGGCATCCTTTTACTGTCGACTTCATTTCCATGCCTTTGTTATTTACTTATCGTATTTTCTAACATCGTTTGTTGATGTAATTGTGTGTATGAATATACAACGTGTGTGTTTTAAATTCCAGCATATTGCTGTCTATTTGGTTATGAAATAATATGTGCACGTGTAATATGAATTAATTGTATGTCAGTGTTATTGATAATTATATAGAATGAAAGAGTTATACGTGCGGTGTTTGGGGCGCATACGTGGAGTCTGCTGGGAACGATGTGGTAACTAACTAATCATGAGGAGTTTCACACGTTTAATGCAAGAACTTCCCAGCATGGTCACTCTCCTCCACCTGCACATCACAGCAACGAACCTTGTTCTACAGTTGTGATGGTAATTCTCGCCAATGTGACGCTACAAGCTTCAACCAAGCAACCAAACACTCAAAGATAAAAGTGGAAGCAAGTCATCAGAAATTGTAAATGTTGCATAATGGAGACATTGTATTGATACTATATGAACTGGATACATGCAAGTACCGAAGTTGTTTCCTTCAATACGAAATTAGATACACAGTGTTCCCACAAACTATTATAATGTTCACGAACAAGTACACAAAAATCCCTGACTAACTTTCCGGTCTAATCATGATTCAGATATTCAGGTTATATTACAAAAGTAAGTTTTCTCTTCTCTTCTTCGTATGTCTCGATCGCGTAGGGCATAAGATTAACGAACTGACTTCGCATATAAGTGGTCCTGGGTTCATTCCCCAGTTGAGGCGGAAATATTTTTCAGATCGCAACCACTCCCGGGTCGATCCGGGAAGTAAAGAATGCGAGGGAGAGAAGATGGCTACCGACCTCATTTTCTGAGCCACTAAAATGTACGATCGCTAACATCTCACACCCTTACAGCATTAATAAATGCTATGGGTTACTTTACTTTTTATGTCTCGATCCGCAGAAAGTAGGCGGGGCATGCTTACAAGACACATTCTATTCAGAAGCTGTGGTACTAAAGACATTATTACATAACTTCATCAAGCGTCGTTGCATTACCTACCTTCATGATAATCGTGCAATGTGGAGAAATATTATAAAAATTGCTTTTTACCAGCTTTCTTCGGATTGTCAAAATGAGTTTTTATCAGTGATTCAATAGGTTAATATATTTCATTAGATATTAGAATCCGACGGACAGTCTGAATTGATGCTTCATTAGATGTTACAAACCGACGTACAGTCTGAATTGATGCTTCATTAGATGTTACAAACCGACGTACAGTCTGAATTGATGTTTCATTAGATGTTACAAACCGACGTACAGTCTGAATTGATGTTTCATTAGATGTTACAAACCGACGGACAGTCTGAATTGATGCTTCATTAGATGTTACAAACCGACGGACAGTCTGAATTGATGTTTCATTAGATGTTACATACTGACGGACAGTCTGAATTGATGCTTGATTAGATATTAGAATCCGACGTACAGTCTGAATTGATGCTTCATTAGATGTTACAAACCGACGGACAGTCTGAATTGATGCTTCATTAGATGTTACAAACCGACGGACAGTCTGAATTGATGTTTCATTAGATGTTACAAACCGACGGACAGTCTGAATTGATGTTTCATTAGATGTTACAAACCGACGGACAGTCTGAATTGATGTTTCATTAGATGTTACATACTGACGGACAGTCTGAATTGATGCTTGATTAGATATTAGTATCCGACGGACAGTCTGAATTAATGCTTCAGAAACTTATTAACACATATCAGATAATAGTAAAATTAACGGTAGTTCCAAAGGTTGATAAATCTTGTGAAACTATAAACATCGACTATAAAAGTAACAATGTTAATCAATTACTTACCAAAGCAAAACACTGTTTTATCCTTATTAGCAAAGCAAATATGAGCACTTTTCTTCAAATATTACCATTGAATCCACAAATACGAATCTTATAGAATATTATGCATTATCAGTGCGGTGGCCAATATTTAAGTGTTGTCAGTGCGCTGGTCAGTGTTCAAGTGTTTACTTGAATTTCGTTGGTCTTCTTACTTACAACATATTTCGCCCCAAAATTTCGCTCGATTTCAATAGACATCTACCAAAATTAAATCAAAGATCTCACATTATTAGATCAGTATGTTCTATATAAATAGATGTGATGGTTCTCAAATCAATAATCTTTATAGTGACTTACTGATTTCCTTTCAACTCTGCATTAGCTTCACTACTACGTAGCCACAGACCAACATTTGAAACCCTAGTCCTATTACATACTTTGCACTTTAATAAATTTTACATTGAACTTTTCACATAATGTATATCATTATTTATATGACGTTAATAATCACAACGCTACCGCATATTAAAAGCAAATGGTAATTATGTGTACATTTGACGGAATGTCTACCATTGGTCTGTCTTCAACTATTATACTGACCAGTTAATTCCCTAGAACAGGGGTCGGGAACCTTTTTGTCTGAGAGAACTATGGTCACCACATATTTTGAAAAGTAATTCTGTGAGATCCATACATTATGTTTAAAACTAAAAATTCAAGTAAATGTGTGCATTTTGTGTAATTTCAACACTTAAAGTACAATAATTATGTCTCCGAATTATTTTTAATAACATTGTTATGCTGTTGCTAATCAATAATGAGTATTTCTTACCATTAATGCGACTTCTGATGCTGAGCTGCAGTAGGACTTTAACTCATTTGTAGAATGAAATATTGATATACAATTAATATGTAGATCAAAGAAATCTAAAGAAACATTTTTTAAAAATAATAGAACATTTGTCTGCGAGCCAGATGCAGCCATCAATAGAGCCACATTTGGCTCGCGAGCCATGGGTTCCCGACCCCTGCCCTAGAAGGTCGGTTTATTGAAAATATAGCACTTCCGACGTTTGTGTGCTGTAATTAGTGTGGGCGTTGACAAGATTCCGGTCAAAATGGCGAGTGAGAATGTATTTGTTTTCCTCTGTGTCAGTTTAAATCGGATGTTCCTCCTGAGAGCAAGGGCAAACTACAGAGTATTGTGCCAAGAAATTTTCTATGGATGTGGTGAATAATTCGTATTGGAATTAATGAGTGTTAATTCAGTGTTGCCATCATGTCAGATCACAATCTAACAATATATTAAAGAAAAGCTAGTTTTTTTCGGTCATATTAAGAGACACGACGGCGTGGAGAGAGTGTTAATGGAGGGGATGATAGAAGGCAACAGGGGCAAAGGCCGACCAAGACGACGTTGGACAAAAGACATTCAAGAATGCCTGTGCATGTCACTGGAAAATGCAGGGCAACTTGCTCAAGACCGCGGAGAATTCAAGAGATCCATAGGAAAGACTACGTTCTGGAAAGAATATGTCACTTGATGATGATTGACAAGATAAGAGGCTAATTGAGTGAAGAAGAATGGTTATGTGGTTCATACAATATTATATATATATATATTGTGTGTATATGTTATTATATCTTAGCTAACAGAACTGGGGAATGGCATGGCCCCAATAATCCAATTACCACAAGTAGCTAGCTGCCTGGTTGATACTATTCACTGTGTATACAGGGTCTCAAGTGCCACTAAGCGCAAAGGCTAGGGAGAAGCATTACAACTAAATACAATGTTTATTTTTAAAAAGGCTAGACATTTTAGCCCTTTATTATTGGGGGGGGGGGGTTGTTAGGTAAAACTACACAAAAAAATTTTTTAATGTAATATAAATGTGAACAGCGGAAATGAAAAAAACGAGACTTTATCGATGATATAACATTTTGTTTTCCTGGGGTAGGGACTTGAATCTCTCTCTCTCTCTCTCTCTCTCTCTCTCACTTGCTGATTCTGTATGTTAGTTTTGTGTAGATGCAGTATTTCATATATGGTATAAACAGTCATCAGTTATCTAACTCATTCCAGGATATCTTTACGATGGAGACCTTTTTTTTGGGATCCAATATGAAGAAATAAAACGCTGAACTTCCCTAACTTGACATCAAATAAATTGCGTTGAAACTGCTCTCCCTAATATTCGATTCATTTGTGTTGTTTTCGGGGCTAATGGAAATACAACATTGAGCCACGCGCGTCAAGAGAGACATGAACTAAATCCGGCGATATTAAAAATAAGTTATCTTGACAACTTGAGAAGAAGATTTAAAAAGTTAAAAAATGCATACAATCAGGGAAACGGTCAGAGCAGAAGAAATAAAAGAAAATCGATGTATTCTGAAAATGTGAATAGGGAAAAACAAAGAGACAGATGGAGAGAGAGACAGCGAGAGGTGTGAACGATTTTGGTTGTGCTATAAATTATTCAAATAGTCTTCACCACTCACTCATTCGGTGACATATTCTTTCCAGAACGTAGTCTTCCCTATGGATCTCTTGAATTCTCCGCGCTTTTGAGCAAGCTAATGTAAGCCTCTTCTAATAAGATGCGCAGGTATTCTTGAAAGTCTTTTGTCCAACGGCATTTTGGGCGGTCTTTGTCCCTGTTGCCTTCTATCATCCCCTCCATTAACACTCTCTCCATGCCGTCGTGTCTCTCTCTCTGAATGTCACCGAAAAAAATTCGCTTTTTCTTTAATATGTTGTTCAGAAGCCAGCCTTTCTGGACGTAAATTGTTCGTAACATATCCTGGTTTGTTTTCCTTGCTGTTCATGTTATTCTCAAAACTCTTCTATAACACTTTAATTAAAATGATGTTATTTTCTTGGTCACTATTTTATTTAGTGCCATTGTTTCACATCCATATGTCGCTCAGGAAACACACATGTAAACACAACTTGGTTTTAATGTTAGTACCCTGCCATAATTTATTTAGCTCTTTTAATTTTTCTAGCGCCATTGAAGTTCTTCTCTTGATCTCAACTGTGCAGTCACCCACATTGTTTATATTAGTTCCTAAATAATCAAAATTTGTCAATTCTTCAAATTGGCAGTGCTCATTATTAATTTTGGATCTTGATTTATTTTTGTCAGTTGTCATTATTTCACCACTACATATGACAGCTAAAAAGTTAAACTAATATAACAATAATAATAATAAATGATAATAATAATAGTAATAATAATAACAATAATAAATAATAATAATAAATAATAATAATAATAACAATAATAATGTTCACCAACTGGAATATTCTGCACCAACTACTCTGCAGAAGTACAGGTTTTAAACATGGCTGTAGAAATAATTAAAAACACAACAAGCCAATGGCAGCAGGTGGTATTTCTTACTGATGCTTTGTCTGTCCTACAAGCTCTTGACAGCGATAAGCTGCCAGACCTGAAGAAAGCCATGCGAGAAGTGAGCATCCAAAGAAGGGTATTACTACAGTGGATACCATCCCACTGTGGCATACCAGGAAATGAAGAGGCAGACAGACTGGCAAAGGATGGAGCAACACAGGAACAAAAAGACAAAGAAATCCCCTACCAAGAAAAGAACTCTCATCAAAGCCATCAGGAAAGTCGACCACCCAAAGGACAATTACCACTATCTCGACAGAGTAGAGCCGGTTATTATCTTCCGCCTCAGAACAGGACACAACCGATTAAACAGCCACTTAAATAGAATAAGATTGATCTCATTACCACTGTGCCCTTGTGGGCAGGCAGAACAGACAGCTGAACATATCCTGCAAGACTGCACTACACTAAACCAGTTAAGGGAAGAACACTGGCCAACAGAGATGGATATCAGAAAGATGTATGGGAGCACTGAGGAGTTTTCAAATACATCATCATTTATTAAGAAAACAGGACTTGCTGTGTACGTGTAGACATGTCAAACTGTGAACGAGAAGAAGAATAAGAAGATAATAATAATAATAACAATAATAATAATAATAATAACAAATAAATAATAATAATATCCATAACTCGTTAGAGTCATGGTGGTGCCACAATTGAGACATCAGTACACGAATCTCTCCAAAACGTCTTTGTCCTCAGTCGTTCGGAGCAGTGTTGAAATATCTTGTCCAGAAGATTCATTCAACCGTTCGATGGAGTGTTGAAATATCTTGTCCAGAAGATTCATTCAACCGTTCGATGGAGTGTTGAAATATCTTGTCCAGAAGATTCATTCAACCGTTCGATGGAGTGTTGAAATATCTTGTCCAGAAGATTCATTCAACCGTTCGATGGAGTGTTGAAATATCTTGTCCAGAAGATTCATTCAACCGTTCGATGGAGTGTTGAAATATCTTGTCCAGGAGATTCATTCAACCGTTCGATGGAGTGTTGAAATATCTTGTCCAGAAGATTCATTCAACCGTTCGATGGAGTGTTGAAATATCTTGTCCAGAAGATTCATTCAACCGTTCGATGGAGTTTTGAAATATCTTGTCCAGAAGATTCATTAATTCTATCAATGCAGGACTTTCTTTATCTGTCTCTTCTCCTTCCACCTTTCATTATACCTCAAGTAAAACTAAATTGAGTTATGAAGAAGCGTTATAACAAACTGTTTTCCCATAAGTGCTCGACTGCCTAGTTGCTGACCAGACACCGTCTGAATAGCATCGACTACGCCAGTTGCTTAGAAATCATCATCATTAAGTGCGGTCTCCACAACGAAAGTTGGTTGCAACAGACCTCCAACATTCCCTGTTTTGGTGGTACACTCTGCTAGACCGTAACCTCTCCATCTTGCGATGTTACTCTCCCATGAGTACCTCTATTTCCTTCTTAATCGACTACCCTCGACTTTACCCTCAAGTATTTCCAAAATATTTTATGTGTTTCATCGTTATTTCCTTTAATAATTCTTTCTTCATACAAAGTGTTGTTAGAACCTCTTTGTTAGTTTTCTCCTCTTTCCATGACTTTCTCTCTATTTTTCTTCTTCTTCTTCCTCAGTGTTCATTCTCAAACTCCCACTGGATCTCTCTTGTACCAGGACAATGATCTTACTAGATTTCCAGCAGGATGTAGTCCAGAGAATGGAAAAGAGTTGTGTCGCCGTTTTATTTGCGCCAATGGCCCAACACATCTTCTTCGGCGGTATATTTTTCTATATATTCACATCACAAAAGGCATAAATTCTGTTTCGCAATAATAGCGCCATTATTCGATCTTCCTGGAGCTTTAACCCTGATACTTTATTTCCTTGTGGTTGGGAGAACCACAGGGGTCATTTTTATTTCAAACAACAAATAACATGTGGAATTGAAACACTGGTCTGATGATTGATGGGGTGAGTGAGTTAACAATACACTTACCGCGGTTCCCACATGACACTTTATTGATCGATTGAACTGAAGTGTTGATTGATTGATTGCGGTTTTCTTACGAACTGGTTACCTCTCACTTAGTTGTACAAAGAAACGTAACAGAAATATGACAAAACTTGTGATCACTGTCATGTCTACAAAATTTCTTATGAAAAACAGCTACGCCAAATGTGTGGTTTTGGACATTGCTACATCTGAAGCGAGCGGTAGTCTAGTTGATAGTGAGCTTGCTTACTATCATCGGGTTACAAGCGTGCGAGGTTCAAATCCACGTTCGGACCAAACAAAAATGTGCGGTCATGATTTCTTGCCTGACACGACCGCTCCTCAAGTCGACCCAGCTTAAATGGGTACCTGATATTAGAGGAGATAAAGACAGCAAGGGAGGGAACTGGTAACCCCACATAATAGTTGTTGTGGCTTAGTACAAGGAGTTATCTTCATCCCCGATGGTAAGCTGCTGCTATGGGATCTACCTACCTATCAATCTGAATACTCTGCATGAATATTATTGAATTGATCGATCTCTGAATACTGTGCAACAATATTATTGAACTCATCCAATATCTTCTGAATATTCCACAAAAGTATTATGAAATCGATCTAATATTAAATGAACACATTAATCGTAAGAAATGTTTGAAAGATCTGTCAGAAACACTATCGAATATATTACGTATAATCAATAACATGTAAAACATGAATACGTTAATATAATCTTTCTGGCGTCCATGCCTGTAAACTAAAGCTATGAATTCGTTAATTGATTCCACGAACAGTGTATTCCAGTTCTCATCGGGAGCAGTACTATGCATATATAAATATTTAGTTTCCCAGCAAATTTCAGAACAGCTAACAACAAAACAGAGAGGTAGCATGGACCAAGTCTTCCAGAACATGAAACATTTCCCGTTCGATTTTCTTCTCTCCCCTATCCCGAAGCCTGTTTTCTCTGGGTTTGCCGACAGAATGTTAAAAAAAAAAAAATCTATGTATTGACTGGACATTGTGAGTGGCATCCCTTGAATTACTGATCGGTAGAATTACTCAATGACGTCATAAACTGAATTCTGTTCAATTGGTAATTTTATCCAAACATTTTCTGTTTAAGGCTTGTGGTTGTGTAATATACCTAATGAAATCATAACAATAATATTAATTTGTATATCTAAGTCATTCATATTAATAGAGACACCTACATGACAGGAAATGTATGTGTATCACGTGAGACTAAATTCATTACACATACGCAAATAGTTATAACAATATGAGACATCCAGCAAGGGTAGGTGATTTTTTTATCCGCCAGTATCACTTCTATCATCATCATCAAGTGCCGTCTCCGCAACGAAGGTTGGCTGCAACGTATCTCCAACATCTCCTGTCTCTTGTCTTGGTGGTACACTCTGCTAGACTGTAACCTGTCCATCGTGTAATGTTACTCTCCCACTTGTATCTCTGCCTACCTCTTGCTCGCTTCCCTTTGACTTTACCCTCAAGTAAGGTCTTCAATATAGTGTCATGTCTTTTAATGTGTCCAAAGTATTTTATTTGCCTGCTCTATATTTCTCTTAGTAGTTCTTTCTTCATATTAAGTGTCTTTAGCACCTCTTTATTTGTTTTCTTCTCTTTCCATGATGTTCTCCCTATTCTTCTATATACCCACATCTCAAAGGCATCAATTTTGTCTTCTAATTGTTTATTTAGTATCCATGTTTCTGAGCCATACATTAATATGGAATAGATGTAGCATTTTATAATTCTCATTTTTAACTTGTTTGTAATTTGTTTAGATATTAATAATTTCCTCATGTCATTGAAGGTACTTTTAGCCATTCCTATTCTCCTTTTAACTTCTGTTTCACATCTGCCATCATTTGTGACTATGTGTCCAAGATATTGATACTGTTTTACTTGTTGTAGTTTCTCTCCCTGTATGTTTATGTTTATGTTTATGTTTATGTTTATGTTTATGTTTATGTTTATGTTTATGTTTATGTTTATGTTTATGTTTATCACTTCTATAGACCCCTACTTAAAGATAGTAAACTGGATTTAGCCTGGGTACGTTCAGCGGATAAAATTCGCCTCAGAACATGAGTCACGGCGTTTTCCGAATTCAGTCAAACGGCATCCCTAAAAAAATATGTTTGTTGTGGTGTAGTCATTTCTACGCCATCTTGGTTTTCAATCCTAAGATCTCTAAGAGAAAGAGTGGGTGTCATATCAATTCTACAATACATACACAACCAACAGATACAATGACTCGGTCATCTATAAAGAATGCCGTGTGATTCATTAGTTTATAAAGCATATGTGAAGAGAGGAGAAGCAGAAAGAAGAGCCAAGGGTAGACCTAGAGTACGCTGGATCGACAACATCAAAGAGACATTACCCGAACACCAAATAACATTATCTAAAGCTGACAGAAAAGCAAGATCAAGTGTAACAGTATCACCTAGGTCTGAATTCCCAACCTCTTGGGAATTGTCCGTAATATGAGAGTAGAGAGTCTCACACATTCTTGTGGGGATAATAGAGAAGTGGACAGACCGGGACACATTAGGACCACTGAAAGCAGAGGGTAGCAATTAACGGAGATTGATATCATATAATGAATCTTGACTTGTCTGTCCGAAAATGTTAATGGCAACATGAAATACAAAGGGCCGAACACGCCCAAATTGTTCACCGCAGTCAACACTGCCGGCGGTAACAGAACACAGAGAGATCGCCGGATTAGATTCAGACACTTTTAAGTACGTATCGGGATGGATAGGGTGATTGTGATTTGAATGAAGGCATAGATTGGTTGAAAGAGGTGAGTTGGGGGAATGAGTTTTTAATTAGTTGGGGGAGTTAGATCAGTTTTGGGGGTAGTCAGTTTTGGGTTTTGAAATCAGTGGACAGTTGAGTTTTGGAGTTCGGAGCGCACAGTTGTGCTCGGGACTAGAAGTTGAGTTTGGAGTTGAGAATGCACAGTTGTGCTCGGGACTAGAGAGTTGGGAGTTGGAGTTCGGAGCGCACAGTTGTGCTCGGGACTAGAAGTTGAGTTTGGAGTTGAGAATGCACGGTTGTGCTAGGAACTAGGGAGTCTAAGTTTGGGCCAGCGCCGGACGGGTGCCCCAAAAGTAGACTCTGTATTTACAGAATAGATCCATACTTTTGGATACGCATATTTGGTTGAAGATCCAGAATATTGGATACACATATTTTGGTTGATAGATTATAGAATACTGGATACACATCTTTTGTTGGAAGATTCCAGCAAAATTGGTTACACATATTTTGTTGACAGAGTCCAGTTTATTGGATACAAGTATTTTGTAGAAATATTCCAGAATATTGGATACACATATTTGTTGATAGATTCCAGAATTATTGGACTGTCATATTTTCATTGAGAATTGATATTATGTTTTTTTTTCTTTATTTGACGAATGTGATAAATAAAGTTCACTATATGGGAATTTGGAGTTACAGAGTTGCAACGTTGTTTCATATCTACATTCATGTATGTTACACTTGGATATAACTGGTGACATAGCAGCGTCCTCTTCACTCTACAACGACCAACAGCATCATTTACACGCTACCACACAAGAACATTATATCTCCCTCGACACCCGTAAAGGGTAAAAGAGGAAGGAAAGAAGAATTAGTCATTTCTAATTGTTGTCTTTTTGTGTTATATGCGTATCGTAATACAGTCCGTTTGGTTCGAAACATCGATTATGCCCTGTGTATTGTTATTTGTATGATTATATCATGTGCCCCTGCACTCCTTCACAGGAAAACATGCAGCAACGAAAGTTTTTTTTAAATTCTGTGCTTTGTTGTGTGTATTATTTCACGTAAGCATTCGACAGCGATAGTGTCTTAGTCGTCGTTCAGTAAAGTTTCATTACCTGTTTCCTACGTGAGTACTATATTTTCATTACCTGTTTCCTACGTGAGTATTATATTTTCATTACCTGTTTCCTACGTGAGTACTATATTTTCTTTATAGAAAGAACCCCTTGAAACTCCAGTAAGTGTATTGCATCTTTTTCAGTTGTATACAAGTCTGGTGGCAAGATGAGGCTGTTGACACAGAGCTCTTGCAGCGCGCTAAGACACCAAACATCTGCTTCACTCTAACATTGATACGACAGCCATTTCGATAAAATATGCACAAGCGAAAGTGATATGACGTCACAAAGTACCAAACAATTGCATTCATCTATGACAACATATAAAACTTAAAAATTACAATCGGACAATTATTTAAAAAACATGATCATTGTAAACACTGGTAGGCACTAATTGGAAACAAGTTCCGACATGATAACCAACATCATACGGCATTGGACCATAAGAAGTCAAGTCACGGGACTTGTTCACTTTCAATTCACTACAAATATAAACCGCTATATCAAGGCACACATAACAGCACACAAATTGCACATATATTTCAATCACCTGAAGATCACAAACATTTAAAAAAATGTCCAGACCATTAGGCCTTCGTTGTTACAGTTACAGGGTTTGTTTTCTAAGTGTCATTTGGGGGTTTACACTCCAGACCACCATAGGTTGGTACTGTAATCTTTTAACAGCTCTCGTAGACTGCACTTTCCAGTGCTCGAGTAGCAGTGGTTTTTAACCTCTTCTTTTACTCGTTCCCTAACTAGACGATTATTCCTTCATGCACCCGCCCCAGAAACCATGTTATATGGTTATCAGATTACCTTCGTGCCCCACCCCAGGGACCATATTATATGGTCGTCACCGCCGAAGACGGATGTGTCGGGCCATTGGCGCAAATAAAACGTCGACACAACGCATTTCCATTCTCTGGACTACATCCTGCTGGAAATCTAATAGGACCATGGTCCTGCTACAAGAGAGATTCAACAGGAGTTTGAGAATGAACGCTGAAGAAGAAGAAGAAGATATGGTCGTCAGATTTCCTGGGGTTCATTGTTATATCTTATTCAATATCATCATATTAATTATCATTCATAACTCTCCTGAACTGATCCATGATATCCCTAAACTGATCCATGATATCCCTAAACTGGTGTGTGATATCCCTAAACTGGTCTGTGATACACATAAACTGGTCTGTGATACACATAAACTGGTCTGTGATACACATAAACTGGTCTGTGATATACATAAACTGGTCTGGTATACGCATAAACTGGTCTGTGATATACATAAACTAGTCTGTGATAGATCTAAAATGGTCTGTGATATCACTAAACTGGTCTGTGATACACATAAACTGGTCTGTGATATACATAAACTGGTCTGTGATACACATAAACTGGTCTGTGATATACATAAACTGGTCTGTGATATCACTAAACTGGTCTGTGATACACATAAACTGGTCTGTGATATACATAAACTGGTCTGTGATATACATAAACTAGTCTGTGATACACATAAACTAGTCTGTGATACACATAAACTGGTCTGTGATATACATAAACTGGTCTATGATACACATAAACTGGTCTGTGATATACATAAACTGGTCTGTGATATACATAAACTGGTCTGTGATATACATAAACTGGTCTGTGATACACATAAACTGGTCTGTGATATACATAAACTAGTCTGTGATATACATAAACTGGTCTGTGATACACATAAACTGGTCTGTGATACACATAAACTGGTCTATGATCCTATAGATTGGTCTGTAGCTTTCCTTAAAAACTGGATCGTTGTACAACTAAACTCAGCGTAATAATTTGGCGCGCTACTTTACCCTCCATCTCCTTCCTCCCCCCCCCCCACCCAAACGCAATATTAAACATCTGGTAGAAAGATAAAGTTATTGACACAGAGGTCTTCTAGCGCGCTAAGACACCAAACATCTCCTCCACTCTGAAACACAGATGTATAAAGGGCTGTCTATAATTATGGCAACACTGTTTGACCCCAACCCCATTAAACAATAACTTGTAAATAATCATGAGTCCCCCCCCCCTGCTTAATTGTGTCAAATAATGGTTCCCCCCCCCACCAGCCTTAAAAAGTATCATTAAAATTGCGAAAAAAAACACGACATAATTGTTTATATTATTTATTTGTATTTTCCAATTCATACAATTGGTGTACAAGAACTATTGTTTTTAACCTCAACTTTTGTATTTTATAAAAATCCCACCCGTTATCACCAACTGTGAAGCTTCTTCAGACCCTTTCCACCCCCCCCCCCCACCCCGCTGACATAATTTAGAGATATCTCCTATGACGACATAGCGGTAGGAATAGAATGTCAAGGTTATCGCATTCCAAAAGAATTTCTAGTTGAGGAGCTCTCATCTGATGGGTGGTAAATAGGCAAACCAAAACTGGGTTATCAAGATATCTACAAAACTGGGTTATCAAGATATCTACAAAACTGGGTGATCAAGATATCTGCAAAGCTGGGTTATCAAGATATCTACAAAACTGGGTTATCAAGATATCTGCAAAGCTGGGTTATCAAGATATCTACAAAGCTGGGTTATCAAGATATCTTCAAAACTTCATTATAAAGACATCCCCAAAACTTGATTATAAAGACATCTTCAAAACTTGATTATAAAGACACCTGTAAAACTTGATTATAAAGACATCTGCAAAACTTGATTATAAAGACATCTTCAAAACTTGATTATAAATACATCCCCAAAACTTGATTATAAAGACATATTCAAAACATGATTATAAAGACATCTGCAAAACTTGATTATAAAGACATCCCCAAAACTGTCTTGAACGTTTTCATGATTAATCACAATTCTTGGGAAGAACTGGCTGATGATCCTACAACATTGAGCACTGAACTATGTCAAGGCATCCAACTATCTGAAGGGGACTATGATGGAGATTGCAGAAGGCGAGCAATGAAAATCACCTTCATCCTTAAAACACACATTTGTTTCATATATATATATTTCATATATATATTTCAGTATATATGTTTCATATATATATATATATATTTCATATATATATTTCAGTATATATGTTTCATATATACTGCTCGTAGCCCTGCGTAAATCAACAAAATCAGCAACGAGAGCTGCTGTAATTTGAGGGCTTCGTAGTCCATTTATAAATTGTACACTGTCCTACTCCCTGACCATATGTAACAGACGCAAAAGGCTATCTTTCATCAACAGGTAGGTAGGTAATTAATGAGTTTGCCTCTTTGTTTTAGAGAGACGTGCCCCTTTCAACCAGCAGACAAAGTCCAATTAGGTTATATCAGGACACACTACCATAAAACATTAGAGGTAGCAAAGACCCCAGTGTTTATAATAGACATATTAACATTAACATAATCGTATATAGGCCTATATATCATATCAATATGTATTTATTTATTGGTATTTTCCTGTTTAGCATACCCATTTTATTTTAAACTGCATGTCCGCTCAATAGAAAGTACTCATTTCTCTATATAAAAATTATATAAGTTCCTTACGTGTTCGATTTTGTCAAAATTAACTAGTCACACATGACAAAACTGCAGTCTTACAAACGTCAACAAAGAACTACCACTCACCATGTCTAGCAAGACTGGTATGTAAAAAATAACAAGTTATCCATCTTTATTTCCTGCCTGAATTCAAGAGAAAGTACACATGAAATAAATGATATCGAATCCAGTTCTAGAAAAGCTTACATGCGTGTTATCACTTTCTGAAATCTCACACATAAGGTAACACACACAACATCCTTGTGAGCTGGCTTCATCTGAACAAGCATCGCACCTGCGTGTAAGTCTAGCTAGCACAATGAGCTCATCTGTATGTCGACAATGCCTAGAACCAGCGTTTCCACTCCGTTTTCCCCCCAGATCTGGACTTTCGATCAGACGTGTGGATCTTGGGTTATTTTCTAAAAAAGAAAACTGTGCTTTGTTTTGTTCAATTTCTTAAAAACAAAAATCTTTATTTAATTATTGCTAATTGTTCCATAGTAATAAGTCTTTTTGACTGTTTTTGTTTGTTGTGTTTTAGTTTTGAGTTACTTTCCGTCGCTTATTTTTAATTTACTTTGTCGATCCTTCCGGATATTCAATATATGATGTCGTTCTCATTATCATCATCAAGTGCCGTCTCCGCAACGAAGGTTGGCTGCAACGTATCTCCAACATCCCCTGTCTCTTGTCTTGGTGGTGCATTCTGCTAGACTGTAACCTGTCCATCGTGTGATGTTACTCTCCCACTTGTATCGCTGCCTACCTATTGCTCGCCTCCCTTTGACTTTACCCTCAAGTAAGGTCTTCAATAAGGTGTCATGTCTTTTAATGTGTCCAAAATATTTTATTTGCCTGATCTTTATTTCTCTTAGTAGTTCTTTCTTCATATTAAGTGTCTTTAGCACCTCTTTATTTGTTTTCTTCTCTTCCTATGATGTTCTCCCTATTCTTCTATATACCCACATCCCAAAGGCATCAATTCTATCTTCTAATTGTTTATTTAGTGTCCATGTTTCTGAGCCATACATTAATATAGAATAAATATAGCATTTTATAATTCTCATTTTTAACCTGTTTGTAATTTGTTTATATGTTAATATTTTCCTCATGTCATTGAATGTACTTTTAGCTATTCCTATTCTCCTTTTAACTTCTGTTTCACATCTGCCATTATTTGTGACTATGTGTCCAAGATATTGATAATGCTTTACTTGTTGTAGTTTCTCTCCATGTATGTTTGGTGTCGTTCTATAAGCTAGATAATATATAGTATCATATGTAACAATAGTAGCAGTTCTTACACTATCACTGAAATGTGAATCAGAATCGTGCTTTACAATCAGCAAATTGTATAACTGTTATTTATGGTACGGTACAAGTAGACGTCACCACATAGTCCAGTTATTTTCCTTGTCTATGTACATTTTATGTTCATCAGTTAAATATTAATTTATTGTATTTTTTTCTACATGTTAGGGTTAGTGTTAGGATAGTTGTCTTTTACATAACTAACCCTAATTCCAACCCTAAATAAATAAATGTTTCAATTATTAAATGATGAACTAGAAATTTTAAAACATAGACATTGGAAATAATTAACAATGTGGTGAGGTCTGCTTGTGATGTACCTGATTCATTTACTTAATGTGTATATCGCGTGTAATTATTAAACCTATAATCTATGAAAGAACAATATAGAATCTGGTGGCTCACGTATTGCGTCGACTTCATCATCATCATTATTGAGACCGTGTAAGAGGCGTAAAACAGCAAAGACAACAAAAAACAATAAGCAACCATTCTATAAAGATTGGCTCGAAGGCGAAGATTGGCTCACATATTGACAAAGAAACAGATACTATTTTGATTTCAAAAGGAAGAATACTAATATAACTTTTTGTGCTGTACTTCAAAAAGAATCGACATTGCCAGAAAATGTTACGAATGCAACATTGTTGTTGAAAGCATTTACGGCGAAGCATCATGTGCCTTTTTTAAATGCTGATTATTTAGTGTTTAAAAAAAACACCTCGTTCCCAGATCGAGCCATGGATTAATACATATTCTAAGCCTACATCCAACACATGTTTCACACATAGCTAAATCAATATCACTGTAACGGACTAAGGCTTCCTATATAATACAAGATGGTATTGCAAGTGAAGAGAGAAATGATAGCACAAAGATATGTTAGCGAAGAATATTTTCTCTCATTATAGACGAAAGTATTAATATTTCATTAAGTCAAATTATAGCCATTGTTGTCAGATACTACGATGACACAACATGTAGATTCTCTGACGAGCTTCTTGATTGTGTAGAAGTTGGGGATTCGAGTGGCGATGGTCTTTATAAAGAACTCAAACAATTGTTTGCAGAGAAATCCATTCCATTAAGTTACATAATTGGGTTTGTCATTGACAGTGATATCTGCTCAATCATGGCAGGACTTAACAGTGGATTTCTTGCTCATCTGAAAAAATATGTACCATTCATATTTATCATAGGCTGCATACGCCATTCTTTTGCTTTGTGTGCTAATCAAACAAGCAATTGCTTGCTTTAAACATGTGTGCTATTATTTTACTGGTAACAGCAAGCGACTCCATAAAGTTCAGGTAATAGAAGATCTTGTGAAGACACCGAATCACGAAACGGTCTCAAACAAGTTGGCTGCCACGCGACAATTCTGTCGCCCACATTCTAGAACAATGGGATGCTTTAAAATTATTTCTTGAAGGTTAAGCTCCAGCAGAGAACGTTGATAAGCAGAAGCGATTTTTAAATTTGTATCTACACCAGGAACCAAACATATGCTACACCAGGAACCAAACATATGCTAAACCAGGAACCAAACAAATGCTTATATTCCTTTATTGTTTATATCTTCATTGGTGAACTAAAGCCTTTGGCTAAGGCACGTCCTTTTCAACCTAAGACTGGAGTCTATGTTGGTTATATCAGACCGTGTTGGCGTTTATCTTTGTGTGACCTTATAGTATGGGATAATCGAAAAACTTTCCGTGTAATTATTGCCAAAGAAATTCCATAGTGCCAAGCGTCTCCTGTGATGAGGTCCCTCTGTTCGAACCTCTGGAAGATCTGTGGAGAAAAATATGAAAGTCCTAATAGTGACTGAAATGTGAGACGAAGGTATAGTGTTGGCTCTAAGAGGACTTGGAGATTCAGGCTGATTTAGAGAAGAGATTGAATATATACATGATGACACTACTCTCTACTGGACAGAAAACACAAACATGGCATCAATAAACAATATGACACTACTGTGTGCTGGACAGAAAGCAAAAACGTGACATTAATAAACAACCACTTATTTGTATTATATTGCATTCTTCAGTTTACTTAGACTTTTACAATATGAACTTTGGTTCTGGTGATAAATTGTTTAATTAGTTTTAGTCCATCTCGTGGTACATTATGGCCAAGCAACTTTTCTAGGTTATAAGGGATTTTGTTGTTTAGATTTAGTAACCTTCT
The DNA here is from genome assembly GCA_034231615.1 of Meghimatium bilineatum. NCBI lineage: Eukaryota > Metazoa > Mollusca > Gastropoda > Stylommatophora > Philomycidae > Meghimatium > Meghimatium bilineatum. Next base: position 8,421,452 of record CM067309.1, on the reverse strand, counting down.
AGATCTTCTCTATGATTCTGCAGTTTATGACAATGGAATACTTAATTATATTGTCAGGTGATGATTTTATCTCTCCTTTTGGAGAGGAGCGTCCCTTTCAAGCATCAGACAACGTCAAAGTAGGCTATATCAAGACGTACAACCAAAAAAGTATTAGAGATCACAAAGACCCCTAAAGTTGATACAACTAACTTAATTATGTTATTGTAAAGGTTGATAAAATAAACTTTGTGTTTCAGTCAAAAGATTTGCGTGTACATAAAGTGCTTGCAAGTATTTCTGATGAATACAGAACTATACTTGACATGGTTATCACATCGGATGTATGATATATAATATTGTGTCGGAGATTGATCCATCTGATATACATTTACATTAAAAAAAGGAAAATATTGGTCTTGCTAGTAGATGTGAAAATATGTTGGTGTGAGGCAATCACAATGTATGGGAGACAATCACAATATATGGGAGACAATCACAATATATGGGAGACAATCACAATATATGGGAGACAAACACAATTTATGGGAGACAATCACAATATATGGGAGACAATCACGATCTATGGGAGACAATCACAATCTATGGGAGACAATTACGATCTATGGGAGACAATCACAATCTATGGGAGACAATCGCAAATTTTGGGAGACAATCACAATCTATGGGAAGCAATCACAATATATGGGAGACAATCACCATCTATTGGAGACAATCACAATCTATGGGAGACAATCACAATCTATGGGAGACAATCACAATCTTTGGGAGATAATCACAATCTCTGGGAGACAATGACAATCTATGGGAGACAATCACAATCTTTGGGAGATTTTTACAATCTCTGGGAGACAATCACAATCTATGTGAGACAATTACAATCTATGGGAGACAATCCATGGGAGACAAATCAAACCCAATTTGTCAAGAGCTGTTGTCAGTTTCAACAGATTTATGTGTCCACATAAGAAAACACTTTTCTCTATTTATGTGTCCACATAAGAAAACACTTTTCTCTATTTATGTGTCCACATAAGAAAACACTTTTCTCTATTTATGTGTCCACATAAGAAAACACTTTTCTCTATTTAAGTGTTCACATAAGAAAACACTTTTCTCTATTTATGTGTCCACATAAGAAAACACTTTTCTCTATTTATGTGTCGACATAAGAAAACACTTTTCTCTATCTAATGATTGTATTTTGGCTGAGATGGGGGTTATTAGTGTTCTTCTTCAGCATTCATTCTCAAACCCCCGCTGAATCTCTCTTGTAGAAGGAACAATGGTCCTACTAGATTTCCAGCAGTATGTAGTCCAGAGAATGGAAAAGCGTTGTGTCGCCGTTCTATTTGCGAGATTGACCGAACACATCTGTATTCGGTGGATCTTGATGTTCAAGAGTTTCTCACTGGATAGTCGTTTAACATCTTGAAATTTTGCTTGTCTCGAAGTGTCCATCATTAGTACATGAGAGAGAACTGAACAATTTACAAGATGAATTGAAATTTCTGCTGAATTCAAAAGTTTCTTGGAAGCTTGAATAGTCTCAAACCTGAATCATCATAGTTCACATTACGTTCAGTTAAAAATGTCAAACGATCAGCTCAAGTCTAAATTACTTTCAAACTTTATGTGTGTATTACTGTCACTTCACATTTATCAGCATGCATGAATATGAATATATTCTGATAAGTAAATATGATGGAATAAAAACTAATATATTCTGATAAGTAAATATGATGGAATAAAAACTAATATATTCTGATAAGTAAATATGATGGAATAAAAACTAATATATTCTGATAAGTAAATATGATGGAATAAAAACTAATATATTCTGATAAGTAAATATGATGGAATAAAAACTAATATATTCTGATAAGTAAATATGATGGAATAAAAACTAATATATTCTGATAAGTAAATATGATGGAATAAAAACTAATATATTCTGATAAGTAAATATGATGGAATAAAAACTAATATATTCTGATAAGTAAATATGATGGAATAAAAACTAATATATTCTGATAAGTAAATATGATGGAATAAAAACTAATATATTCCATGCTATTACATTAACATACCAGTTATTGGCAAACCAAGCCATTAAAAGAAATAATTGTGTCACTCTTGGAAACCACACACAACTCTAATTCCTGACATTACAGAACGCCGTTGTCATCGAAGTTATGTAGAAAGAGTGAGAAATAGACAGAGAGTGTAAATTTCAGTCAAGCTACTCAAAGATAAAGATTTGGATGACTATAATTCAATTGTTGAAGTTTCAACTGTTGTAACTTCAGTTCTCAAGATTTTCTTAGTGCAAGATTAATACAAGAACCGTAGTTATTTGAGTATATCAGGTATTCATGTTTCATTAGAAAAATGTGAATTATATCACTGAACACACACACATATATATATATATATATATATATATATATATATATATATATATATATATATATATATATATATATGTATATATATATATATATATATATATATATATATATATATATATATATATATATATATATATATATATATATATATATATGTATATATATATATAAGAACTGGGCTTTTCGTAGCTTTCTTGTCTTCGGAACTGGGGACTATTCAAAATCATGAGTGGTAACTATGTCTAGAACACTACAACCTATATATATATATATATATCACTGTCTCTCTGCGTGTATATACCCGCACGCGTGCGTGTAGTAATCTTCAGCTAAATTTCACACTCAAAGAAAAAAGCTACATTAACAATCATGTTAATCACAAAGACGCCTAAAGTTGATACAACTAACTTAATTATGTTATTGTAAAGGTTGATAAAATAAACTTTGTGTTTCAGTCAAAAGATTTGCGTGTACATAAAGTGTTTGCAAGTATTTCTGATGAATACAGATATATACTTGACATGTTTATCAAGTGCTGTATGTGACAGTCTACTGTACACAACTAACTATATACATACCCCATCTCTCTGAGCAATACGGTTCTGCAATAATTGCCTTAATTGTTACCTGCCCGTTAATTAATCACTTATATTATTTACAATACAAGCTTTACATTTATAGAAAAGTATCGGTTTAATATCTTCTTAGTAGTTCTTCTGCGTTCATTCTCAAACTCCTGCAGATCAGAAGGATGTAGTCCGGAGAACGGAATGCGTTGTGTCATGGTTTACAGAACTGATGCGATATCTGCACCTTTCCGCCTGACACATCCGACTTCAGCATGGCTTTGGGTCACTGACCCTATATGGGATGGGACAACCAACTCCATCCGATAACCTCCTTAGTCGCCTCGTACGACAGGCATGGAAGGTAAACAGTGTTGCTATTCTTTGTTCCCATTTCGGGCCCTGACAACACACGAGAGAACCTTCTTAGTTCACTTTCAGACTTCTACAGTGATGACTAGAACAAAGGTAGCGATGAACCGATGGCTCCCAGAAATATCCTAAAGTTGTTCATGAAAAGAGACATAAAATGAATAAATGAATGATAAGAAAGAACTGAAATAGTACAAGAAGTAAAACGTTAAAACAAAAAATAATGTGATCAATTCAACCCACAAAAAAAAAACAGCTTAGTTTACATAATCACTCTTGAGACTAGCGGAAATTGAACCATGTACGTTCTAAGCAACCAAATCGCTTTGCAGCCATAGTGCTCCATAGACACACTTACAGATGTAGACACATTTACAGATGTAGACACATTTACAGATGTAGACACATTTACAGATGTAGACACACTTACAGATGTAGACACATTTACAGATGTAGACACATTTACAGATGTAGGCACATTTACAGATGTAGACATACTTACAGATGTAGACACATTTACAGATGTAGACACATTTACAGATGTAGGCACATTTACAGATGTAGACACATTTACAGATGTAGACACACAGATGTAGACACACTTACAGATGTAGACACACTTACAGATGTAGACACACTTACAGATGTAGACACACTTATAGATGTAGACACACTTACAGATGTAGACACACTTACAGATGTAAACACACTTACAGATGTAGACACATGTACAGATATAGACAAAAGAAAGAAGACACCACCTCTCAGCGGTATGTAGCGTATTGAGAGGAAACCCCGTATATAGAGAGAAGCGGTGCTTTTTTTTCTGGGTATACGCAGATATACGGCGTATACACCTTATTTTAAAATTATTTGTTACTTTGGTTCTGAGCATGTTCAACCTAAAGAAATGGTCATGCATGTCCAAAACAAAAATTCAACCTTGAATACTCAAATGGTCATAGCATTTATTTTATATCAGAATAATGGTAATCGTACACTGACCAGTCTCCTGGTGATAGATTAAGAGATAAATGAAGAATCGGTAAACAATCGGAAACTGAAAGTGATAGATTAAGAGATAAATGAAGAATCGGTAAACAATCGGAAACTGAAAGTGATAGATTAAGAGATAAATGAAGAGTCGGTAAACAATCGGAAACTGAAAGTGATAGATTAAGAGATAAATGAAGAGTCGGTAAACAATCGGAAACTGAAAGTGATAGATTAAGAGATGGTGTTGTTGTTCGTCCATCACATGATGATGATGACCATTTGTTACATCCACTTTTGAAAATTCAATTTTAGTTATGTTCTTGATTATGAGTTCGTAGATGGCTAATGAGCCATATTCGAGCTATAAATGTCCTTGGACAGTTCGGACATGGAATGACGACTGTAGACGGATCTTGGTCTATCCGTGACTTTCCAGCTGCTCTCCGCTGTTGAGCTGCTGCATTTCTCTTCTTTTCACAAGATGGTGCGCTCTTTTTATTGTAGAACGCCATGTAGATCTATTTTGTGCAAGTTCTCCCCATGTATCGTGGTCCATTTCAAAGACTTTCAGTGAGTTCTTTAACGAGTCCTTGTAGCGCTTCTTCTGGCCACCTTGAGATCGTATACCATTCTCTATATTACGAGATAAATCAAGAGTCGGTAAACAATCGGAAAATGAAGATGGAATATCAGGATTTGTAGCCGATCTGCACACTTCCCAAGTAGTGCATGTGATAACAAAGAAGGTATCCCGTTTAGAATTATCTGATTTCACATTTGACAGACACTGGGCAATTTCACATTGTCTTTCGTCATTTATAGTCGTGCTAGTTAATAGGAATTCATACTTCAACTGACGCATTTGACATTGTCCGTATTTCCATTGGTCACTTTGTGTCGTCAATCAAATAAATTCACCATAAAAATCAACTATATCACGATAGAAGATGAATCTTTTTTACAGATTTAAAAAAATCGAATTGGATGAACCCTTTCTTTAGCCAACAGTCTTGTACGCTCTATGATGACATTCAAATGAATACCAGCAGAAATCTAACGTAATGATCTCAGGCACTGTGTAGTAGTAATAAAATCATTTTCACATAATTTTCAAACAGATTAAGTACAATATCTAGTTTCTGCGTGGTTACTTACAGTATTGTCGAGTTAGCTGAGATTTCGATTAATGAATGTAGAATCTAGATTCTAGATATTACAGTTGAGAGACACATAGATATGGGAGGAGGAGGGGGGAATGCATATATCAATATTTGAATAAATATGTTGAAGTAATGAATTGTGTTCAAAACTTTCATTAATTTCGTTTCTGCATGTTTTCCTGTGAAGGAGTGCAGGGATGATTTATATGGAATGTGGAAATAAAGGCCGCTTTTAGATAAACGCCGCGACATGTACAGGAAGGATTTTGATTGTACCTCCGAAAAAAAAAAATCATGTCCCAACCGTGGATTGAACTCGGAACCTCAAGGGTCTGGGGACGGTGTTTTAGCCACACGATCATGTGTGGTATATCCGGGGAGGAGGGGTGTGGGAGTGGCTGGATTTTTCCACTAAAAAATAGGGAATTTTTCGCAATCAGCGTATACCCACCTTTTTTGCTAGAAAAAAACCACTGGAAAGAAGTATAGTGTGTACACGTGTATGTGAAAGTATAGTGTGTACACGAGTATGTAGAAGTGTATGTGTGTACACGTGTATGTAGAAGTGTATGTGTGTACATGTGTATGTGTGTATGTGTGTACATGTGTATGTGTGTACATGTGTATGTGTGTACATGTGTATGTGGAAGTATAGTGTGTACATGTGTATGTGTGTACATGTGTATGTGTGTACATGTGTATGTGTGTACATGTGTATGTGTGTATGTGTGTACATGTGTATGTGTGTACATGTGTATGTGTGTACATGTGTATGTGGAAGTATAGTGTGTACATGTGTATGTGTGTACATGTGTATGTGTGTACATGTGTATGTGTGTACATGTGTATGTGGAAGTGTATGTGTGTACATGTGTATGTAGACAGGCATGATGATGCATTATATTATAAACAACAACCAATCAAATACAAGTCTGCAAGCATATTATCACGGTAGCCACTCGACACCTCGCTACAATTTCCTAACGGAAAACAAATGCTGCATCGACAAGTTTTTTTAAACGATTGTAATGGTATCAATGTAGGGCACTTTTAAACACACATTGCACATGATGGCATGGTTTCATTATGGCTAATAATAATAATAGTAGTAGTAATAATAATAATAATAATAATAATAATAATAATAACGCTGAAGGAACGCGGTCATCTCTAGTGTCAGCAGTCAGTGTACTTGGTGTCCTGGCTATGAACATAAAACATATGGGGGTGTGGTAAAAATGCAACTCTATTCAAGATGTGATAACTTCGCTGCAATATTCCAGAATCAAGCAAACAGGTTAGCCCTACATAACTGAAGAGTCCCTTTGGGCGGCGGAGAAAGTATAACTGGCTGGTCCATCAATACCAATTTGCGCGGTCCGGAGGTGGATTGCAATGGTCGCCATCCTGCTGGAAGGATGCTTGTCGAGTGGAAGGGCTGAAGCTTATTAGACGTACTCCAACTCTGCATAACACCTGAGTTTAAACCCCGTTGTGTAGATTTTACACCACTTTGTGTAGAGTTTACACCGCTGTGTGTAGAGTTTACACCGCTTTGTGTAGAGTTTACACCGCTTTTTGTAGAGTTTACACCGCTTTGTGTAGAGTTTACACCGCTATGTGTAGAGTTTACACCGCTTTTTGTAGAGTTTACACCGCTTTTTGTAGAGTTTACACCGCTTTTTTGTAGAGTTTACACCGCTTTGTGTAGAGTTTACACCGCTTTGTGTAGAGTTTACACCGCTTTGTGTAGAGTTTACACCGCTTTGTGTAGAGTTTACACCGCTTTGTGTAGAGTTTGCACCGCTTTGTGTAGAGTTTACACCGCTTTGTGTAGAGTTTACACCGCTTTGTGTAGGAGACTTGTTCTCAAAATATTGAACACGCTGAGAAGTAGATTACTCTTGGTATCAAATACAGATCTGAAGAAACAAGTGAATTGCATGTAAGAAACAAGTGAATTGCATGTAAGAAACAAGTGAATTGCATGTAAGAAACAAGTGCATTGCATGTAAGAAACAAGTGCATTGCATGTAAGAAACAAGTACTTTGCACGTAAGAAATAAGTGCATTGCACGTAAGAAACAAGTACATTGCACGTAAGAAACAATTACATTGCACGTAAGAAACAAGTGCATTGCACGTAAGAAACAAGTACATTGCACGTAAGAAACAAGTGCTAGTCGCTCGTAATTATTGCGGATTAATAGAACGAGACCAAACAGAATTCAATTTTTGCGAATATTGTTAATATTGTATAAGAGACTCAGACATAGCAAGGCAGAGAATTAACACAAAACTGAAAATTGTCAAAGTTAACAGTAAAATAGTGCTCAGAAAATTAACACAAAACTGAAAAATGTCAAAGTTAACAGTAAAAAAAAAGGCTCAGAAAATTAACACAAAACTGAAAATTGTCAAAGTTAACAGTAAAATAGTGCTCAGAAAATTAACACAAAACTGAAAATTGTCAAAGTTAACAGTAAAAAAAAGGGCTCAATAAATTAACACAAAACTGAAAATTGTCAAAGTTAACAATAAAAAAAAGGGCTCAGAAAATTAACACAAAACTGAAAATTGTCAAAGTTAACAGTAAAATAGTGCTCAGAAAATTAACACGAAACTGAAAATTGTCAACAATAACAGTAAAAAAGTGCTCAGAAAATTAACACAAAACTGAAAATTGTCAAAGTTAACAGTAAAATAGTGCTCAGAAAATTAACACAAAACTGAAAATTGTCAAAGTTAACAGTAAAATAGTGCTCAGAAAATTAACACAAAACTGAAAATTGTCAAAGTTAACAGTAAAATAGTGCTCAGAAAATTAACACAAAACTGAAAATTGTCAAAGTTAACAGTAAAATATGCTATTGTAGATTTTATAAAGGGACAACACTTTCTTCTTACTGCTTCCTCCTAAACCAGAACTGACCTGTTTTGTTTGTCTCCCTCACAGACATCACGCGGAATATGATCACAGAAACAAAGAAACTACAGCCTTAGGCTGTAGAGATCTCAAGTTTGACTCCACTTTTCAAAGTTGAAATTACTTCGTGGTCCCTACTTCCAAGTCTACTCAGTTTTCATTTCTAAAAAGTCATTTTAATGTATCTTTCCTTGATGATGCACTCTATGCTAGACTTTTGTTAATCGTTTCATGCTTATTTTGTTCGTCTCATGTCTGTTTCTTCCTGCTCTCATGTTTGTCTATTTTTTGTTCGTCTCTCCTCAACTTAACCTAAGGTCTGTAACAAACTGCCTTCTCATTCTATACGATCAAAATATTTTATCTGTGTGATGTATTAATTCATTTAATTGTACTTTTTTTATCACGTAATTTTGCTATAACCTTTTTACGTATACTCTTCTCTTTCCACAAATTTCGCAACAGGCCCCTGTACCTTTATGCTGCGCCGATATTGTGCATTAAAGAACAATTTATTATATCCCACTCGCCTACATAAACGAAATTAATTTTCAGTTGTGGTATCCCTGGGGATTGCTTCTGACGTTCCCAAAAGGAGCCACATCCCCAACTGTTTCGTTTCTGCCACTATTTATCCACATCTCAAAGATATCAATTCTGTCTACTTGTTCATTATCCATGTTCCTGAATAATATATACCGCCGAAGACGGATGTGTTGGCGCAAATAATTCAATCAATTCTCTGGACTACATTCAACTAGAAATCTTGTAGGATCATTGTCCTGTTACAAGAGAAATCCAGTGGGAGTTTGAGAATGAACGCTGAAGAAGAATAATAATATATTAATGTATTTATCATCATTAAGTACAGTCTCCGTAACGAAGGTTGGCTGCAACATTCCCTGTCTCTTGTCTTGGTGGTGCACTCTGAGAAATAGCACCCTGTCCATCTCGTAATGTTACTATCCCACTTGTATCTCTACCTACATCGTGCTAGCCTCCACTCGACGTTACCCTCAAGGTGAAGGTCTTCAACAGGTTGCCATATGTTAATGTAGCACAGATATACCATTTTACAACTCTCATTTTACTGTGCCGTCCGTGTGTAACACAGTAACACTGTTCCTTCCATGCATTTCGTAAGAGGCGACTAAGGAGGTAATGGGATGGAGTTGGCTGTCCCATTCCATATTGGGTCAGTGACCCAAAGCCATGATGAAATCGGATGTGTCAAACTTAAAGGCGCAGAGATCGCAGTAATGCTGTAAACCATGACACCACACTTTCCATTCTCCTGACTACATCCTGCTAATCTGCAGGAGTTTGAGAAAGAACGAAGAAGAATAAAGGCAATAAAACAGCATAACAATATTACATGCGTAAAACACAAGGTAGATAAGCTATACAATGAACGAACAGACTATCAGAATATAAGGTAGAGGTATGAAAAATACAGATACCAGTATACAGGACAGCTTCAACGTTTCAACTTTAAGGTCTTCTTTTTTTCAGAAAAATATAGGAAAAATAGTAAAAATAAAGGCCCTATCACAAATGCATAAAACAGCAGACCAAACATCACACATTCAAGGTAACAATGACGTATGTATACACACACGTGTTGTAGAGACGTGCACAGGAGATCGACCTCGTGGTTTACGTTGGTAATATTGTACAAGATAAAGATAACTATTTCTTGCAGTATCTCTCCGTGTATTTTTATATTTGACATTAGCTTTCCTGCTGCTGTGTTGATATGATAGTTGTTTAGTATCCATATTAATATCGAATCCGTATTCTCATATTCTACACATCTTCTCCATAATACGAGTGTTAAAATCTACACAATCGTGTCACAGAATGAGTAGAACTTCGGTTGTCTGGTACCGACGGGAAAGTCGAGATCAGTGTTTCCCAACCTTTTTTTTTTACCATACCCCACCTCAGTCTTTCTTAAATTATTATTATTATATATATATATATATATATATATATATATATATTCAATAATTGAATTATTCCCTAAGTGAAGCTTAATTACAACTTGTTCGAATTGCCCCCCTCCCCTTGAATATTCACATTGCCCCCATGTGGGCGTAAACTTCACGATGAGAAACACCGGTCTAGACAGATATATGCAATGTATTATGTATGAGGGCTGCAAGACTCGTGGAATGTGTAGGGTCTGTTGCCCATTATTTGTGCTACAGAATGTCTGGTTGATGTGTGCAAGCTGAAAGGGCAAAAAATAATTTGTTCAAAAGTGATTTATCCTTGAATCAGTACTTGAGTCAGTACTTGAATAAGTACTTAAAGCATTGCTTAAGTCAGTACTTGAGGCGGTGCTTGAGTCAGTATTTGAAACAGTGCTTGAGTCAGTACTTGAATCCGTACTTGAAGCAGTACTTGAATCAGTGCTTGCGTCAGTACTTGAATCAGTGCTTGAGTCAGTACTTGAATAAGTACTTGAGTCAGTGCTTGAGTCAGTACTTGAGTCAGTGCTTGCGTCAGTACTTGAGTCAGAAGATCGAAAGATAGATATGATGGAAAAATATGGAGCCACGCAGGAACAAAAAGACCGAGAAATCACCCACCAGGAACAGAGGACACTCATCAAAGCTATTCGAAAAGTTTACTACCCAAAAGACAATTACTACTATTTTGACATAGATGAACAAGTTATAAACTTCCGTATTAAAACAGGACATAACAAACTAAACAACCACTTAAATAGACTAAAACCGGTTCCATCACCTCTATTTCCATGTGGGAAGGCAGCACAGAGAGCGGACCATACCCTGCAAGACTGCATTACAATAAAGTAGTTAAGTGAGGAGCCCTGACCCACAGAGACAGATATCCACAGAAAGCTCTGTACGGTAGATCTAAGAAACTCTCAAACACATCAACATTTATCAAAAAAACCGGGCGTCGGCGCATCTTTCTTACTGGCGTTCACTGTGAAAAGTTTTACCTAATTTCGTGATATTTCCTGACCTTTGCAGCGTGATTAGTAGAATTTGTATTTATAATTAAGGTATACTAATTGAAAAGGCATATTCATTTTGTATGTATTAGTATTTACATTAGGGATGGGGGTAAGGGTTAGGATCAGTTATAAATGACATGATGATGATGTTCGTCCGTCGTGATCGACGATGACCAAAAACTCAACCATAATAATAATAACAATAAATAATAAAAATAATAAAAGTTAATAGTGCGTTTTTAAATGATTAGCAAGTCCAATGCGCGCACAAAATGTTCTTTGACAGAATTGACAACAATAGAGGGTATCTGTGTGAGGTTGAGATGTTTTTTCTTTTCTACGTGTCCGCTTCTGTCTTGCAGTTAATTAGTAAAAATAAGTAAATAAATGGGTTTAGAAATGACTATCACTGAAGTTGGTTTATAGTGTGGAAGAGTTGGGATATGTCCCGCAATATATATTTCTAAATGACATAATACACAGTGAATGCCAGAAAGAAAGATTTACCTGAACAAGTTTGTAAACGAGAACTTACAGAGATAAAAAAATTTGACAAAACTGATGAACAGAACTGAAAAACAGAATATATGTATGTAGTATCTTGTTATATTTGATATCGATCCGAAAGTTTGTATCGATCCCACAACTTGGCATCGATCCAACAGAATGGTGCAAAGTTTCAAGTGTGCCAACTCTATGTTTAATCTTATTTTACATACGTGACCGGTTGTGTGGGTTGGCGAACTGGCAGAGCTAGACCAGGGGTCGGGAACACATGGCTCGCGAGCCAGATGTGGTTGCATCTGGCTCGCAGGCAAATGTTCGATTATTAAACAAATGTTTCTTTAGACTCCTTTGATCTAAATATTAATTGCATATCAATATTTCATTCTACAAATGAGCTAAAGTCTACTGCAGCTCAGCATCAGAAGTCACATTAATGGTGAATACCCATTATTGATTAGCAAAAGCATAACAATGTTATTAAAAAGAATTCAGAGACATAATTATTGTACTTTTAGTGTTGAAATTACAAAAATTCACTTAAATTTTTAGTTTTAAACACAATGTATGGCTCTCACAGAATTATTTTTCAAAATATGTGGTGTCCATAGCTCTCTCAGACAAAAAGGTTCCCGACACCTGAGCTAGACTAACCCCCAAGCATTTTAGTAAAGGTATTCTAGTTTTAATTTACACGGGACACAAAAGCATAAAAATACTTTTTTTAAAGTATTGTGTAAATGAATAACATAAATGGAGAGCAAAGATGAATTTTTTTAAACCATAAGGATGCTAATTGGTTGCATTCGGAAAACGTGTTGACTATAATTGCGAGGGGAATTCAATTGCAGGCGCACCTGGCTCAAATCCCTTCTGCTACTTTCAGAGTATGGTAACTTTCGTAACTTCAGAGTATGGTAACTTTCGTAAATTTGAGTATGGTAATTTTCGTAACCTAGACTATGGTAGTTTTCGCAACTTAGAGAGTGGTAACTTTCGTAACTTCAGAGTATGGTAACTTCAGAGTATGGTAACTTTCATAACTTCAGAGTATGGTAATTTTCGTAACCTAGACTATGGTAATTTTCGCAATTTAGAGAGTGGTAACTTTCGTAACTTCAGAGTATGGTAACTTCAGAATATGGTAACTTTCGTAACTTCAGAGTATGGTAACTTCAGAATATGGTAACTTTCGTAACTTCAGAGTATGGTAACTTCAGAATATGGTAACTTTCGTAACTTCAGAGTATGGTTATATGAAAACGGCAGCAACGTATATCAGAAGGATGACGCAAACCAAGGAAAAGTTGTTCGTTAACAAACAACATAATCTTATTTCAACAACACGTTATCTTGTTTACATGCAGATTATCTATGGAGTATTCACTGAGAAGATAAACTAGTCCAGACATAAATGTCTCAAGAGGAACAGTCGACAGAACATGTTACCATTTCGAGAGTTACAACAAAATGTAGACCTCTGTCCTATCTCGGCAGCTGCGGTTCTCAAAATATAGGTCTCTAGCCAATTCGGTAGCTGCGGTTCTCAAAATGTAGGCATCTATCTCAGTATCTGCAGATTTTCTGTCTTTGTTTCTGTGTTCAACGCTCATGTATAGTAAACATGTTCTCTTCTAGAATAATACTGCTTCCTGATCCCAAAGAGCGTCATATACCTTGGCTGATTCAACTTTTCCATGTTTTTCATTGGCTGATGCTACACAAAGTATACGCGAAGTGACCAATGATCAGTGATATTAGTCAAGATAAGTGATTTTGCTTGGAATCCGTTCGCATAACAATTCTTCTGCTTTCGTTCTCAAACTCCTGCAGATTAGCCGGATGTAGTTCGGATAAAAGAATGCCTTGTGTCATGGTTTAAATTATTGCTGCGATATCTGCGCATTTTAGCCTGATACATCCGATTTCAGCCTGGTTTTGGGTCACTTTTACCCTATATGGGATGTGATAGCCAACTCCATCCATATAACCTTAGTCGCCTCTTACGACATGCAGAGAACAGTGTTGCTGTTTTTTACTTCCCTCTCGGACCCCGGCATTCCCCCACACAGGCGGCAGGACTATTTCGAAGAAGATCTTGAGTACAGTGTAGTGATACAAAGATAAGCGTGGGAACCTAATTTCTTCACGCCATAAAGATCACTTCGACTTGGGTGCACTTGGGCTGCCTTGTATTTGATTGCCCCACTCATAGATAGTCTTACTTGTCTAGAGTCTTCTATAAACACTTGACTTCTACCGCCAAATGGACTGCTACCGAAGCGTGCCTTGTTCACATCTCTCACTCAAGTAATAATACTGTAGTCTCTGATAGGTAATGTCCATCATCCGCTGATTTGTTGTGCATCGTTTGTGTCAGCTAATATGTGAATCATATTTCCTCATTGTGTCAACTATTTTGTGAACCCTATTGTCCTCTTGTGTCAGCTATCTATTTTGTGAACCCTACTGTCCCATTGTGTCAGATGTATATTTTGTGAACTCTAGTGTCCCCTTGTGTCAGCTATCTATTTATTTCCGCAACGCTACGCGATACAATGGCTCATCCAGCGGTTCACACAGCTGCAGAAGATACCAGAACTGATCCAGCAGTTCACAAAGCTATACAAGATACAAGAACTAATCCACAGTTCACAAAGCTATATAAGATACAAGAACTAATCCACAGTTCACAGAGCTATACAAGATACAAGAACTAATCCACAGTTCACAAAGCTATATAAGATACAAGAACTAATCCACAGTTCACAAAGCTATACAAGATACAAGAACTAATCCACAGTTCACAAAGCTATACTAGATACAAGAACTAATCCACAGTTCACAAAGCTATACAAGATATAAGATCTAATCCACAGTTCACAAAGCTATACAAGATACAAGAACTAATCCACAGTTCACAAAGCTATACAAGATACAAGAACTAATCCACAGTTCACAAAGCTATACAAGATACAAGAACTAATCCACAGTTCACAAAGCTATACAAGATACAAGAACTAATCCACAGTTCACAAAGCTACACAAGATACAAGAACTCATCCAGCAAATCTCAAAGCCAGAAGATAGAATCATCTACTTAGATGGTTCAATAATAAGAGAAACTGACGTATAATTTCAACGGCTACCAAAATGGTAAGAAATCTGTACAAATGCCTATTGCCTGCTCATACCAACATGAAATATTATAGATACATTATTATAGACAGCGGTTCTTATGTGGCTGATGATGCAACCACCAACATACACAGTAATTCTATCAGACTTGAAGAGCATGCTACCCAAAACAGAAATGCTGAACATAAGAAAGGAATGGGTTACTCTACTCTGCAACGTCCAAAGTATCACATGAATCTACTGCCTATGTCATGCAGGAGTCAGGGACAACGATAAAGCTGATGCATTGATGGGCAATGTCCTAGTTGATGTAGGAATCAAGTGCAAAGATCTAGCTGATGCATTGGTGGGCAATTTTCTAGTTCATGGTTTAGTGATAAAAAGAGACATACTTCAGCTAATTGGGGAAGGGATGGATGCACTACAAAGTGATGGATGAACTACAAAGTGATGGATACACTACAAAGTGATGGATACACTACAAAATGATGATTCTGAAAGATACAATGTGAATGTTCATTAAATAATTTACCAAAGGAGGAAAAAATACGCCTTTCCTGGAATGACCCGAAGAACCTACTTATAAACAACAAAGATAGATACATCGAACTTATGCACCGCTAGGTGGCTGATGAATCGGTGAGAGCTGAGATTTATGGAAACTTCCCAAGTGTCATGCATAGTCTGATAGTGTCATTTTCCTATTCTACAATCTCTTCAATCATGATTTGTACTGGTAATATCTTCAATCATGGAGTGTACTGTTCATATCTTCAATCATGGTGTGTTCTGGTCATATCTTCAATCATAGAGTGTACTGTTCATATCTTCAATCATGGTGTGTTCTGGTCATATCTTCAATCATGGAGTGTACTGTTCATATCTTCAATCATGGTGTGTACTGATCATATCCTGTTGCAGACGTGATGTAGATTTGGACACTCTTTCATTATGGGATGATGTATCTGTGTGTCTTCTTGACAGAGTAACGCAATAATTATTGCACTTGGATTTTTACGTTGTGGTCAGGATTCGATTTCCGGTTCAGCTGAAAATAAATTGTATCAGCAACATACAGCTGCCAGATCAACCATGTCTAAAACAAATGCACGCGCTGAAACGGATCTAGTCTCACACAAGAATTACACACTACAATGAATCTAGCCTCACTCACGAATTACACACTACATTGAATCTAGCCTCACTCAAGAATTACACACTACAGTGAATCTAGCCTCACTCAAGAATTACACACTACAATGAATCTAGCCTCATTCAAGAATTACACACTACATTGAATCTAGCCTCATTCTTCTTCTTCTGTGTTCGTTCTCAACTCCTGCAGATTAGCAAGATGTAGTCCGGAGAACAGAATGCGTTGTGTCATGGTTTACAGCATTGCTGCAATATCTGCGCCTTTCGGCTTGACACATCCGACTTCCGCGTGGCTTTGTGTCACTGGCCCTATATGGGATGGGACAGCCAACTCCATCCCATAACATCCTTAGTCGTCGTTTACGACATGTGTGGAAGGTAAACAGTGTTGCTATTCTTTACTCCCCTTTCGGGCCCCGGCAACACACGGGCGTAGCCTCATTCAAGAATTACACATAACAATAGATCTCACTCAATAATTACACATAACAACATAATTTAACCTACTTGAAGAAGTTTGCATTACAACGTATTTATTTGCTATTGGTCGCGAGAATAGACGTATGAAATTAGGACCGTGCGGTAGATTTTCTGAGTATGATGCAACTCTTCAAAATGTCGCCCCCGACAATGTATTTTGATTAGTTCCACCTGCAGCGGCCGCGTCTCTGCATCATAATATGGCACGGCCCTGTATTTAATTGTATTTCGTATTGACAGATGATAAACAGTATTTTTATACCAACAATCTGCTATCAATGCCAGACATGAGCTCTGACAGCAGCCCAGCAGAGAAAACTTACAACATGTGAGATGAAATGCCTTAGAAAAGCCACAAGAGTGACTAAACTAGATAAAATGAGAAATTATGAAATCAGGAGAATTATCGGTATAAGACCATGCACAGAATACACAGAGAAACAACAAATAAAATGGTTTGGACATCTTATGACAATGAACCGTAACCAACTACCAACAAGAACATATAATATAAGAAGATCTGGGTACATGGTCAGAGGAATACATAGAACAAGATGGATAGATAACATCAAGACAACACTGAATAACTACGGATTCAATGCAACCAAGGCGACACATCTGGCCTTGGATAGACAGCTAAATCTCCCAGTCATCACACCTACGCTTAACGGCAAGTTTGGATATTCTTACTATCGTCCACCTGGGAATAGACGATTGATGCAAATTTCACTGACGTTAAATGGAACTGTATACAGATTATGCTGCCAAGAGAATACAACTTGCACCTAATTGAAGAATGTCTTCTATGATTTCACGTATTTGGCAAATTCACTTGTCTTCAATGAAGGCATAGCAACTAATGGGTAATCTTCGATTGGAATTGTGTATTTTTGTCTACTATTTCTAACGATTGAGTATTGATACATTATAAGTTCAGAATTCTTCGTCTTTCCTTCCACTTTTACCCTTTACGGGTGTCGAGGGAGATACAATGTTCTTGTTCTCGCTTTTCTGGCAGCTTCAGATAATGTTATTTGGTGTTCGTGTAATGTCTCTTTGATGTTGTCGATCCAGCGTACTCTAGATCTACCCTTGGCTCTTCTTTCTACTTCTCCTCTCTTCATATACGCTTTATAAACTAATGAATCACACGGCATTCTTTCCAGGTGACCAAACTATTGTATATGTTGGTTTTGTATGTATTATAAAATTGATATGACACCCACTCTTTCTCTTATGACATCGTTTCTAATTCTGTGTCTTCTGGTCACTCCTGTGACTTTTCTCAGATGTCTCATCTCTGTTGTAACCAGTTGTCTTCAGTTCAGTATTGAAATTTATAAATTAAATATATAAAGGGGATGTCATCAAAAGTATTTCGAACATCTGAAGGTTTTACTTGGAGCATGTGTGGCACCGCACGCGAATGTTATGTATATTGTTGCCAATGGTCACCAGGTGTGATTGATAGTGCGAGATTGGTACGTTAATTAATTGGATGATGATTACATAATCCCTTTGGCTGTGATAAGGTTACACTTGACAGCTCATTGTTGGCAGCCCAAAGTTGACAGCCCATAGCTGACAGCCCATAGCTGACAGCCCATAGCTGACAGCCCATAGTTGACAGCCCATAGCTGACAGCCCATAGCTGACAGCCCATAGCTGACAGCCCATAGTTGACAGCCCATAGTTGACAGCCCATAGCTGACAGCCCATAGTTGACAGCCCATAGTTGACAGCCCATAGCTGACAGCCCATAGTTGACAGCCCATAGCTGACAGCCCATAGCTGACAGCCCATAGCTGACAGCCCATAGCTGACAGCCCATAGTTGACAGCCCATAGTTGACAGCCCATAGCTGACAGCCCATAGCTGACAGCCCATAGCTGACAGCCCATAGCTGACAGCCCATAGCTGACAGCCCATAGTTGACAGCCCATAGCTGACAGCCCATAGCTGACAGCCCATATTATTTCTGATAAATAGATCCTCCTCAATTGAGAAACGGCGCAGTTATGTTAGGGAGGATTATGGATACGTGCTTCGCCCTCTAATGGAGGTAATTCCAGTACAGCAGTATCACAAGATTATCACGTCCTGCCAAGAACGAAGCATAAACGTTTGGGCAAACCAGTTCATCATTCTTCTGTCAGATCTACCGGGCTGGACTTCTAATTCAGATTTCAGGGAATGTGGCCAATGCCTTCTTTTCAGGAATTTCATAGAAAGTGACTACAGCAAGCTGGGGGAATGGGCTGACAACCTGTCACATGAGGAAAACAAAGCTTTGTCACTGTATGTCTTGTCTCGATTTCGTATGTGTGTATTCTATCACATGGTCGTTATTAATCACGAAAATAATGATTAATTTCATTGATTGAATACAGTGATGGCTGTGTATTGTTGACAGGACATGTAACACTCCAGGACCAGATAAATGTAACACATTATATGGAACAAAACAACAGCTCACAAACACATGCATATATCACACAATTGCATTGGGTCAAAGGGCATGAGCCCTTGAACCGCTGGATCAGGAACCAACCAACAGGACATGTTACCTTTTCGAAAGTTATGACAAAATGTAGGCCTATATCCCATATATGTAGCTGCGGTTCTCAAACTGTAGGTCTCTATCCTATCTCCGTAGCTGCGATTCTAAAAATGTTCGCATCTATTACATTTCGGTGTCTGCAGATTTTCTTTCGTTCTTTCTATATTCATCGCTGATGTGTAGCACACCAACGTTCTCCTCCGCAATAGTTCTGCTCCCTGATCCCAAAGAGCGTTACATACCTTGACTGATTCAACATTTACATGCTTTTCATTGATTGACAAGAAACAAAGTATACGCGAGGTGTAACCACAAAGTATACGCGAAGTGTAAACACAAAGTATACGCAAAGTGTAAAGACAAAGTATAGGCGAAGTGTAAACACAAAGATTACGCGATGGAAATATCTGCAGAAATTTCTGGTACCCATAGTTCACCATAAGTAAGTAAAGGAAACAATAGCTATACTGATACAAGTTATTAGTGTTTTCAAGAGGCTGTTCATTATAGAGCGTTGGATTATACTACTTACCGTAATACAAGGATAAAGTACTTCAAAAATTGACACGCTGAAATCGAATGTATCGGACAGAAAGCATCGACTATCACAGCCATGTTTGTAAATCACAGTGCAACGTTTGCAATTCTCTAGACTTTCAACAATGTTTCAACAAAGAAGGCAGCTAGTGGCCCTCATGTGACAGGTTGTCAGTCCATCCATCCCCCCAGCTTTCTGTAGTCACCTTCTATGACAATCCTGGAAAGAAGGCGGTAACCCAATTCCTTGTAATCTGAATTAGAAGTCCAGCACGGTAAATCTGACAGAAGAATGATGAGCCCAAACGTTTAGGCTACGCTCCTGACAGGACGTGATGTGTGCACAAAATATGTATTTCCTTTTATTTATGTAACTTATTGCTATTCTTTTCATTCCCCGCTTTCTAATAACTTAATTTGTTCATTTAATTTTGCACGATATTCTACATAATTGGCAGAAGCAGAGACTTTATCTCAACAACTGTTTGTTTATGTGTTTCGTTTGCTTCAATTCCAGGTGAAGTATGAGCGATGAAGCTCTTGTTTCCTATGTGCAATTTATATGCAGTGGGGAAAGATCACAGCTTTCTTTTATACCCAGGAGACTAACTATCAGCAGTACCCAATGCTTTGAGAACAAGCCTCCTACTCGGAGGGGTGTTAATGTGTGTAGATGGCGTGTGCCACCATTTCACATGCAGATACTCAATCACATAAACCCCAGAACATTTTGGTGGGTTTGGTTAAATAAAACGTACGTTTCACGGTGACGTAATCTCTTTCAATCAAGGTCGTTAGTCCTTTAGTTTATATCAGGATTTGAACCATTAAAAAATAGTGGAGGTCAAGGTTCTTGTAATTCAGACATTATGACCTCCGGATATAGTGATATATGTTATATATTCAAATGTTATCAATGTTTGTCATTTTTCACCACACAGTGCATATAACTGCACGGCGTCAGCGCGATAAGAGAAAAATAGAATACGGGATTTCACAAGTGTAGTGGTTAAGACGTTCGCATTGTGCTCGAGAGGTTGCGAGTTTGAATTATACTGTTGACTTTTTATTTACAAATGAAATGATTTTCGGAATTCCGCGTTGATTATCGCTTGAAGCTACGGTTATGTGCTATGATTGGTACTCTGGGCAGGCGATATATCGCTTCGTTGAGAGGGACAGAGTACATATGGTCAACCCGAGTACAATGATACCAATGCTATAGGAATTTGGAACCATTTTGTACACATAACCACCCAGTGTACATAAGGGGGCTCGTCATTTTGTACACATAACCACCCAGTGTACGTATGGGAGGGTCTTCATTTTGTACACATAACGACCCCAGTGTACATGTGGGGGCTCGTCATTTTGTACAAATAACCACCCAGTGTACATGTGGGGGCTCGTCATAAATTACGTCAATAATTTGGGGGTAGGATATCTGAACAAGTTTCACAGTTCTTGATAAGGTGTGGGTGTGTGTGTGTGTGTGCGCGCGCGCGCGAGCGTGTGTGTATGTTAACGTCAATAAAACTGCTTTTTATCATCATCAGGTGCCATGCCGGCTGGCGTAGGTGATCATGTCTCTCCACAGCTCTCTGTCTACAGTATTATGTATCAAGATCGTTGTTGTGTCCTAGACGTGGTAGGTTGTCACGCTAATATGTTATCAAGTTGTCGCCCTCTGTCTCTGGTACCTTCAATCTTGCCTGTTGTGACTATGTTCTCCAAACCTCGTTGTCTCATGAAGTGGCCAACAAAAGAAGATTGCCTTTATCTTATATTATTGATTAAGATTCAGTTCGCATTTGACTCTTTCAACACCTCTACATTAGTTTTTCCTTTAGTCCATGGTATTCTCAACATTCTGTAGAACCACATCTCTATTGCCTCTAATTTCCCACTTTCCAGTTTGTTTATTGTCCAAGACTCGCACCCATATGTTAGTATAGGAGTTATATTGCACTGCAGAACTCTCTTTCTCACCTCTAATGACAATGTCATATTACACAATATATTTTTCATTTTTCTGAATGTAGTTTTTGCCTGCCCTATTCTAGTTCTTATTTCTGTTGAACTTCTTCCATCTGCTGTAATCATTGTACCTAAATATTTGAATTGTTGGACCTGTTTTAATACTAAATCCTTCACTTTGATCTTGCAAGGAGTGGTATTTTGTTTCTTGTAAATAACCATTACGTCTGTTTTCTCTTTAGAAAGAAGCCTTTCTCTTTACTTTCTGTGACTACTACATTTAAAATATCTTGCAATTCTTGCTTTTTATACACTGATTAAAGTGTTTTGGCTTTTTTGTTACTCCAAAAATCTGCCACAATTATGTCGCTTTTACAAACTTTTTTCTGCTGAATATTTTTGTGGGGGGGGGGGGGATCTTGACATAACTTGGGGGGGGGGGATTTTAATTATCAAATGTGATTGGGAGACTTGAAGTATTGACATGTTGTTGACAAGAGGGGGGGGAGGAGCCAAAAATGGTGGCGTAACCCATTAACGCCACATGGACAGAACAAGCAGGAAAATAAATGAGTAGGTAAAAGTGATCGAAATAAATATGATATATTGTTATAATGTCTTAGGTCTTGTAGTATTGAGGATGACTAAAGAGCTGATAATGATTGATGATTTTGTTATTGAGGATGACTAAAGAGCTGATAATGATTGATGATTTTGTTATTGAGGATGACTAAAGAGCTGATAATGATTGATCATTTTGTTATTGAGGATGACTAAAGAACTGATAATGATTGATGATTTTGTTATTGATGATGACTAAAGAACTGATAATGATTGATGATTTTGTTATTGAGGATGACTAAAGAACTGATAATGATTGATCATTTTGTTATTGAGGATGACTAAAGAAGCTAGAATCTGGTCTTGAGGATAATTAAAGAACGAATGATGTTAGACTTTTGTTATTGAAGATGATTAAAGAACTAATGAGGTTAGACTTTTGTTATTGAGGATGATTAAAGAACTAATAATGATAGACTTTTGTTATTGAGGTCGATTAAAGAACTAATGTTTTTAGAATTTTATTATAGAAGATATTTAAAGAACTAATGATATTAGACATTTGTTATTGGGGTTTATTAAAGAACTAATGATGATAGACATGTTATTGAAGATGATTAAAGAACTAATGATGTTAGACTTTTGTATTTTTACAAACAGTCAGGAATCAAGCCGGTGTAAAATGACAAACAGACTACGAAGATGTCAAATTGCAGCCATATTTTCTATCCACAATGCTGTCTATTGGCTTTCCCCGGGTGGTTTGATAATTAATGCCGTTACTCTTGCCGTTAATCGAATGGTTGATTGGAGCTCGAGCTTACGTTCTAAATCCAGATGTGTTGCCTCAGCTGTGCTATGACCGTGTTTGTTCAGGATGTCCCTGACATTGTCTATCCATCTTTTCCGTGTCTTCCTCTGGCTTTGTACCCTGATCTCATTTTTTATATGAATGTACGGGCAACTTGTCGTGATGCATTCTCATAACGTGGCCAAACCACTCGATCTGCTGCCTTTCTATGTATTCTGTGCAATGTATTATACCTATTTTTCCCTGATATCTTCATCTCGTAATCTATCGAGCAATGCTGATAACAGAATATATATATATATAATAATAAATCTGTGTTTATGGAAGCATGTGATTTTCTTCTGTGTTGTTTGTCTACTGATATTTCCCTCAGACTTCTTTAGACGAGTTATTTATTGCTTTGACAGCTACGAAAATATACATTTTATGGTCTAACTCTAGATCTGGGGCCCCATTTCACAAACTACTTTGGATGTAGCGTACCTGGGGATGTCTCTTTGCACTTACAACTAAGGCAGCCGCTGCAGGTCTAGTCAGTTTGAGTGTTCCGTAACTGCAAATCTTTTTATATTAGTGGACCAACAACTTTCTGTGTGCTCATGGCTTACCTTAATGACAATTTTTCTTACGTGCCTCCCTTCACACAATTCCCCCCCCCTCGCCCAAACACGACCCAAGAAAAATATGCTCACTGTCTCCAAGACCTTTTACTATGACTAAATATCGTTCAAATATTGTTACTTTTACTATGACTGAATATCGTTGAAATATTGTTACTTTTAATATGACTAAATATCGTTCAAATATTATTACGTTCCTGTAGTACGGATCTGGTAAGCAAATATATAAACAAAATATAAAAAGGGTTACTTAGCAGTTTCGTGTATAACAATACACAGAATGAACGTTTCAATCATACGGTCTTTTTTAAGATAGTGACAACAAACACAGAATTGAACCACTAAACCACCAAATCAAGCGGAGAATACATGTCAACCATGTCGAACTGACAGGTGAGGGCTACAACAAAAAGACGAAGAGAGGCGAGAGCAAATGTCAGTGGTTACATGTAGAGAAAGTACAGCACAAAAGGAAAAAATGCCTCTGTGTTTGTTTGTTGCTATCTTTATAAAGACGTTTTTGGGTCGTAACGTCTATTGTGTATTGTTCCACGTAAAACTGTTACGGCCTTATTCAACCATTTTTATATATGTGTTTATATATTTACTAATTGGTACACAATTTTACTGTAGTCTACCGTTCCTTCCATTTTAGACGGGTCTATGGTCCACCAAGTAAGTGTTTTTCCTTCGTGTCATCATCATCAACATCATCAAACGCAATAACCCTTCCGGGTTGCAAGGGTGCCACTCTGGAAATATCAAACTCAAAATTACGTCATGTCATCCCCCTTTTGTCTCAATTCCTTGTTTAAGTGTGAAGAATCTTAATCCTGATCACTCTTAATCCAAACTTGTTCCCTTTCTCTTCTTTCTCCCACAACTGTTCCCTTTAGGAGAGTTTGGAAAGGGACTATTGCCTCATCACGTGGCCAAATCACACAAGCTTGCGACATTTAACCATTGCTATGAGATGTTCTGTTGATCGACAAGAATAATTATTTTGTTTTTCGTGTAGGCCTTTATGTTGGCTTTATGTTGTTTATAATTGATTTGCAATATTCATCAGTAACATTTGTTTTCGACAGCCTGTATTCTACTCTCGTTTCCGCGGTAATTGTCAAACTCTCACATCCGCACAAAATAATAGATTTTCTTAGAGATTGATATAGGTTGATCTTCATTGCTGCACTTATTTTGTTTTTTTCCATATGGTATTTAATCTGTACATTGCAGCCGGGACTATTTCAAGTCTAATCTCTATTTCTGTGTTAGTTTTTCCATCGCTGCACATATAAGATCCTAATTATTTAAAGTATCAAATTTGTCTAGCTCCAGTCCATTCAGCCAATGTTAACGGGAGTCGGGTTGTCATCGCTTTTTTATAATTATTTTGATGTTTTCGTTGTTGATTTCGATACAAGTTTTAACAGTTGTTGGTGTTTTTTTTCAAGTTTAGAAATAAGTTCTTAAATTTCGTTCTAACTGCCAGCCGTAAGATCAATGCAAGCTGCAAATATATGTTTCACGGAGTTTGAATGAAATTGTTGGATGGTTTTGTTGTATCTCTTGAATAACACTGGTGATAATAGGTATCTTTGTGGATTGCCTGCAGTTGTTCTATGACTTGGTACTTGGTATTCCATCTCCTGGAAATCTGGCCACCTAGATTGGGGAAGGGCGAAATAAAGTTTATGTTTTGAATTAATAATTTGCAATTTCAAATTGCAGACAGCATGCGCGTCATGTCATGAGAGGTAGAACTAAACAAGCGTGTCATGTATGTAGTAACCAATGCTGAAGAACGCCCAACTGAAATGGGTTGTACATGTTGCGAGCATGCCTGACAAACGCATCTCAAAACATCTGATATGTAGTGAGGAGCTCGTCAAGAGAAAACGACTGGTTAGTTGACAGAAGAAACGCTTCAATGACTCTCTCAAAGTGTCTTTACAGAGCTTTAATATTGAAGCCACATCCTTGGAGTCTGTCGCTCAGGCCCCTAGTGTGTCGCAGAAGGATCTCCCTGGCGTAGTGGTTAAGCTGTTCGCCTTGTGTTCAAGAGGTCACGTGTTTGAATCCGGCTCGTGTCGTCTTGTTTACAAGGTGGATTTTTTTGGAGATCCCTGTGGATTATCGTTTGAAACTACGGAGTTACGTGCTATGAGTGGTACTCTCGGCAGGCAGCGTACCGCTTCGTTGAGAGTGACGGAGTACATATGGGAAACCGAGTACAGTGAAGTCAATCTTCTACGGCTTTTAAACCTTTTTTTTAGTACCAGCAAATATATACACCCATCTCCCATGCATATCAATACCCTACTAATTCTTCCTGACACACACACACAGACACACATACACATTCCTATACCTACCTTACAATTTAGTATATAGGAAAATGAAAGAAAAGGGGGGGGGGGTGTGGAAGAGAAAGCGCGGATTTCAAGTATATTTATACTTTTAGGAAATGATTTTCTATACATAAAAATTGTTTTAAAAAATGGAATAACGGTTATAACAATGACAGTGTCTTTGTTGATAATTTGTTTGGAAATAAATTAGCATTGTAAATTGACATTTCAAAGTTTGCCGCATTTCTGCAGACACATATCAAATAACTGAAC
This sequence comes from Meghimatium bilineatum, assembly GCA_034231615.1. NCBI lineage: Eukaryota > Metazoa > Mollusca > Gastropoda > Stylommatophora > Philomycidae > Meghimatium > Meghimatium bilineatum. Next base: position 8,395,065 of record CM067309.1, on the reverse strand, counting down.
TATGATATCAGTATTTATGTTTGTATGTCTGGAGTTATTCTTGGCACAGTGTTCAGCATTATTGCTGTGCTGGTGGTCATTTTTTTAATTTGGTGTGTGTTTCAATGTTGTCTTGAAGCGCTTTCTTTGTCTGTGTGACCGTGCTACATGTAAAGAATAAATGTTGTGTTTCGTGTATCTGCGTCGTCCGTAAATCACCGGAGAGATTTAACAACACAAGTCTGAAACTGTTATCATCTCCGGCTATGGACGGTTAACAGAGTAGACTAGCAAACCAACACAGAGCGGGTTGGTCTATCGTGATACTCTGATGGATAACTTGTTAAGGAGATCCACCCAATTTTAGACTGATGCCCCGATGTGCACTGAGGATGATCTGTCTCAACCAGCTATAATAATTTCAAATCGTTACGCGACTATTTTCCAATCTATTAAATAGTCATCACTAACATCAAGTCCGGCTCTGTTGCATCGTGGTACACAGCGCGTTGTGACAGCCAAGATACCGAGTTCGAACCTCGTCACGGGCAATTGTGCAGAAAGCAATGACAAACTACTGAACTTTTTTATATTGTCTAGAAAATTACTACATCAAAAATATGCTGGGTTAAAAAAATGCCACGTCCTGAATAGATTACGCTACAAAAAACTAACTCATTTTGTCACAAAAGAACACCAGTCTCGAGTCTTAAATGCACAAAAAAACAGTATAATCTTTTCAAAAGCATAAGAGAGCACAATAATCTTTTCAAAAGCATAAGAGAGCACAATAATCTTTTCAAAAGCATAAGAGAGCACAATAATCTTTTCAAAAGCATAAGAGAGCACAATAATCTTTTCAAAAGCATAAGAGAGCACAATAATCTTTTCAAAAGCACTAATGCTTTTTTCATTAAAATGTTACAAGATATCACATTAATATCGGTTTCTTGGAAGTTTCTTTCTATTTGAACAACTCGGTCCTTCCCAGTAATATAATGTAATTCAATGGCATTGGGTCACAGGGCATGAGCCCATAGGCCGCTGGATCAGCAACCAACGAATCAAAACCAACAATTCGGTTTTTCAGAAGTTTCCAAGTTTATAATTGAACAACTCGGTTTCTCGGAAGTTTCCAATTTTCTAATTAAACAACTCGGTTTCTCGGAATTAATGTTGTTCTAGATACGAGAAATCATCCAGACAGCATATCCACATTTTCTGTAGGTGTTTTCTGTTGTGCTGTCAACTCATTTGTAACAAAAGACACTAGACTCGTGACAAAATTGCACACGCAAAACAAATGTCGGGGGGGGGGCGTGCTGCGAATCTAAAGAGGTGCTACGAATATTCAGAAAAACGTTACAAGATTCATGACTAATGGTTAATATTAGAAATATGTCTATTCGAGATCTGCAAAATCCCAGTCAGAAAAGTCTTCCTCAATTTCTGCAGCATTTTCTGGCTATAATTATATGTACAGGTTGTAAAATGATGAGGATAATGACGGTAGTGGTGATTGAAATAAACGTTCAGTGATCAATCTTTTTTTGAAGACCATCATTAGGTAGTTTATAATCACAATCCACAACATCATTCACGACATCTTTTACTTTCATATCGTGGATCAACTATGTTTCTCATAAGTTTATAAGTTTCTAACTGAACAATTCGGTTTCTCTGAAGTTTCTAATTGAACAAATCGGTTTCCCTGAAGTTTTTAACTTTCTAATTGAACAAATCGGTTTCCCTGAAGTTTTTAACTTTCTAATTGAACAAATCGGTTTCACTGAAGTTTCTAACTTTCTAATTGAAAAAAGCGGTTTCTCTGAAGTTTCTAATTGAACAATTCGGTTTCTCTGAAGTTTCTAATTGAACAAATTGGTTTCCCTGAAGTTTCTAACTTTCTAATTGAACAAATCGGTTTCTCTGAAGTTTCTAATTGAACAAATGGGTTTCTCTGAAGTTTCTAAGTGAACAAATGGGTTTCTCTGAAATTTATAACTTTCTACGAGTAATTGAACGAATGGGTTTCTCTGAAGTTTCTAAGTGAACAAATGGTTTCTCTGAAGTTTCTAAGTGAACAAATGGTTTCTCTGAAGTTTCTAAGTGAACAAATGGGTTTCTCTGGAGTTTCTAATTGAAAAAATCGGTTTCTCTGAAGTTTCTAAGTTTCTTATTGAACAATTCGGTTTCTCGGAAGTTTCCAAGTTTCTAATTGAACATTCGGTTTCTCGGAAGTCTCCAAGTTTCTAATTGAACAATTCTGTCTCCCGGAAGTTTCCAAGTGTCTAATTGAACAACTCGGTTCCTCTGAAGTTTTTAAGGAACATCTAAGTTTCTCTGAAGCAACTCAGTTGCAGCTTGTAACTCAATTAGCTGAAGATAATGACACACTAAATCTATCCTGATGCAGTTGAGGAACTCCAGATTTAATTATGTAGACACTCCATTATTTACAGGTGTTATTGTAACTGCATTATCACTATCTAGTGTAGCTAGTCTTTGCAACCAAACTATCTTCTTTTAAATATTCCTCATCATCAAGTACCGTCTCCGCAACGAAGGTTGGCTGCAACTGATCTCCAACATCCCCTGTCTTTTGCTTTCGTGGTGCACTCTGCTAGACTGTAACCTGTCCATCGTGTGATGTTACTCTCCCACTTGTATCTCTGCCTACCTCTTGCTCGCCTCCCTTTGACCTTACCCTCAAGTAAGGTCTTCAATAAGGTGTCATGTCTTGTAATGTGTACAAAATATTTTATTTGCCTGATCTTTATTTCTCTTAGTAGTTCTTTCTTCATATTAAGTGTTTTTATCGCCTCTTTACTTCAAGAGTGTTCTGAGCATGAAATGCTGAGGCAGACATATTGGCCAGAGGAAACAACACTGGAATCAAAACTCTATGGGACACTGTATGAACTACAAAAGACAGTGAGTTTTATTAAGGAGACAGAATTATAGACATGTTTCAAGTGAACGAAAGAAGAAGAAGAAGAATCGCCTCTTTATTTGTTTTCTTCTCTTACCGTCATGTTCTCCCTATTCTTATATATACCCACATCTTCTAATTGTTTATTTAGTGTCCATGTTTCTTATCCGTACATTAATATAGAATAGATGTAGAATTGTATATTTCTCATTTGTAACTTTGTAATTTGTTTAGATGTTAATATTTTCCTCATGTCATTGAAGGTACTTTTGGCCAATTCTATTCTCTTTTTAATTTCTGTTTCACATCTGCCATCATTTGTGACTATTTGTCCAATATATTGATAATGTTTTACTTGTTATAGTTTCTCTCCATGCATGATTATGTTTAGCTCTTGTTCTTCTGTGTCCTTGCTGATTATCATGTTTTTTTGTGTGTTTTTTTTTTAATATTAAAAAATATTCCTCACAGCAATGCATATTGTTTCAGTGTTGCCAGTCACATAATTTATTAAATCTTTTTTTTTAAAAAGCATAATTAACGTGTTTTCTTTTATCAGAATAATACCCCAAAACCGTATCAAGTAGTTTCGGTGTAGAGATGTCATTGCTCTCGTAAATTAATATGCTGAGTGTGCTGTTTCCAATATCAGATAGCAAGGCTTGTATATGGGGCAAGTACATATGAAATTACTGCATTACACTTAGATTTTTAAAGCTTTATGTTCTTGCATGCCTTTCTGTCACCAAATTGTATCGTACAGAGTTAATGTAAATCTGGCCCGTAGTTAAAGGAGTTGGGGGAAGGGTTTAAACCCCCCACCTTAGCAAATCTGAATATGACTTTTACTACTAGGAATCCCCCCCCCCTTCCTCTTCGGGTGATTTTTCACAAAAAGGTCTTCAAAATTAGGTAAAAACCCCTCCTTAACGAAAAAATATCTACGGCCCTGGCCTGGCGTAAAGGATTGACAGCTATTAGGCAGCAATGCCCCGTTAGAAACCAACATTTGGTATATGCATAATTGTGTTACTTTTACGACATTCTTCAGTGTACAAGTAGACACCACCACATGTTTAATTATTTTTCTTGTCTATGTTTGTAAATTCCATGATGATCATTGAATAATTGAAATATTTATTTATTTATGGTTGGAGTTAAGGTTAGTTATGTAAAACACAACTATCGTAACCCTAACCCAAAACCTAAAATCAATTAATATTTAAATTATTAGATGATGAAGATGAAATGTACGAACATAAACAATAGAAATACCTCGACAATGTGTTGGCGTCTACTTGTACTGTATCGTATTTATTCACTGAGTAATTGTTGAGCTTTCTGATGTTTTGTCGCATTAGCACGTCTCTCAATTTATTTTAACCTATCCACTATTTAACATTTGCAGTATTTACATAAGCAATTAATGTATTCTTTTTCTACTCTTATTGGCTATTTTTTTTTTAAATCTTTAATCATTGTACTCTTAGGGGTCTGTAAACAGAGGATAATAATTGCTCATTTTGGAGGCTGCGATAAGGTTACCAGTTAATGAAATGGTAGTGCAGTCGTAACGACGATGATGGAACAAAAATCCATGTTCCACCATACAGGGGCAGTAATATTTACACACTATAGTTTAGCTATTTGTAATATTTACACACTATAGTTTAGCTATTTGTAATATTTACACACTATAGTTTAGCTATTTGTAATATTTACACACTATAGTTTAGCTATTTGTAATATTTACACACTATAGTTTAGCTATTTGTAATATTTACACACTATAGTTTAGCTATTTTTGTAAGTACACGATATTGTAATAGTTGAATGGATTAAAAAAGTAGCTAAGTTTTGACTAGTAAAGTTTTAGCATGATGGCAACTTCATCGTCCTTCAGTCAGATATCAGGTTACATCGTCATTAACTTCAATGAATTGTGGGATTCGCTTCAGGTCATCCATGGAACCCCCAGGTTTGGAAGTAGTGCCATCTCAGTAGGCCATATTTTCTCCCTCTCTTCTAAGATGGCAACTTTCTCTATGTATCCACTACTTGATATTTTAGTGTTCTCCTATATTTTAAAAATTTTTACAGAGATGAAAGCACTAAAATGCACAAGAAAATAAAGAAAGGCACTAAAAAAGGGGCACTTATTTATTTTAAAGCAACAAATTAGTGCCCCCGCACAGAGTCGTAGACAGCACCGGATTTAGACTTGATAAGGCCCTAATCTATTTGAGATATAGGGCCATTTATAAGTCCAGATATTATATATGTCCGTGTCAAATGTGATTTTTTGGGGTCCCCAAGAGTGGGGAGCCTTTAGCTATAGCTTGTTTAGCTTATACGTAAATTCTGCACTTGTCGCAGATATTATTTATGGTTATCTTAAAGGGTGAATTTTACCTTCAAAAAAGGTCATTCCTCTTTTAGTGTGTGAATTTCAGACTATTTCACTGTTTGACTATTTTCACTATATATTCGATGAGAAATGAGACCTTTTTGTGGCAAATCACTTAGGGACTATTTTTACAGAGCTTTTTGGTTACTATTTGGTGACCTAGCACTAAAAGTCATGTTCAGATTTGCTAAGGGGTTTGTAGCACTTCAAACTACCCCCTCCTTATCTACGGGCTCCCGCACTATTTTGAAAATTGTTGCAACAGTTACTTTTAAAAAAAATGAAAACACCAGGTCTGATTAGAAAAGCACCAAAATGGCAACTCTCGACTAAATGTTCCCAATCGCGTCTCATGTTTAAAGTTCAAAGTTCAGAGTACCAACAGTTCACAGACAGCAAAGCGACTAGTTCATGGCCCCCTTCCCTCCCGTGTAGTGAAGTCTCTATATAAGATTGTGCCATTTGAACGTGTGGAGAGAAATAGAGGAAACACGCCACGCTTTCACTGTAATACACTTAGTCATAGGAGCCTATATATAACACAATGGCAACAGAACTAGCACCAGGTCGTTGGGAGCTTGAGAATTCTGAAAATTTCGATGAGTACATGAAAGCTGTTGGTAAGTTTTCATTACTTTTTCATGATTATTTTATTATAAGTTGGTTATAACTGGACGATAAGGATAACACAGGTCAAATCAACATTTCAAAACAAGAGAAACATTCTATGCAATGGAGTAATATCAATGCATGCACGAGTTCTAGGATGTTATATTGAGTCAATCCTTCTTTATGGAAGTGAAGCATGGACAGTAAAAAAAAAAGTGCCAAAAATAAGCTGAAGGCAACTGAGATGTGCTCATAAAGAGAAGAATGGATGAAAATTCCATGAACAGCCAAGAAAACTATTGTAGATGTTCTCAGAGATGCTGGGATAAAACGACAAATTATAACGAAAATTAGAAACAAGCAATCAAGATTTTTAGGACATGTGATGAAAAAAATAAAACGAACATTTAGTAACCACCGGAAAGATCAAGGGGAGAAAAGACAGTGGAAGACAAAGAGAGAAATTTCTGGATGGGTTGTCATTGTGGTACAAAAAGATGACACCAACTGAACTTATTAACAACACAAGAGACAGTTGTGGAGAAGTATGATCGCCTAAGCCACTTGACATGGCACCTGATTGATTGATTCATTGACGTGTTTTTATATGAAACGTCCACTACACAGAGGGCTGCCCAGCTCGTGACATTTCACACAGAAGTAGATACAGTTCTCATAGTTCTGGAATCTAAAGAACACTTTGTAAACTTATCTCGTGAGAGAGAGAGAGGAGGGGGGGGGGCTTTGGATAAACCACAAAGAGCCCGTTGAATTTAAACATTTCAGTGACTTCATTGCCTGGCAAAGAGAACACAAATTTTATCCTGCTCTTTGGTCCCTTAGAGTGAAACATTGCCTTTCAATAACTTGTGTAACATTACATTTAGTTACATTTAGATTGAATAAATGCATTGCTTTCAAATTTGTACTAGCTGACATTACTGCCACAGAATGCATGTGCATGACATTAGAAGGTAGATGTAGGGTATCACATCTATAGGACCTACATTCACAACAATGTCATTCAAGCCCTGTAGGTGTGAGGGATAGGATTTAAGGGTTCAAACCATCACAGATCAGTTTTCTATGCTTGTTAGTCTATAGGTCTACAGATAGAAGGGTTGCCTCCATGAATTAATTAGTCAGCAAATTAAGGGGGAGGGGAATAGAAGTCCCTCTTGGGTTTCATGCAGCTTTGTTCTCTTCAGGTCAGGTTTTAGTCCTCAGGTTGTCATAGAGCAGACATTGTCTCTTGAGGTCAGGTTTTAGTCCTCAGGTTGACATAGAGCAGACATTGTATCTTGAGGTCAGGTTTTAGTCCTTAGGTTGTCATAGAGTAGGCATTGTCTCAAGGTCAGGTTTTAGTCCTTAGGTTGTCATAGAGCAGACATTGTCTCTTGAGGTCAGGTTTTAGTCCTCAGGTTGACATAGAGCAGACATTGTCTCTTGAGGTCAGGTTTTAGTCCTCAGGTTGTCATAGAGTAGGCATTGTCTCTTGAAGTCAGGTTTTAGTCCTCAGGTTGTCATACAGTAGGCATGATCTCTTTTTTTGTGGAGATTTCTTAAAACCTGTGTAGAGCCTGAAGATGTTAGTTTCCTATGATCTGTCTAGCTTTAGGATGAGATCTTGTGGAAAGTTACTGCCTGTTCTCTGATACTATGTTGGCTTATTATTTTCTTTCAATGAGTGTATTGTACTGTCTTAAGTAATATGCACTCTGTAATTTAATTGTTGCTTCTTTCTTGCCAGTCTATCTATGTAGTGGAGAAGTAGAGATTGTATCTCAGATTGCCAAGGCACCAAGTTCAATTTCCACTTCCAGTAGTTGTGCATCAAAACATAGTGGCAACCTACTGAACATATATTACATAGAAAATTGGTAGAACCAAATAGTGCTGCTGTTAACTCGAACCACCCACCGCTGTGCTGCTGTCAACTTGAACCACCCACCTCTGCAACACTTTGCTGTTAGTAGACATCGTATTTAAATAGTCTACGATTGTTTTTGTTTAAACTTTACTATAAAAAATTTCAGTGCTCCCCCCCCCCCCAATCTAAATGCTTGCAGCTCTTCCATTTTTTCCATTATAAACTGATAATGTTAAGTACCGTACACAGATAATCTGTGCAAGTTGACAGGTATGACACTTACTCTTTCTGCTTCTTATATTGTATGGTTACCAGAAGGCTCTTCTATATTCATTTTCAAAGTCTTGGAGATTAACAGAATGCATTTCAGAAAATGCTAGGCATAGTGCCATGGTTTACAGCGTGGCTGTAATATGGAAATACTTTAGCCTGACACATCCAATGTCATCATGGCTTTGGGTAACTTTGACCTTCTTTGGTATCATCATACTCTACCACCAAATCTCTTTAGTCACTTTTTATAACATTCATTGTAGGTCAGTGGTGCTATTCTTTGTTTCCCCTTGGGCCCATCAATACATGGGCATGAAGCCACAATGTTCTGTATATTAACATTATCAAAATATGTAATTTAATATCAGAATATATATATATATCATCCAGCTCTGTGTCAAAGTGGTACAGAGCTCGACTGTGACGGCCAAGGTACCGAGTTTGTTCCCCGCTACAGGTATTTGAGCATCCGGACTGTTCAGAAAGCAATGATAAACTACTAAACATATTTATATTACCTAGAATATCACTACAGCCAAAAAATGCTGGGTTGATGGCTATGTCTTTAACAGGATACATTACCAATTATTTTTTTTAAATATAATAATAATATATATATATATATGCTCATTGATGGTTTTTTCTTATCTTGCCCCAGAGGTTGGACTTCCCATGCGTATCGTAGGAAATCAGGCAAAGCCAAGACAAGAAATCAGTATTGTTGAGGGTGTTTGGACAATTACTACCAGTACTGCTTTAAGCAAAGTAGAAATCAAATTTAAGATTGGCGAGCCTTTTGAGGAAACCACTGCTGATGGGCGGAAAGTCACAGTATGTATGATGTATTGATTTGAAGTATTACAATATCTGTGCTCCTGTTTAGATAAAAGCAGTTTGAAAAATGTCTCACAAAATCATTAAAAAAACTTAAGCAGAAAAAATCTTACAGAGCAGATAAATATATTTATTAATTTATTAATTAATTATTAAATATATCTAATGTTACCTTTTCACAAGTGAAGATGAGCATGGCTAGAAAAATAATAAATGTGATGAGCGAGTTTAAAAAAAAAAAAATATTTGTGATTGTAAATATATATATTTGTGATATTAAATATATCTGAATCAGTATCATAGAGGTACAGAACACATCTGTGATGGCCAGCATCACTGGTTCAATTTACACCGCATACAGCTGTGCATCCATTCAGAAAGCAATGACAAACTACTAATCCTAAATACTACTGGTACTAAGAAATTACTACAGTCACAAAAAATAATGTGCTACATCCTGAATATGCTGTGGATCGGCCGTGCCAAGTTTTTGGAATTACTCAATACAAAAATTACATCTGTCTGTTCAATTCTTATAATTGTTTTATGTCTTTGTTCATAAAAATTATATTCAAGTGGCTTTTACTATATCCTCATTAAAATCTTAATTGTATACAAAACTTGGCATAGAATATATCAACACTGCTAGGTAAAAGCTCTTATCTAAAATTTAACAAATTACAGCAATGATAAAAATAGTATAAAAAATTCTCAAATACCTGTGGCGGGGATCGAATTCAGTACCTTGGCCGTCACAGACACGCTCTGTACCACTTAAAAGGGGTTGCATTGCCAAATATGGCTGAAAATGTTACATTACATTACAAGGGAAACCTCACAGGTTCAGAAATTGATGACAGATTAATTGAAAGAATTGTCAATACTGTATATCAATACTTTAGACATCTAACATATGTATTTTATTGCAACTATGAATGCACAAGATTGAATGTCTTTGCTAAAATTGCATCTTTTTATGGGGGGAATGCAGATTGACAGAGCTTACTGACTTAACCTACGAGGTAAACATGTGCTATGTAAACAAACCTATTCAAATCTTATCAGCTATATCTGATTTTTTCCAGAAATTTCTAGATTCTTCCTAAAATAATATTCATTCAAGATGTGTGTGTTTTCTTCATTTGTAGACAACTTGCAGTCTTGATGGGACAAAGCTAATACAAGACCAGAAAGGAAAAATAGATTCTCTAATTATAAGAGACTTTTCACAAGACAAAATTGTTATGGTACGCTAACTTTGTATTTTATTTTACTTGATCAACATGTTTTGTCTTTGATCCACATGTCTTGTCTCTGTTCCACTTGTCTTGTCTTTGATCGTCTTATCTTTGGTCCACTTGTCTTGTCTGTGGTCCACTAATCATGTAACTCACCTACTTGTTGTCTTGTTGGTCCACTTGTGTGTTCTCTAGTCTTTGTACATTTTTCCTCTTTGTCTTCTGCATTAGCTTTTCTTTCTTCCTTATGTTTTTGCAAGTCATAGACACTGTTTTGTTTCATGTGATTCTGTGTATTGTCTTCATTATTTCATTTGTTTTAGACTGCTTTCATGGACTTTTTAAGCAAGCAGTATGTAATCACTGTTGTCTTTCCTATGAAAACCACCAGATTTACTGTACTTTGAAATTGTGCATATTGTTCCCTTACTTCACTTTGTAGCAGGGTGTGTTTTTTATTGACAGATTTACAAGGGTGTGTTTTCTGCCAATGTAGATGTATTTTGCATGTTTTCTGTTGATAGATTTTAGAAGGGTGTTTATTGCTGATAAATTTTACAAGCATGTGTTTTTGCTAATTTCCTATGTATGTTTCCTGCTAAAGTCCTTTTGTGAATTTCCTGCACATATACTTTGTAGATTCCTAGACACTCATCAATCAGTTCAACTGTACTATTGAGTACCTGGCCCGCAGTTGGGGATAAACACAATGAGGTGGTGCACTTTCCATCTCAATAAAAACTGATACCTAGTACTGTAAATGTAAAATTCACTTCACCATCCTACTAAATAAGTTATGAGAATAAAAAAAAAGAATTAAATGGAATAGACGTTTTTTTAGTATTACTATGTCAAAATAATAGAGCTAAGAAAAGGCCTAGACGGATTGTGTGTGGATAATAGCTTGAAATAGTGGTGATGCTATGGTCACTCACTAATTTGTATGGTGGCATACAGGTGTCAAGCGCTCTAACCACAGAGTTAACACAGTTCCTCTATGATGGAGTACAGGGAAGTAACTCCTGTTCTGTGGTCATTCTTAAGCTCCTGCTAGTTATAGCAGGATGCACTTTGGAGAACAACGTGTATAGTATCATGGCTTAGAGCTGTCTGTTGGCCTGACACATACAACTTTACATGGCTTTTAGGTTACAGTAACCTATGGAGTAGTCCAGCCAACTGCACTCCAAAACCTCCTTAAATAACCTCTTATGATATGCATGACTATTCTTTGCTCCGAATTAAGGCCTTGGCAGCACGAAGGCTATGTAATTCAATAATTGTTACAAAAAAAGTTAGACAATAACAAAATGGAGAAGATCATTATAAGAACTAGGTTATTCTTATTAGCAATGTCCAAAATATCTCACGGATTTACTGGCCAGGCCATGCAGGAGTCAGAAGCAATGATAGAGCTGATGCATTGGCGGACAATGCTATAAGTGATAAGAAGAACAGAGCTGAGTTAATTAGAGAAGTTATGGATACTACATAGCAATGAAGAGAGGACAATGCACATGTTCATAGAATCACAGAAATGGTAGTCACCAAGGAAGATTAAAAAAATTGCTTCCTCTCTGGAAATATCTAAAGAATGCATAACCAACAAATGACTGGTATGATGAGCTAGTATCCTTTGAAAGCTGATGGACTGGCAAACTGAGCATTAAGAAAAAAAAAACCCAAGTGGCATGATAGTGGTTACTATTCAGGAATCATTGCACAAAAATTGAAAGGATATTCTTCTTTTTTTCTGCATTTATTCTCAAACTCCTACAGATTAGCAGGATGTAGTCTAGAGAATGGAATGCATTGTGTCATTATTAACGGCTTGGCCACAATATCTGTGTCTTTGAGCCATAGCCACCTCTTATGACATGCATGGCAGGTAACAGTGTCACTATTCTAAACTGTTACACTTGAACTGCAGGTATTTGGGATCAATTTATAACTCACATCAAAGGGAGAAAACTGCTCTTCTGACTTGTGGAAACCACCTCTACTATAATATATTATTAGCTAATATTTTGTATATACTCGTATTACACATTCTGGAAAGAATATGTTACCTGATGCTGATATATTTTGTAGGTTCACATTCTTTTTTCCTTTGTTTGTTTGTCCCCAGTCTGAAACTCTTTATCTGTGTTGATTGTACTGAAGTTGGTTGTATCAGGTCAAAAGACAGATATTGCAGCCAATCCGTAAACCATGAGAAATGAATTAAATTATCTAGATCATATCCTATTAACCTGCAGAAGTTTGAGAATAAATATGTAATGAAATGTAAATTTGTGTAGGTTTTAACTTCAGCTGAACCCCTTAAACAAGTTAATTTTTTCAATTTTCATGGTACAGTACTGGAGTAGGCCTACTACTTTTGTTATTTTCATGGTACAGTACTGAAGTAAATTACATTACTTTGATGTCTTTGTTACCTCTAATATTTTATGGTAGTGTGTCCTGATATAATCTAATTGGACTTTGTTGTCTGCTGGTTGAAAGGGGCATGCCTCTCTACAAGAGAGGCAAACTCATTAACTACCTACCTAGTACTGGAGTAGGCCTCCTACTTTTGTTATTTTCATGGTACAGTACTAGAATAGGCCTACTACTTTTAATTGCATCATTTTATCATTATCATTTATGTGCATGCTTGTAAAACAGTGACAGTTGATGCACTAATTCTTATGACAATCTTTGAACTATCTTTTCAGACACTAAAGGCAAGAGATGTCACGTGTACAAGATACTACAAACGGGCTGCTTAGATTAGTGGATCTTAGATTTTATGTCAATAACTCTCCAAAGAACCATTAAAAATATACTGAAATTTAATTGCTTAGTTTTTTTTTACTATACTATTACTACAATAACCATTATTATTACATCACTGTGCTACCAGTGCCAAATCTGGACAATGACAGCACAAGACAAAAGAAAAATAGTGACAGCAGAAATGACATGTCTACGAAGAATACTCAGAGTGTCATTAAGAGATAGAATTAGAAACAATAGCATCAGACAGATAACCAAAACAATACCAGTATTGAAAACATCAAGAGACAACAGATCAAGTGGTTTTCACACGCTTCCAGACTACCAACAGATAGCATGCCACAAATGACCATGACACATAGACATCACGGCTATGAAGCCAGGGGCAGACCATGTAAAAGATGAATCACATAAAACAAAGAAGCCACGGGAACAAGCTTACAAACAGCGCACAAGAAGGCCATCTCCAGAGAACTCTTTCACCCCTGACGCTGCAAAGCAAACAAGGGCCACAGTGTATAGATAGATAGCTAGACTACAATAAATTGTTTATAAGTTATAATTATGACAATAATTGTCACAGAACTAATTCATGAGCATTATCATTGCATCAAATTTATATTACTTCCACATAGTCCTTGTATATACCTAATTAAATTTATGAAACTTGTGATTTGGTTATGTTCATTTGTTTTGAGTCATAAATATTTTGTCATTTAGAAAACTCACAAAAAGACATATTAATTCTTGAAACATTAAACCATATTTTTTTTCTGTTATGTATAAATGATGTTACGTATAAATGATGTTACGTTACTGATGTGTTGTTATAGTGTTGTTCGTTGTTATGATGTGATTTATAAATTTAACGTATAACAACCTTGTATGAAAAAAGCAGGTTTCAGATAAGGTTTAAAAATGTTACAGAAGTGGCCAAAAACATTATGCAAGGTAACAACTCCTGTTGTTACAACAGCCTCGCTTATTATCGATTGTTCGACATATACCAGTTCGCCACGCAACATGAGACAGTTGAGACTTGAGCTGGTGATTGTTGAATGGAATAGGATCAATTCCCACCTGACACTTTCTGATTTTGTTCATTAATTCCTCACAGCTTTCTATTACCATTATTCATTTTAAAGATGAAGCATTTATTTGTTTTGATCCCATGGAATAATCAGCAATGAAGTTCTCTTTTTTATGTGCAATGAAGTTCTCTTTTTTTATGTGCAATGAAGTTCTCTTTTTTATGTGCAATGAAGCTCTCTTTTTTAATGTGCAATGAAGCTCTCTTTTTTATGTGCAATGAAGCTCTCTTTTTAATGTGCAATGAAGCTCTCTTTTTAATGTGTAATGAAGCTCTTTTTATGTGCAATGAAGTTTTCTTTTTTAAGTGCAATGGGCAGTTTCTCCTGATCTTTCTATTGTACCAAGAATACTTTGACTCCTATCTGTATGAATGATTTGAAAGACCTCCTACTCAGAGATGGTCTATGCGTGTCTGCTTATGTTCCTCCATTTTGTATGCAGATATCCAATCACACTAAAGCCTACAATCAGTTGTTGGATTACTTTTTTTCTGCTCAGTAATTTTGACTACATGGCTTCAGTGTTGCCATGAAGTATTTTATCCTCATTGATCACTTTTCTACAACTCTTTTATAACAGATCTTCAGCAAACTCTTTCCATTTTTTTTTATTAAGTCCTTCAATTTATTTCCAATCCATCTTGAATTATTTCCTAATTTATATAATTGTTGTTACTTTTATTATTCTAGAACAATGCCTGTCTTGCTGTAGCTGGTTTTCTGTTCTTCTTAATGTCTGTCCTATCCATCTCCATTTCTTATGTTTTCTCTAAACTGATGCCTATTTCTTTCTTTCCTTGAGTTCTTGATTAGACATCCCATCAGATCATTATCTATGCTTACTCCTGTCACTGAAAGGCAACAAAAGGTTTAGTGAATAGATAGATAGATCTATGCAAATGTTCATTTATGAAAGTCTTTAGTTTTCTAGTTGTCTCCTGTATTATTCTCCAGGTTTCTGGGTCATGAAACTGTACTTCAATGTTGATTCTTTGTTGTATATTTAATTTTCTTTGATTTATATTAATTTCGTAATTCAGTCAAGCTTCTACTTCTCTTCTGTGCACTTATTTTATTAGTACCATTGTTTGTTACTCCCTCTGCCTATATCTTTTTGCTTTCTAAATCTGTCTATTTTGCTGTGAAAGTATGTGTATAATTCTACCTCCTATAGGAGTAAGGACTTTTTAATCTGGTGCAATCTGGATTTTTGCATGACCTTTAGGCCTATACTCAGAATTTGTGAGTGTTCTCTGAGTATGTTTAAGATCAATTATTCAATGTCAATACTTTCTGCAATCACACAGGTCACCTAGTTTCATGAACTGAGTCAAATGTGTAATGTGTTATAGGTTTATAAATCACTACCATAGTTCTACATTCAGGTAAATATCACTTGATTAGTGGCCTGATTTTTTACATTTCTTTGACCTAATGCAATTGTCCTGTTTGTGAAAAAGAGTAATTTGGTTGCGACTAAAGGTTATGTATATTGTTGCATATTATTTCAATCTATACTATTGACAAATCTACTGGCCAGACTCTATTGACATGACATTACAAGTTTTGTTGTTTGTCTTTCTTTACTTTCTGTATGAATGCATACTCATAGCCATGTTACACTTTTGACTCAAGAGTATCTGACCCAGTACATAGTGTGAACTTTGTGTTTGAAGAATTGATATTAGATAGTAGACAGTAGCAAGTTTTTTTAAACAGTGTTTCACAGCTTATTATGGTAGGCCCCCTATATGAAAATTGTGAAATGTGTACCAGAACACATACTCAAGAAGATTTGAGGAATAACATGATTGTCATGCAGTATATGCTGAAGATGACACTGTGCAGGTGATTCTATATGTTAAAACTATGTGCTAAGGAGATTCTGCTTTTTTTTCTCTCACATCCCTTCTGATTAGCAGGATCTATATAT
Organism: Meghimatium bilineatum; assembly: GCA_034231615.1. Classification (NCBI taxonomy): domain Eukaryota; kingdom Metazoa; phylum Mollusca; class Gastropoda; order Stylommatophora; family Philomycidae; genus Meghimatium; species Meghimatium bilineatum. The sequence goes on along the minus strand of CM067309.1, from coordinate 8,379,121 downwards.
ATATCTATAAACCAATAACCCATCAGGGGTACCACATTGGATGCTTCAACACACAGAGTCCTCCAGCGATTTCAATCTTCAATGATGCAGATGAATGAAGAAAAATATTGTCATGTCCATACCTTGATGTTGTCTGTCTGTTTCTATTTTCCCTCCTCTGCTTCTGCCCCCCTAAAAGGTTCCCTGCAGTATTGTTTTTTACAGGAAATCCTCTCTGCACACATGTCTAAAGTATGTTAGTTTTTATCTTTTTGGTATTGAAAGCAATGGTTCTTGTACACCTGCATACATCTCTATTTTATTTCTTACTAAACATTTGTCTTATGCTCTCTATAGGAGATTTGTAGAATTCGTCTTTAACATTTGTATTTGAAAGCCTGTAATCATCTCTCCATGTCTGCAGTGAGCGTGAAGTTTTAGCAGGATGACATCTTTGCTGCGATATAGGGCCTACTGCAGCACTGTCCAGTATTACATAATTTATTTATGAAATGGCCAGGGATTACAGAAGCTGACGTGAACTGGGGCTACCCAGTTTTATGGAATACGCTGTGGATATTATCCTGGTAAAAACCTGATGATTTATCATGACTAACAGACTTGAAAACAGAAGTTCAGAACCACTTACTCTGTGGTCACATGTATGCAAAATGCAAGACTGCAACACATCCCAGTATTCAGACACTTTAGATTGCAGAGAATGTCCCAGATAAAGCACGCTGGAAGCAAAACTCTGAGTCTCCGTATGAGTTAATAACTGAGTCTGCAGTACAACTGTACCACAATAGTACTTGCACGAGGTTGTTCAGTTTAACAATGAACGCACAGCTCAAACTATGATAAATATCAGTACAGGTTAAGTAAATGTGATAAGTCCAACTTTTAAATATTTCACGTAGTTTCATTCAGATGTCGTGATTTAGCTGACCTCAGATTAAAAAGTCGCTATTAGGCCTATGCTTTGAACTGCGTTCTATACACTGAGAGCCCCCCCCCCCCAGGGTTATCCAAAGGCGGGGCTATCAATGTGTAACGGGCTGATCAATGGATCCGCAAGTAGACTTAGCATCTGTGAAATGCTTCTGTATCGATATTTCGTTTCGTTAATTCATGCACGCATTTGTTACGTTATAAAAGAGGCCACATTTGCTTAACTAAATATCATAGTCATAGTAAATCTCAAGTTTCAGGAATAGACAAAATTGCAGTTACATGCATAGGCCTATTCTAGAGAAACTTCTTCTTTTGTTCACTTGAAACATGTCTATATCTGTAATTTTGTCTCCTGAATAAAACTCAGTCTTTTGTTGTTCATACAATGGCCCATAGAGCTTTGATTCCAGTGTTGTTTCCTCTGTTCAAATGTCTGCCTTAGCGTCTCATACTCAGAACACTCTTTAAATTTATGTTTGACACTCTGTGCTGCCTCTACACATGGCCGAGTTGTCAATCTTGAATTGTGTGTACATGTGACTGCGGAGTCGGTTGTGTCCCATTCTAAGACGTAGAATTACAGCTTGTTCTGATCTGTTCATAATGTGATAGTCATCTTGTGTCTGTGTTTGTGATTTTCTTGTGACACTTGATCATCTGGTTTTTTTCCTGTTGGTACGTGATTAGTACATCTGGTTGGTCTTCAGCAGCACCTTCCTTAACCAGTTGGTCTGCTTTTTCATTTCCTGATATTCCACAGTGAGAGGGTATCTACTGCATGGCTACCCTATACTGGTAAGACAGTTCATTAAGTAGTTTCTGCAAGTCTTAGTTTTCCAGAGTGGAGACCTTGAGAGTCCACTGTCTAGAGAAACGAAGTTTACTTCATTCTCATATTTAGAAGGTGCACTAAAATATTTTTGAATCTATTATCTGATTTTATTGTGTCCTTTAAGATAGCAGTTTGAGAAACACTATCAAATAGGATAATATAAGTTAGGGTCTATGTACTGTGTAAATCACAAGTCAACTTTGGAACTAGGATGGAACCTGTGATTTGTTTACTGTAACGTTGAGAAGAGTTGTTTTTTTTAAATGAGGGTAGGTTGAGACGGATAAACCTTCCATGTGTGCATGTTTAAAATGAGGGTAGGTTGAGACGGATAAACCTTCCATGTGTGCATGTTTAAAATGAGGGTAGGTTGAGACGGATAAACCTTCCATGTGTGCGTGTTTAAAATGAGGGTAGGTTGAGACGGATAAACCTTCCATGTGTGCATGTTTAAAATGAGGGTAGGTTGAGACGGATAAACCTTCCATGTGTGCATGTTTAAAATCATAGTTCTTTGTTCATTTTCAAACTCCTACAGATTAGCAGAATGTAATCCGGAAAAGATAGGCCTACTGTTCAAAAAATGAAACGCAACATTTTTGGAGTTACCTTTAACAAAGATATTCACTGGTTGAACATCATACAACCTATCGTCTGTGTCCATCTCGTCATTAACTTCTCGTGGTTTCTTGAATTGTACTTACCGATTGATTCGTGAGTTCATTAAAGAGGTCAATGTCAAAAGAACATTTTTGTCAATAACTCGTGACAGGTTCATGAGAATCCAGTAAAACTTACTGAATACAAAAATCACTGACTATATTATTGAATTTGTATAAAAGATTGACGGTCCTCGAATAAATTCAGTTGAAAATTCAATGCGCAAGTATGGCTCATTCCACTACAGAACAACGATACATCATCATTGGACGCTTACAGACTGGACAATCATAAAATGTAGTGGTAGGACATTTTAATGTGGTTTTGAAGCACGATTAGTAGTCTTGGATGCGATTTCAAGAAACTGGCTCATTAGCAGACCCAGAGTCACAATTCCTGCCGAAGAACACTTCATATGATTGTGTCACCATGGGAATCGGTTTGCATATGTGTCCTCGACAGTCCAGTCAATGCCAGCAGCTCGTCGAATTTCAGATAAAATTGCCAGGAATCGGTTGCACGACGCTGATCTTTGGGCTAGAAGATCCTACACAGGCCCTGCTCCATTGGACTGGCATCGCCAGAACCGATTGTAATGGGCGAATCAGCATCGTCAATGGACCGTTGGGAATGACTTGAGACGGGTTTGGTTTAGTTTCTTCTTCTTCATTGTTCATTCTCAAACTCCCGCTGGATCTCCCTTGTAGCAAGACCATTGTCCTACTAGATTTCTAGCAGGATGTAGTCCAGAGAATGGAAATGCGCTGTGTCGCCGTTTTATTTGCGCCAATGGCCCGACACATCCGTCTTCGGCGGTGGTTTAGTTTATTGTTTGTGCTCCTGCGACACGATAGACAAAGGGTTTACCGCAGAGTCCATAAATGCAACGCCCAGAATAGCGTTGATGAGGCTCCTCCACATAGTGGTGGAGGTGTATTGATGTGGGGGGGGGGGTCGATCAACTTCATGGGAAGAAGTGACAGGAGCAAATTTAAGCACGCCTGAATCTGAATGTCGAACAATATGTCGCTGAAATTGTTCATCCTCGCGTTGTTCCAGTTTTGGCTGCACGAGGGTCGTTTTTTCCTCACTATTCTTGTTCGACCTCTTGTGACACAACTCACCACCCAGTTCCTCACTGACAACAATATCCAGACCATTCCGTGGCCAGACATGTCATTGACATGAATCCCATAGCACACTTATGGGATGAGTTCGACAGATGACTCCGCCATTGGCTCCAGCCAATCTCCGACAGTTGTCTTTTGCACTGCGGGAAGAATGTTCAGCCATTCCACAACAACAGATCCAACGGCTAATCTGATCCACCTCACGGAGATGTTCTTTGGTAGAGGCCAAAGAATGCCATACACCTTACTGAAACGGTGTCATCATCATCAGGTGCCATGCCAGATGGCGTAGGCGGTCATGGCTCTCCACAGCTCTCTGTCCACAGTATTATGTATCAAAGTCGTGTTTCCTTGCCGTGCCAGGTTGTCACACTTTTTTCTCACGTTGTCGCCCTCTGTCTCTGGTGCCTTCAATCTTGCCTGTTGTGACTATGTTCTCTAAACCTGCCTGTCTCATGAAGTGGCCAAAAAAAGAAGATTGCCTTTTTCTTATATTTTTGATTAAGGTCAGTTTCGCATTTAACTCTTTCAACACCTCTACATTAGTTTTTCTGGCAGTCCATGGTATTATCAGCATTCTTCTGTAGAATCACATCTATGTTGCCTCCAATCCCCCACTTTCCAGTTTGTTTATTGTCCAAGACTCGCACCCATATGTTAGTATAGGGGTTATATAGCACTGCAGAATTCTCTTCCTCACCTCTAATGACAAGGCCATATTACACAGTATATTTTTCATTTTTCTGAATGTTGTTTTTGCCTGTCCTATTCTGCATCTTATTTCTGTTGAACTTCTTCCATCTGCTGTAATCATTGTACCTAGATATTTGAAACGGTGTACCGGTAATGTATTTGTTTGCGAAAGTTAACAGCTAGGCCTTCTGCTTGTCTAATTGGCTTCCTCCTTTGTTGTACTGGCTTGTCTTGGTAGCAGGGTTTATGATCTCCCTAAGGGAGGAGAGGTGTTTACCTGAATAAAAATAGATCATAGTACGTTTTTGTGTCTCACGTCTGCTTTTTTTCTAAAAAAATCGCTATGAGAGGGGGTTTTTTTTTTTTTTGGGGGGGGGGGGCATTTAGCCCACTTTTCCCTTCGTTCCTAGTACTAAGTAATTTTCAGATTTGCTAAGTTACGGGGGGGGGGGGGTGTATTGAACACCCTACACCCCTCTCATCTACGGGCCTGTTTAGTGGTATTCTCTAAGTTAGTATGACTGTTCTGGGGTCTGTAACTATTTCAATGTTAAGGAGTACTCTTGCGTCTCTGATGTTTCTTATTTTTTTGTGTGTGTCTGATGAGTATGAAGACTATTTGAGATGATTGATTTATGTTGCGCCACTTGTATGAAGTTTTGTTGTGGCTCTTTCTATTTTGAAAAAAAAACATTTGTTATTACTAATCCATGCTCTGGACATATGTTGATCATTTCTTCGCTGTTTATGTTGTGTTCTGTTATTAGATCGCCAAATCTGCTAAGGTATAGGGTCTATTTTGTTTCCTACTCTGCTATCGAAGTATCCCATGACGTGCAGTTCTTCTTTGTCGCTGACTTTGCTTATGCTTTTGGGACATTCTGCTCTTGTTTTCCTCACTATTGTTGACATAACATGGCGCTTACATCTTATTATGTTGATTGTTCTTCTGTTGTCTATCAACTATATACGAATGATTTCCTCTGACATGTACTCTATAGCGACAATATTATTTACTTTGGGTGTGTCAAAAAACCCGACCCCATGTGTTGTTCTCTCTCTCTCTCTGTCCTATCTACATCGCCACCATACCAGTATATATATCAAGTGACAGTATTCAATGTCGCTGGTACATCGTTTTCTTGGTCTTCCTCTTCTTCTCTATCTGGCACTCTGCCCTCTAGTATTAGCCTTTCGATACCATCATGTCGCTTTGTGTCCAAAATACTGTAGCTTCCTTATTATGGTGGTATTTATAAGCCACCTTTCACTTAGTTTCAGTAATTTCAAAACTTTAAACCACCGTTTATAACCAGTGCGTAGCGATTATTCACTTCCTTGATGTGTTTTCCTTTTCTCCAGGTGTCTGCTGTTCCGCAAATTTTACTTTTACTTTTCTCCATACAGCTAATCATTTCTAAGACCTTGCACCGAGACCGCCCACATATAAAGTAACAAGCTATGCTTTCATAGCGGAAATCATTAGAAATGGGGAAAAAAACTTGTCCAACTTTTTATCTCTCATTTTCGGAAACCTTAACATAGACCATTCGGGATATCTCTAAATAGAATCACGGATCGTTGTATTTGACTTTACTCGTAGCCTATTCAGTAATCCCCACACAAGGGTGTAATCTTGGCACCACGACCTCAGATGTTTGCAGAAGCTTTTTACATTAAATAAACATTTACCTGTTTTCTATATCGGGCAGGTCACGTTGACTCGGTAGTAAGCAGATAGCTGAATTTTTGTGAACCTCATCGCATGAGAACTTCTTTCATATTACAGTATTACATGCAAGAGTAAGCCCGCAGATGCGCCTTCAGTAAAAAAAGATGAGGGTGTTGTTACCTATTTTTATGACGATTTTCAGTGCAATTGCCTCGTATAGTTAACCATATAAGGTAGTTGCAACAAGTTATCGGAATAATGGACAAGTTTTGAATGAAAGATGGGTTCAATACGTGAGAAGAACCTGTATTTCAACTTTTTAGTAAACCTTATTGTCACAACGGTAATCGCCCGTGTGTTGTTGGGGCTCGAAAGGGGAGCAAAGAACAGCAACACTGATTACCTTCCACGCATGTACGAGGCGACTAGGAGGTTATGGGATGGAGTTGGCTGTCCCATCCCATATAGGGTCAGTGACCCAAAGCCATGCTGAAGTCGGATGTGTCAGGTCAAAAGGCGCAGGTATCGAAGCAATGCTGTAAACCATGACACAACTCATTCCGTTCTCCGGACTACATCCTGCTGACCTGCAGGAGTTCGAGAACAAACGCAGAAGAAGAAGACAACGGTAATTTAATGGAAGATTTAAAAGTCGCTAGGGTTGCTTCCGGGTGCATCATCTGCGCGCTATGTACTGAGTTGATGACCCGGTGGGGGGGGGTTCCTTCAGTGCGTAGCGCGCAGATCGATGCATCAGACAGAAGATCGATGAATCTAGGAACTGTAAAATTCGTCTTTATCGATATTTCGTTTAGTTGAATAATTAAATGATTTGTTTCGTTAAAAAGTAGGTACTTCTACCCGTATTGTAGGCCCTACCGAGAGATGCTGTTACGGAGATTATAAATTTAGAAGTTGGTATGTCTGACGGGCTACAATTACTTTCAATAACATGCGGAAAATATTAACACCTAAACAAATTACAAACAAGTTACAACTATGAATTATAACATGCTACATCTAGTCTATATTAATGTATGGATCAGAAACATGGACACTAAATAAACAAACAGAAGACTGAATTGATGCTCTTGAGATGTGGGTATATAGAAGAATAGGGAAAACATAATGGAATGAGAAGAAAACAAATAAAGAGGTGCTACAAAAACTTAATATGAAGAAACAACTATTAAATAAAATAAAGATCAAGCAAATAAAATATTTTGGACACATTAAAAGACATGACACCTTATTAAAGATCTTACTTGAGGGAAAAGTCAAAGGGAAGCGTGCAAGAGGTAGGCAGCGATACACATGGGAGAGTAACATAACAAGATAGACATTTTGCAGTTTAGCAGAGTGCACACCAAAACAAGAGACAGGGGATGTTGGAGGTCTTTTGCAGCAAACCTTCACTGCGGAGACGACACTTGATGATGATGAATGACTGACGAACGAACAAGACAAAAGTGACTTTCATTCGCGGGAAGAGGCTGTAAATGGGTGACATTTGGCAAAGAGAGAAAGTTATTGACAACAGTTGTGATACAAATGGGAAGAGAGTGCCGCGACTGGGCTGCCAACAGGACAGAGGGAATGATCCAAGAACTCATACTGCAGCACCCGAAGCCACACAATACAATAATTTACACAGACGGCTCCATAACACAAGAAACAAACATGTGGTTGGGATTTCGTGGCCTACCAAAATGGCAAGAAATTAGCTGAGAAGTCAGCTGCGTACCCCACTGCGACATCGAATATGAGAATGGAAATAGAAGCGGTGACATCAACCTTCACTTGGCTGATGACGCAACCACCAACAGACTCAGTGATTCTATCAGACTCTCAAAGTATGCTGCGCAAGATAGAAAAGTGTATGATCAGAACTGAATAGGTCACTCTTCTCAACAACGCGCAGAGCATTACACGGATCTACTGTCCAGGTCATGCTGGGGTGTGGGGAAACGAAAGAGTCGATGTGCTGGCTGGTAAAGCCTTGGTGAACAGCACTGAGATAAGAGGAGACATGACTGAATTGATTAGAGCTGTCATGGATACCCTATGAGAAGACTAGGAGGAAGTCAAACGAGGCAATGTACTTATTCAGAGAATGATAGAAATGAGAGTGACTAGAGGCGATGGTAGAAAGTGCTCGCTCTCCGGAAAGATCAGAAGAACGCGTAATCAGCAACTGACTTGGACACTGAGCTTATACAATTTTTTTATGGCTGACGGAAAGGCAAGCAGATCATATATGGGAATGCCCCCAGTTCTGTGACGCTTGTTCCTAATCAAGAAAAACGAGACTTTCACATATACTCTCGGTGTTTGTTTGTGTGTTCTCTTAATTGCATGCTCGAAGTTAGAAATGTCATTGATTGAACAACTTCGAAATGTCAAATTCTGTGTGTTTGTTTGAGATATCACCCTCAGAGATAATAACATTGCTCAACAATGCATAGGGTCTATGGCAGATGAAGAAATCGCAAATATTTGCGTTGCACAAGTGGAAACATTACCAGAAGATTGACCAGTTACTGTAACTGATGAGAAACATTAACAGAAGATTGACCAGTTTCTGTAACTAATGAGAAACATTACCAGAAGATTGACCAGTTTCTGTAACTAATGAGAAACACCAGAAGATTGACTAGTTACTGTAACTAATGAGGAACGTTAATAGAAGATTCATCAGTTTCTGTAACTAATGAGAAACGTTAACAGAAGATTCATCAGTTTCTGTAACTAATGAGAAACGTTAACAGAAGATTCATCATTTTCTGTAACTAATGAGGAACGTTAACAGAAGATTCATCAGTTTCTGTAACTAATGAGAAAAGTTAACAATAGATTCATCAGTTTCTGTAACTAATGAGAAACGCTAACAGAAGATTCATCAGTTTCTGTAACTAATGAGGAACGTTAACAGAAGATAAACTAGCAGCATAATGTGTTTCACATTCTCCTGCTCAAATCACACAAACACTTGTGATTATTTTACAGCAAACACAGAACAAGATAGTTGATAATTTGAGTCAAAGCTGCATCACCATACAGGTAGACACCACATAGCTAGACATCAAAAGAAAGTAGGACGCATTATCGAGCGTCCACTAGACTGATATTTCTGTGATTCGATTACATTAAAGAAAGTGGGGGGGGGGGGGGGGGGTGTTGGGGAAGAGAGATAATTTCTTGTAAAAAGAAAAGTTTTCCGCAGTATTTGTATGTTTAACTTTTTTTACAGGGGTCATCACACATTTTCTTAAATTTGTTTCTAAGTTCTAAGTATACATTTCTTACACAGAAGGAGTATACCTAATATCTATTATACCCATGGATGGGATCTGAACTCCCACCCCTCACCTACAGGCTAACACAATAATGCTCAGCCACAACATCATGGACTATATCTAACACACTCCACCGAAGACGGACGTGTCGGACCATTTACACAAATAATACGGCAAAACAACACATTTCCACTCTGTGGACTAGGTCCTGCTGGAAATCTAGTAGGACCATTGTCCTGCTACAAGAGAGATTCAGCAGGATTTTGAGAATGAACGCTGAAGAAGAAGCTAACACACTCTTCTGAACTTGAAATTCAAACCAATTCCACACTAACATTGGGCACCTTGTGATTTTCATTTATTTCCAGATTTAAGGAGTAACTTTCAAATATTATTAATTTAATCTATAGATGCAGCAAAGACAGCTTACATTCCTCACAGACAGGATGAGAAAACTGTTTTGTATATCTGTAAATGGTGACTAAGCATGTGTTGCCACAATCTGCCAGCCATTAATGTTGTAAGAAGTGACTAAGGGAGTAGAGTTCTACTCAATTCTATTCCAAACAAGGCCAAAGAGATCCAGAAATTCTATGCACCAGGCAGAAAGGTGCACATATCTCAACCAAGCTGTAAACCATGACAAAATAAATTCTGTTATCTGAACTACATCCTGCTAATCTGCAGGAGTTTGCAAACAAAATGCTGAAGAAAAAATACACATTTCTTACAATGAATGAACATCATTACTACAAACATGTCCTATATACACTATACTTTCTCCATGCACATATTCAATGTTTACACTGAACCTGGAACACATGACAAAATTTCAAAACCCAAAACTTGATTGTTTACTTTTATTGTGTCATTGTCAGCATCTTTTACTTGTTGATTTCTCTTATCTCATGTCCTCTAAATAATATATCATATCATGTGACATATCATGTGACATATCATGTGACATATCATGTGACATTCATATTACTCTATAATTACATATGTGCTAAAACATACAGAATGAGTTAAGGTGTTGTAAATAGTTTAACTTGTATGCTATTGTAGCGATTTATTATAAGTATTGAATATAGCACAGATGTCTGGACTATTGTAGCGATTTATTATAAGTATTGAATATAGCACAGATGTCTGGACTATTGTAGCGATTTATGATTGCAAAATTTAATGAATTGATTTCCAAGCTATTGTTACAATATAAGAATGAAATGTTACGATTTGTGAATAAGACATGGAGATATATGTCAATATATTACTGGATGAAAGACATTTACATGCCATTGTGACATTTACATGTCATTGTGACATTTACATGCCATTGTGACATTTACATGCCACTGTGACATTTACATGCCACTGTGACATTTACATGCCACTGTGACATTTACATGCCACTGTGACATTTACATGCCATTGTGACATTTACATGCCATTGTGACATTTACATGCCATTGTGACATTTACATGCCATTGTGACATTTACATGCCATTGTGACAATTCCTGCTTGCTGACTATGATTGTTGAGATGTTTAAAGATCTATAATTGCAGCAAGATAGATATATATCTAAGCTATTTAGACAATTTATGGCTTGAATAAAAGAGATATCTAAGCTATTGGAACAATTTATGGCTGTTGCATGGAAGAGATATCGAAACTATTGGAACAATTTATGGCTGTTGAATAAAAAATATATCTAAGCTATTGGAACAATTTATGGCTGTTGAATGGAAGAGATGTCAAAACTATTAGAACAATATATGGCTTGAATAAAAGATATCTAAGCTATTGGACAAATATATGGCTGTTGCATGAAAGTGATGTCTAAGCTATTGAGATGATTTATAATTGATGATGACTAATCATGTTAATATAGTAACAATATAGTAATCAATAAATCATTACTGTAAGGATGTGTGACAATGCAGGCAATGCCACAAAATAAAACTTATGAAAGTAATAATTGTCCTAAATTGGTACATTAAAAAAATGTATGTAAGCAACACTGTTCTAAGATGTGACATCATACAATTTATGAACACAAAAAAAATTAATGTTCAGAATTGTAACAAACTAAAATTTATGAATATATAATTAATAAGAAAGCCAGGTGTATGAAACACATGATTATTTACAATATTTGAAATTTATGATCCTAGAAAATGTCCAAAACTGCAGAAAACTAAAATAATTAACCTAGAAAATATCCAAAACTGTAGCAAACTAAAATTATTAACCTGGAAAATGTAGCAAACTAAAATTATAAACCTAGAAAATGTAGCAAACTAAAGTTATTAACCTAGAAAATATCCAAAACTGTAGCATACTAAAATTTATGAAACTAGAAAATGTCCAAAACTGTAGCAAACTAAAATTATTAACCTGGAAAATGTCCACAACTCTAGCATACTAAAATTTATGAAACTAGAAAATGTCCAAAACTGTAGCGCACAAAAATTTTTGATCATAGGAAATATGTTGCAAACTGTTTTAAAGTCAAGTTCATGAGCTGAAGAAATATGTTTAAAATTGTAGCAAACTTAAAATTATGAAACTAAGAAATGTCCAAAATTTAGCACACTAAACTTTATGAAACAAGAAAATGTCCAAAATTGTTTAAAACTAAAATCTATGAATATTAGAAATTTACCAATTATAATAATATATAATCTACAAATGTAAAATTATAAATAACATTGACAGGTTGCAATATAAGAGAAAACATTTCTGCACAAGATGATTAGTTTGTATTTTTTTAAAGTACCCCCTCAGTATATGGAAGTGAAACATAAACAGTGAACTGAAACCATAGCAGCTACACTGAAAGGTTTATTGATACAGGGATAGGAAAACATGGACTTTGTCCAGTCTACGCGGATACCTGCACTCATAGCTCTAAGAGGAGTTAATGTGGCTTAGAAGCAATAAGCAAATTAAAGTTTAAAAGTTCTGAAAACCCCTCCCTTAGCTTTCCATCTTTTTTTTTTTAGGTTTTTTTCATCTCTTTCTTAAGATAATCATATCTACAGCCATGTTCAGAACACTGATAAAATATGGGATCAGAACGCAAATTGATGAAATATGGCATAAGAACGCAAATTGATGAAATATCGGGTCAGAACACAAATTGATAAAATATGGGGTCAGAATGCAAATTGATTAAATATGGGATCAGAACACAAATTGATGAAATATGGGGTCAGAATGCAAATTAATGAAATCTGGGAGTCAGAACACAAACGGATGAAATATTTCTAAAAAAATACAAAATTAAATTAAGTAATGAGTAAAGAACAAAGACCAAACAAGTGAAATCATTTTTTCTTCATATATTCTCTATGAATCAACTATGACAACGATGAAGCTATGGCAGAAAATAGAATTTAATCTGTAACAAGATAATTATACCTAACATCACAGCTAGGACAGATTTCTGTAAAATTATAGAATAGCTACAAATATCGTATATGAGTTATCAACCAAAAAAAAAATAAAAAAATGTATCTGATTGGACAAATGTTTTAAAATCTGTTATTTTAAAATGTTACAGAAAATAATTATCTAATCTGGCATGAATTAGACTGCACAAAAACTACTGGTCACTGGTAATTTATGCCACTTTTACAAAGTACAGGAAAAAAAACAAAAATAGAATATTGATTGAGGCCACATGAAGATCAATAAATATGTTTAACTGTTGTTTCACAGAATAATATTTTTTTTATATAGGCATATAAGTGCTCTCTATAAAATAAATGACCTTGAGCCACCAGGGACCGAGGATGGACAGAAGGAAGCAATGAACAGTATCAATCCTTGAGCTACAGGGACTAGTGGGGGGGGGGGGGGGGTGTATGACCAGCATCCCTTCAATTTAGTAGATCCCATTAAACGTCTGCAGCTACCAGGGACTTAGAGGGGGTGCAATGAACATTATCATTTTCTTTTAATTGCTCTGGTAAATGGCCTTGATCTACCAGGGGTTGAGAAGGGGAGTAATGAACAGTATCACTTCAATAAGTGATCCTATTTGATGTCTCTGAGCTACCAGAAAATGAGAGAGAATAAACGCAAAGTATCACTTCGATCTCTCTTACACTTTGTATGGTGCAACTAAGAGAGGTTAAGTGTGGGCTAGCTCATTTCAGAATTTAAAAATGACAGAGGACATGCTGCATTGTATTTGTGCTTTCCCAAATGAGCACAGTCCCTCTCAGCAGAGCAGCACATTTGCCTACTGAAAGAATCACTAATTCTGCAACTTAATCTGGAGAAATCAATATAGCTAGAAAAATAACAGAAATATAACTAAAAATATAACAAATATAACTAGAAATATAGAAAATATAACTATAAGTATATAAATGTTATGAAAATATAACTAGAAAAATAACAGAAATATAACTAAAAATATAACACATAACTAGAAATATAACAAAGATAACTAATATAGGGAAATAGAAATATACCCGGTAATAAATATAACTAGAAATATGACTAGAAAGACTAGCTCAATAAAGAAGAAGATTGAGGTTTGTTGTAGGAATGTGACTTACAGTCAGTTGAAAGATCAATACAACATTATTGGATCAAAGATCAATACATTATTGGATCAAAGATCAAGCAGAAATATATGGATGGCAAACAAGTTAGGACACAAATCTCTGTCATGAAAGGTACAAACTCAAATCCTGGTATGGTCAGATTTTTATTTAGTTTTTGATGTACAGTACATGAAAGCAACATACACACTGTGTGGCTACAATCTGGTCACGGCAAGCGGCTGCACTGTGTGGCTACAATCTGGGCAAGGCAAGCAGCTGCCTACATAATTTTTGCGTTATGGAGACGGGGCTTGATGAAATCTAGTCATCTATTTTGTTTTTTATTTTGTTGTTTTCTGTTGTTTGTCTCTTGAAAAAGGTTCAATTTGAGCCGATACGTGGAGAATTGTCCTGTTTAGTTTTATTGTATGTTTTTTTATATATACTTTTTTAAATATATTTTTATTAATAGGCAAGGTAAATGTTTTAGTAACCTGTTTATTTCATTTTGCTTGACTATTTGTTCATTAAGTTACTGCGGCACCATCCACTTTGTCGGACACCCTCTGACCATTTGGTTATTTATATAAGTCTCAGTATAGTTTATCTCTTCAGTAATCCCAAAACATACAATTTCCCTTCAGTAGAAATACTAACTTGTCTATTAAACACATAGATTGGGGGGGGGGGGGTTCAAACTTCCCTCCACCCCTCTGGAAAGAGAAATTAATTTTAGTACTAACAAAATAGCCAAGAGGTCGCTTAACTGTTACTACTATGACACTTTATAAAACTAACAACATTGCCCGTTACTTATACTTTATAAAACTAACAACATTGCCCGTTACTTATACTTTATAAACTAACAACATTGCCCGTTACTTATACTTTATAAAACTAACAACATTGCCCGTTACTTATACTTTATAAACTAACAACATTGCCTGTTACTTATACTTTATAAACTAACAACATTGCCCGTTACTTATACTTTATAAACTAACAACATTGCCTGTTACTTATACTATATAAAACTAACAACATTGCCCGTTACTTATACTTTATAAAACTAACAACATTGCCTGTTACTTATACTTTATAAACTAACAACATTGCCTGTTACTTATACTTTATAAACTAACAACATTGCCTGTTACTTATACTTTATAAACTAACAACATTGCCCGTTACTTATACTTTATAAACTAACAACATTGCCCGTTACTTATACTTTATAAAACTAACAACATTGCCCGTTACTTATACTTTATAAACTAACAACATTGCCTGTTACTTATACTTTATAAACTAACAACATTGCCCGTTACTTATACTTTATAAACTAACAACATTGCCCGTTACTTATACTATATAAAACTAACAACATTGCCCGTTACTTATACTTTATAAAACTAACAACATTGCCCGTTACTTATACTTTATAAAACTAACAACATTGCCCGTTACTTATACTTTATAAAACTAACAACATTGCCCGTTACTTATACTATATAAAACTAACAACATTGCCCGTTACTTATACTATATAAAACTAACAATATTGCCCGTTACTTATACTTTATAAAACTAACAACACTGCCTGTTACTTATACTATATAAAACTAATGATGACATTGGCCGTTACTTTATGAAACTACAGATGATGTATTCTGCTATATTTTTATGAAACTGCCATTCCCCCCCCCCTCCTCCAATTTAGTTTACAACTCACCTCACATTCTGTGGAGACATTCAAGATGTTACAAACATACAGAAACTATCACGTGCACATAACACTTGAGTTTTATGTACATAGATTATGTACATTTCACATTCAACCACATTGTAATATTTACTTGCCATATAATGATTAAGTCATAGTAATATCTTAAGTGAATTTTAAGTGTTCATGAAGAGTCAACAGAATCAAGTATGCATAACTGTTCATGAGCACAAATGTTCCAGGCAACAATATGACCAGCATAGACACAAACTTATGAATAAAATAAGTATTCAGTTAACTATAGTCAATTCTCTAAACCTTGATGGATGAGCTTTCAGTTAACTATAGTCAATTCTCTAAACCTTGATGGATGAAATTTCAGTTAACTATAGTCAATTCTCTAACTATAGATGGATGAGCTTTCAGTAACTACAGTCAATTCTTTAACCATAGATGGATAATGGAGTTGTGTTATTCACACTAGACCAGGAGTGCAAGAGCTCAAGCTTGACTTTGCATATCATTATCAGATTGGATGCACCAAGTCCATGTCCATCCAAAATATCCGTACATCTATCCAGCATTTCATTGATCTTTCTTCGGATCTATAACCAGAAATGAATCCCATTACCTGCTTTTGTTTGTATCTGGATGCTATTCATTTCCCATCCATCTGATTTGCTACCAGTCCACATTCAATATACTCAACGCACATTGTTTTCTCTATTCAGGTAGTATATCCTGTATCCTGTGTATCGTGTGTTTGTGTTCAGTGTGCTAAGTGTTTGATTCATTCTTTGTTTTGTTGTTTCTTAGTTGACATTTATATATATATATATTTGTAGTGTGTGTACACCGTTTTCTTCTTTATGGTTTGGCAGGTGTGTGAGTGTAAATATATATATGTGTGTGTGTGTGTGTGTGTAGACTGTTTTCTTCTTTATGGTTTGGCAGGTGTGTGAGTGTAAATATATATATGTGTGTGTGTGTGTGTAATACAAACGGTTCAACTGATAATGACCTAGTTCATATTAAAGGGAAACTTACCATCAACTGATAATTTCCAGAAGTCACTAACAAGATATTCATCTCATTTTTTCGAATGGCATTTTGTTATTTATAAATAATTTTGTTATTACAAACATTGGACGTAGATATGACACAAAGTAGCATTTATGGCACAAAAAAAAGGTTACCAGTTTTTTTTTATACATAATTCAAATATTGTTGCCAGATTTTGTCACAAATGGCACACTGTGACTACATAAATATGTAGAGAATCAATAATAGGTTTCAATGAATTTTAATGGCACTGACCAACTTGATGCCTGTGACTTTCAAGTCATTGCCATTAAATTATGCTTTACCAATAATAGCGATTGGTTATGTTCAAAAGCATCATATATTGTAGTATGAAATACTAAAGCCTTTTGGTTTCAATACACATCATTCCTATGTCTAAATATGCTTTTCTCATCATTCTATATAACTCCAGTTCTGTCCATTTTGTTTTGTCTTCATTCCTCCAATTTTTTTTAATCTATCATTTCTACCATACCATATCCTTGTTACTGTTGTCTTCACACACTATTGTCAATTATTGTTTATTTTGTTTTCACACACTATTGTCAATTATTTAGTTAGTTTTGTCTTCACACACTACTGTCAATGATCTACCTGGGTAGTTTTTATCTTATTCAATTTTTTTTTCCTCCTGTCTTATTTTTTTTTAAACATCTAACTTCTGCAAATAAATACTGTAAAGAAAACTTGGAACACGGCAACCTAGAATCAAATACCAGTTCGTCAGAAAAATGTAACAAGACAACCTAGAATCAAATACCAGCCTGTCAGAGAACTTGGAACAAGGCAACCTAAAATCAAATACCAGCCTGTCAGAAAGCAGCAGCATCTTGCCACAAGGTAGTATATGATTTCTTTTCTTATTTATAATTACATGAGTCAAAGTCAATAATTACTACAACACAGTTATAAAATTGACTTCAATCAAAACAAAATTGATTAATTTTTCACCATAATTACTCACTTTTTCAATGAACTTTTCTCATCACTTTAGAAGTTTCGATATGAATACAGAAAAAAGTGGGAATTTTTTATTAGAAAGCCACATTTGCATAACTTTCTGCTGCTCTAGATCTGAAGTGAAGCGACAGCACACAAATGTCTTCTTAAGTGATGTACAATCTCCGGCTAATAGTAATAAAATCCTAGTTTCATCGAATGTGATAACTATGCCCAAGAATGCATCAACATTATAATCACGTTGGCACATGTTTTAGTGCATTTTATGGCACATGTTTTAGTGCATTTTATCAAAATGTCAAATTGTGAGTTGTTTTAAGTGCCATCAGTCAATTTTATGACAGCTAAACCGATTGCAAATTAATTGATAGACAGAAACATAACTAGTTTTCAAACTTTATTTTAAATTGTTACATGTTTGTCTAACGGAACCATTTCATGTCCGCTTTCAATATTGTGAGCACTGACACAACCTTTTCACGTCGACTCTTAATGTTGTTGTTTGTTGTGATCACTAACAGACATACAGCTTCATTATACATAACAATGGTATGAAATTTTTCAAAACATTCACAAACAACAAAACATTGTTCCTGTAATACACAGAATCTTCAATACATATAGACCCTAATGCACATTATGACCAAAATAAATCACTAAATTGTGCTCTTGTTTGGTGGTGACAGAAAGTGCAGCAGTCATTGTTATCTTTTAAGTCTCCAACAACAGAGCTGATCTAGTACTCAACAAACACACAAAAAATCAACTACTGTGCACAAGAAAATATTAAAATTTCCAGCTCATTCAGTACTTCTTGGTCAGGATGTAGCAGTCATCACAACAAGTTGTTCCCATGGCATCAACCTACCATTGAGGATGAAGATAACTCTTCAAGTACTAAGGCGCAGCAACTATTAGGTGGGGTGGCCAGTTCCCTTGCTTGCTGTCCTTACCTCCCTTAACTCATGCATCAAGTACTCATTTACAGCTGAGTAGACTAGAGAGTGGTTGTGTCAAGTGAGAAATTACAACCCAGATTTTTTTTTTCCTGACATGGTTTCGAACCTGGCACTCTGTAAATCGGTGATAGATAGCAAGCCCACTATCAACTAGGCTACCAAGCTCATTGACATACCTAGATACATATAAAGCATGTGTCCTCAAAAAGTAACAGCTGTTCATTCTCTTTTAGTAAATATGAAACACTTTCTGTAGAGTACAAATATCAAATTATTTCTTCACAATAAACAAACACTACAAAATAAAACATATAATCTGTAGGACTGATTACACAGATTAACTGAAATTAAAAATCAAGTGAGAATAGTTAATACATTCTATCAGGAAGGATATAGGAGTGTGTCAGGGTTGCATACTTTTCCCAGAACATGTATCTTGGATATATAATGCAGGAGGCAGGCATTACAAGTCCTCCAGACATTAATAACTATTGGCGGTGAACCAACTTTGTAACGCGTGTTATGCCGATGATATCAATCTCATAGCTGGTTCAGATTCGGAACTACAGGAACTGACCTCAAAGTTGGAAGACATTAGTCAGAAATATGGAATGGAAATTAGCTTTGATACAAGAAAGATATTGGTGACAAGTGATACCAAACCAGATCTCATGAATATTTGGTTTAACAGTCAAACTTAAAGAAGTTACCACCTTCAAACATCTTGGTCCCAAATATGTGATGATGGCAACTGGGGAATTGGGATTAAGTTAAGATTTAAGATGCAGATGGCTGCCATAGCAAGGTTGAATGTGATTTGGAAAAGTAAGATCAATATTACAGTAAACATCAATCTATTCAGATCGCTAGTGCTAAATATACTTTTATACGGATGTGAAAAATTGGACACTGAATGCAGACACAGAAAGAATGATACAGCCATTTGAAAACAAATGTTACAGACGTTTGTTAAGAATTAGTTATATAGAACACAATACAAATATATTTGTCCAGCAGCAAATAAACAAACTTACAGGTTACCAAGAACCACTTTTGGCGGTGATGAAGTGGTGTGAACTTGTTTGGTTTGGCCATGTAACGAGAACAAAATTATTTTGCAAGGGACAGTCGAGGTTGGAAGGAGGACAGAGAAAAATCCTGGATTGATAACATCAAGGGATGATCTGGGCATGATTTTTCTACACTCCTCCGAATGGTTGAGGATAGGGATGCTTTGGGAGCTTTCTGTGCTGATGTTTCAAGTGTGATACCAGTACGACTTACATGAGTGATGGGTCTTAGACCCCCCTATTATTATTATTATTATTATTATTGGTTCATAAATATCTCATGTGTCCTGTCATACATGATGTAAGAAGTGACTACGGTTGGCTGAGCATTGCACACTATGACAGACAACATATAAAATTCATATTTGCAGGATTTTTCCGGATCTATGGGATTTCTGGTCAACACGTGTTCTAGGGTAGATGCCAATATTACAATTTGTGACACAATGAAGTTTGACAGGTCAAGGACTAGTCAATTTTCAACAATGTGGAATAATATTTTTAACTATTATTTCATACTATTTTTTGTGCAACTTCTCGCACTCTGCCTGCTGTTATCAATCCTTAATATTGTGATATTTTTTTAAATATTTAAATTTAAATATATGCTGTGTTAGTAACTAATTAAACACATTATCTTGTCAAGCTACTTTGTTTTTTCATCTGAATTTATGAAAGTTGCTAATAATGTGATTTGGGGTAAAGTGCTGCATTCAAAATGTATGTACAAAATGTCAATATCATGAGGAAGAAGCTGATGCTGATCTAAAGCTGGGATCATCATCATCAGGTGCCATGCCGGCTGGCGTAGGCTCTCCACAGATCTCTGTCCACAGTATTATGTATCAACGTCGTTGTTGTTTCCTTGAGGTGCCAGGTTGCCAAACTGTCTAATATTTTATCACGTTGTCATCCTCTGTGTCTGTTGCCTTCAATTCAAAGTTGGGATAGACTGATATATATGATTATAATGATCAATCAACCTTACAAAGACATTATTAGCTTTAAAATGGAATGTATGAACTATTTTTTATCCAACATTTTTTTCAGAATAAAGTTAAGAAACTAAGTCTGTCTATTTATTCAATCTATTCTTAGCACACATTTATACACTGACTGTGTGCTAGACCTGTCGCAATTGGCAATCTCCCTCAATTTGTACCACCTTTTTGACTGCATCACTTTCCCCCAAAAAATTGGGCAAAGTAATTTTTTTTACATATGCTCATAAATTCTCATTCTACTGTCTACATGTAACTGCATATTTTCAATACCCTCACTAATGTTAGATGGATGGATAAGTTATACACTGATGGCAGTTTGGTCTCTCATAGTTAAGTCTAGTTGTCAGAATACACTAAAACATGAAAAGTGAGATGTTATGCCCCCGACTATCTTATTTCCTAAACATAGAGGGAAAAAAAACATTTTAAAATACTAATAGCTATGGCTTTTGAACTAAATAAAACATTATCTATAGCAAAACAATTTGCATTATTTCTGGGAAAACTGACATTAGAAAACTGGAATCACACAACAAACATAACTTGAATCACACAACTAATATAACTTGAATAAAACTACTGAAATTTTTAACAAAACTAACATTCTAAAAATGGAGTCACAAAACTAACATTCTAAAACTGGAGTCCCAAAACTAACATTCTAAAACTGGAGTCCCAAAACTAACATTCTAAAAATGGAGTCCCAAAATTAACATTCTTAAAATGGAGTCCCAAAATTAACATTCTAAAACTTGAGTGTTCCCAAAACTAACATTCTACAACTCTAATCACAAAACTATCCTCCTAAATCTTAAATCACAAAACTATCCTCCTAAATCTTAAATCACAAAACTATCCTCCTAAATCTTAAATCACAAAACTGACATTCTATAATTGGAATCATAAAATTAATTTGATACCTTGAATCACAAAACTATCATAACGTGAATCACACTACTGAAATGTGAATCATGAATTTAACATTCTAAAACTTGAATTACAAAGCTAACATTCTAAAACTGGAATTACACAACTATAACTCTAATGCCAATACAAATATCAGTATTTCAACAATTTGAATTACAAAACTAACATTCTAAAGCAAGAAACTAAACATATGTAAAACGTGAGTCAAGCATTCAAAATCTTATAACTGAAAACTAACATTCTAACAGAAGAATTGCATAACTGTCAGCTTATTTTTTCATAAATCTGTATTTATAACCCTTATTTCTGTATTTCAATAAAAACAACAGTATTTAGCACCAAAGGGCCTTTTTTCCCCATCAATACGTGCGTGCAAAATAATAATGTCTGTATTAGTAATATTTTTGGAAATTTAACACTAAATGACCTTTTCAATAAAGAAAACAAAAAATTTTTGGCCCGAAATCCGTATCAATATGGAAAATCCGTACTAGTTGAGACCTACGGAATTGCAAATTAACATTACAAAACTTGGATCACAAATTTAGGTTTTTCCTAAGTTTTGAAAAACAAAACTAGTGTGTCAGTGACAGTCTACTAATATAAAAATGCATTCAAAATCCCATAAAGCCTTAAATAAGAGACACACAGGCAATGAAGAAAATTATTTACCCACGTCACAAAAGGCTTCATGAAAGTGCTATATCTGAGTGAAACTTAATACATATTAATACGTATGTATGAATGACAATACTATTATGATGAATAGCAAAACTATCATGTTGAATGACATCTAGCTGTTCATGTTGTATTGGCATCACTGTTGTTGAATGACATCTATCATGGACTGAATGACACCTTACATTGCATGCTGAATGACACCACTACTTTTATTTTGAATGACGTTCTACTGGAAGTTAAATGAAATCGCTGTAATGTTGAGTGACATTTCTCACAGACTGAATGACATCTTGTGTGTGATGAATGTCATCTATTATATATTGAATGACAAACTTTTACTATATGTTGAATGACATCTATGACATATGTCATCACACTATCAACGATGTGTTATATTTTATATTTATGTCAGTGTCCAGATGAAACCAGAGACTGTCATTTCAAATCTTATTTGTTATATATTTAAGAACCACGATTAACCACATCTTCTCTTAATTCTTTGGTATTCTCAGAAAAAAAGTTTTTCAACTAGTGTTATTTTTAACTCAAATTGTAAAACCATATTTGTTCTACGAGACCAAACACTGTTTTACAGAACAAAATTTATCTTCCCTAAGGAGTGTAAAATATTTTCATTTAAATACAAAATTCACACTGTAGAAGGAAATTTAACAAATATTAAATTAAAAAAGGGGAAAGAAATCTTTAAACATGTCATAGTCAAGAACCAATTTGTATAAATTGCCTAGATCATTTAAACCGGGCTCAACCATCTGCCACCACTGTAGGAATACGATTATCTGAGGATGCACCTGGGCTGAGCTGTGAAAGTTTGAAGTGACAACGTTTACAGACCCTCTCAGGTTGATTCAAGTGCTGATCTGGGACAGGCGCCACAAAGTTGGAACATTCATAACAGAAGACATTTCCGCAGTTCCTGAGGAGACATGGGCAATAAAGACGAGTTATGTGTCGATCCGTATAAAAGTTTATGGTAAAATATGAATGTGATGAGAACGTTATGAGAGACAAAAGATTATCACGAGAATGATGGTTAACAGTGAGACATATGAGAGAGTCAGGAGTGTGGAAATGAGAAAGTCAGGAGTGTGGAAATGAGAAAGTCAGGAGTGTGGAAATGAGAAAGTCAGAAATGTGACACATTCCTGACACATTCATTTCTCTAATTCCTGACTTTTTCATTTCCACACTCCTGACTTTCTCATTTCCACACTCCTGACTTCAGTCAGTCAGTCATTCAGTCAGTCAGTCATTCAGTAAGGAGTGTGGAAATGAGAAAGTCAGAAATGTGACACATGAGAAAGAAAGGAATTCATCAGAAAGTTAGGAGTGAGACACATGAGAAAGTCAGGAGTTAGTCAGGAGTGAGATGAATGAGAAAGTCAGGAGTGTGAAATGAGAAAGTCAGGAGTGTGAAATGAGAAAGTCAGGAGTGTGAAATGAGAAAGTCAGGAGTGTGAAATGAGAAAGTCAGGAGTGTGAAATGAGAAAGTCAGGAGTGTGAAATGAGAAAGTCAGGAGTGTGAAATGAGAGTCAGAGTGAGATGAATGAGAAAGTCAGGAGTGTGAAATGAGAAAGTCAGGAATTAGAGAAATGAATGTGTCAGGAATGAAACATAAAGAATGAGACAGGTGTATGACAAATGGAGATCGTCAGGGAGTGAGACAAATGGTGGTCGTTAATTAATGAAATATACAAATAATGATGGTTATGTCTATCATATTCATGTTGGACTTCCATACCTGTCAATTTACAAAAGGATCATTCTGTATTTCAGCCAATACATTATGCATTATGACCCACAATTCTGTATAAAGATTACTTTATTAAAGGAAAACATTGTTTAATTCAATGAGATGAAACCTTGAGTATATTCTGCACAAAATACAGTGGAATCTGTAAAAGTTGGCAGGTATGGATGTCCCCCCACCCTTGATACACACTTTAATGAACTAACCGACAGTGGTGCCTGCGCCTGAACACAGTGAATTCCTTCTGACATCCAGCACAGTGTGTGACAGCCGTGTTTGGAACCCATTTTTTTATCATAGAGTCATGCACATCTATCATTTCCCAGCTGGTGTCTGAGGCATTGCTAACAGCACCCAACGAACCTAGTTCGCCACCATCTGAGTCAGTTGCCTGTTACAGAGACATTTATATTATGTTCACAGGTGAAACTAGAAAACAGGGTGATGAAGTATTGCTAATTGCTGAAACTAGAAAACAGGGTGATGAAGTATTGCTAACCGCTGAAACTAGAAAACAGGGTGATGAAGTATTGCTAATTGCTGAAACTAGAAAACAGGGTGATGAAGTATTGCTAACCGCTGAAACTAGAAAACAGGATGATGAAGTATTGCTAATTGCTGAAACTAGAAAACAGGGTGATGAAGTATTGCTAACTACTGAAAACACACAAACTTTGATTTTCCTGTGTAAATGTGTGTTTCCAGTGTTTAGCAAAACTTCATCACCCTGTTTTCTAGTCGCCTGTTGGATTTCAGTTTTGTTGTAGTTGTTACATATTATGGATACTAATGTAACAAAAGTAACATCCACACACACAAATTAACTTTAAACTTCCATTAACGTAACGAAAGTCAATCCATGCACATACATTAACTGTGAACTTCTATTAATGTACACATTCCATTCCTCTTGACTTCCCCCATAATCATAGATAGTCACAATATTGTTTTGGTTTGTACGCCTTCATTGTCAAACTCCTACAGATTAGCAGGATGTAGTCGAGAGAGCAATCTCAAACTCCTACAGATTAGCAGGATGTAGTCCAGAGAACAATCTCAAACTCCTACAGATTAGCAGGATGTAGTTCTGAGAAACATCTCAAACTCCTACAGATTAGCAGGATGTAGTCGAGAGAACAATCTCAAACTCCTACAGATTAGCAGAATGTAGTAGAGAGAACAATCTCAAACTCCTACAGATTAGCAGGATGTAGTCCAGAGAATGGGATGCATTGTGTCATGGAATATTTACAGCTCGGCTACGATATCTGCATCATTCAGATTGACATTTGATGTCAGCATGGCTTCTGGGTCACTTAGACACTCTGTATGATGGGACAGCCAATTCCACCCCCCCCCCAAATCTTCCTTAGTCTCCTCTTACGACATACATGAAAGGTAACAGTGTCACTATTCTTTGCTCCACTTTTGGACCAC
Source organism: Meghimatium bilineatum (assembly GCA_034231615.1). Taxonomy (NCBI): domain Eukaryota; kingdom Metazoa; phylum Mollusca; class Gastropoda; order Stylommatophora; family Philomycidae; genus Meghimatium; species Meghimatium bilineatum. Next base: position 8,353,726 of record CM067309.1, on the reverse strand, counting down.
ATCAAAACACAGGTGGGTTTCTACAACAAAGTTTGAATTGTACAGGGAACTACCCGGTATAATATATGGGCTGGCAAGCACGACATATCATTAAGAGAGCACCAAGTGCTCATGACCATCGGTTTGAGAACATCTGTACTTTGGGATGGAACCAACCATCCTTCTTTCAGTATTTGATATGAATGATAAACATAAAGAAAAAAGTCATTTGGGAGCCTCAACTATGCATAATCTGAAAAAGTATGACTGGCTGTAAATAAGGGGTTATCTAACAAAAATAGACGTCATCAACAATACCATTCATACACTAATAAAATTGTGAGAATTTGCAATATTTTTCGAAACTATTATATTTTTTCTTGACATAAGAGTGGGCGGGGGGGGGGGGGGGGGGGGGGGGGGGGGGGAGAAAGATCCTCCTCAGTTTTTAACGGTTAAAAAATTGTTACTATAATTAATGGACAGTACCATACATGGACACATGCTTTTAAAGTATCTATGGTGGAGACATCAAATGCAGGCCAGAGTGCCTTTATGACCATATTTATCACATCAGTGGTGTGCGAAGTGTTTCACATCAATGGGGTGCAAAGGGTTTCACATCAGTGGTGTGTGAAGGTTTCACATCAATGGGGTGTGAAGGGTTTCACATTGCTTATGAGTGAAACTTGGCGTTAGCAAGAAACCAAGAACCTAAAAGTACCTCCTTATAGTGCATCCCAGAAACAGAAATACAACGGCTTGTGCCGTGTTCCTGGCCAACATTTTCAGGGATCATGTCCGTGAATGTGAAAGCTGTAGAAGGAATGAGAACTGACTGGAGAAAAAAAAGACAAGCAATATCTCTGACACCACTGCATCGACACATACAGTGCTCGGTCAGCCAAAATGCAGTTGCATTGGAGGGATGGCCAATGTCGATGTCTTAATATAGGTTGATGTTATGAACATTGAAAATCGCGATCAATTCTCCGGAGAAGCAAGACTAACATATTGAGTACTATGAGAGAGTATCATAGCGCTAGAGGGCGACAGAACAACACTATAGGGAAACTGTAAGTAAAGAATTGTTCAACTAGAGAACACACTTCTAGCAACCTCCAAGAAGAAGTCTTGTGCGAAAAAGAGCAGCAAACATCTCCCTGGTTCTCCCAGAAATGTGTAGACACTCTGATTTGGACAAGGTATTCACGATGTTGGTGAATAATACCTCGGTTAAAAGGGTGAATAAACCTGAGCCTATTTCTACTGCAGAGTGTTTCCTATACCAGAATCATGCTCACAGATGAGAAAAAGTTCAGTATCTGATGGGCACATGGACAGTGCATATAATTATGCACGGCAAATTCACTGGCAGCGGAACACCTTGTGTGGGATAGATGTAGACAAACATCCCTGATTACTGCCTCCTCCAAAACTGCCAACCAGGGACATGTTTTGGCCTGAAAAGACAAGGGCACAATGGATGATAAACAGTTGCAGCATAAAGTCAATCCACATCCATCGCCTGGTGCCAGATACGAAGGTTGTCACATACTAAGAAAGCTTACCCAAATTAAAAACATGCCAAAAACTGATGTGCTGGGCTACATGGTGCAAACTGAACTGTAGCACTGCTTACCTCACTCTCCCTGACTGAAATCACACAAACTTTGTGAAGATTATTTGAGAGAGAGCATAGAAAAAGATGAAGTCTATCAATGACTTGACCACCGAGTCACCAAACTGTTGGCTAGCAGGATGTAGCCTTGAGAAAATAGTGCAGTTATGGTTTACAGCTTGACTGACACCTGTACCTTTTAGGTGAACACTTATTACTTCGGCATGTGACCAAAGACAACTGTATACTTCTGACAGTATACTTCTTCTCTAGCGTTCATTCTCAAACTCCTGCTGGATCTCTGTTGCAGGACCATGATCCATTCTAGATTTCCAGCAGGATATAGTCCAGAGAATGGAAATGCGTTGTGTCTCCGTTTTATTTGTGCCAATGGCCTGACACATCCGTCTTCGGAGGGTGACAGTATACAAGAATAAATGCATAAAAGATGTTTTTATAACCAGTGCGCTACTGAAACCATCAACACACATACTTCAATCCAACTACCAAAAGAAACTATCACAGTCCTTCTTGCTCTTTCTGAATCTATCTCCTAATTCACATTGTCAAATATACTCAAGACACGTTACTCACGGTGTCATTAAGTGTAGCAGCCTGTTGCTGCTGATGAGAGTTACATCCCTTACATGACATCCGAATTGTATTCAAAGCCTCACTGAGACGGCGATCTAGATCAGCAATTTTGCGATTCTTTTCTGCCACCAGTTCAGCCAGTAAGTCCTGCCTCTCATCGCGGAATATCGTCAGGCCATCAATATCAATGTGTTGTGCAATCGCTGACTGTCTGTCAGCAGTTGGAAATGTTTGCTGAAATATAGATTATACAACTTCTCAGTAGCTCCTTATTAGACTACTTCTAAATAATAATTTAAAAATGGAAGCATATCCTGCGTATGAGATTGCTATTTTGGCAATTGTTGAATGTCTAAGCCCCACTTAAATATATACGGTCAATGCGATATGAACAACAGACATCATGGTAAATTCAATATGAACAACAGACATCATGGTCAATGTAATATGAACAACAGACATCATGGTCAATGTAATATGAACAACAGACATCATGGTCCATGTAATATGAACAACAGAAATCATGGTCAATATAATATGAACAACAGACATCATGGTCAATGTAATATGAACAACACACATCTTCACCTTGAACTATGAGCTAGTTCAGGTGTTATGGGAATCCTCTGCCACAGAGAACTTCATGGAAGTGTTAACATATATGAAGAGAAAAAGTGAAATCATTATTAGCATAGCAAAATGAAGTCTATTCAACTGCCAATATTATACTTCAAGAGTGTTCTGAGCATGAAATGCTGAGGCAGACATATTGGCCAGAGGAAACAACACTGGAATCAAAACTCTATGGGACACTGTATGAACTACAAAAGACAGTGAGTTTTATTAAGGAGACAGAATTACAGATATAGACATGTTTCAAGTGAACGAAAGAAGAAGAAGAACTGCCAATATGTACCTGAACAGTAGAAGATGATAGACCGGCGACATTAAAAATAACATGAATACATCTTTGGAAAATTCAAGCCACATTGCCCAAGACAGAGAGGGATTCAGCGAGTTCATTGGGAAGACAACGTTCGGGAGAGCCTCACATGACACACAGTAGATTTTATGTGAGAGAGTAAGAATGGTCACGGGTTGGACAGATAAAAAAAATATCATCATAATTCTTCAGGGTTGTAGGGATTCCACTACAACAATTCTGATCTTAGTTCCTTGTTTGAGCATGGAGAAACTTGATCCTGTCCAAAATATATTCTCAATCCATTCCTTTGTCCACTACTATCTCCACCCGCAACTATCCCACGCAAGACTGTCTTGGATAGGGAATCAAGCCTCTTCATGTGATGTGTTGAAACCGCACCAAAAATATTACAGAAATTCTTTAGGCAACAAACGGCCATAACAACCTCACCCATGACAAAATGAGAACTTGAGTTTCTCTCATGACTTCAAAAATACAGACAAAATATGTGACCCCCCTGAAGATCTGTACTGTGCTGGAGATAAGATGAAATAGCAGGTGGATAGAAGTATTAAACATAACACACACCTTTAACCTGCAGAAACCTTATACTATATGTCAACAATTTTCACAGTGTATACTTTTTCCATAGGTGCCCAATATCAAAATACGTCACCTTTGAGATAGCGTAGTCATGGACAACAATCTCCCATTGAAATTTCCCATCATGCTTTTATAATAAATATTAGCTAGAGTAATTGTCTTTAGATTTTTTGCAGGAATATATAATATAAGCCCAGTCGTAATTTATTCAACCTTTTCACATTTGCAAACCAAACTGTGTGGATCTAACTTCAGTTATGCCATATATTGGAAATTCTTCATGGATAATGATTCAGACAAAGAAGATGTTTAAAGCTTTAGTGTTTCAGGTACTGTAGATGCATGTATGGGGATTGAGAGAGATATTGATAATATTTAATAATGATGTAAATAATGTTGTTTGCGACGAGGAATTTGCGGAACTGTGTTTTCTACAGCTAGGCCTATGGATAACCTTGACACGGCAAGTTCTTTGTGTGCGTTTGTCACACTGTCGATGTTCGTTGTCCACAACATAACACTGATACACACAAGCAAACACACCTCCAAACCATATCCAACATTCATTGATCACTATTGTCTCAGAATGTGTTGTGTCATGGTTTACAGACTTGCTGTGCTCTTTCAGCCTGACACATTCAACTTAAGCAAAGCTTTCGTTAAGTAAAATGCATCTGTTATGGTGAGGTACGCATCTTTCAACCACATATGTCAGCCCAATTTGGTTATATCAGAGCTTTACAGGTGATAAAAGAAGTAGGTGTTGCAATTATGGTAATCCAGTCATGATCTTTTCAGACACAAAATTCAGCATAGTATCTTAGTCATGTTGACCCTATATGGGATGGGACAGCCAACTCCACCCGATTAACTCCTTAGTAATTGATTAGGACATGCATGGAAGTAACTGTGCTTCTATTCTTTCCTTCCCTATTTATCTATCTATACGCTGTATCCCTTGTTTGCATTGCGGCGTCAGGGGTAGAAGAGTTATCTGAAGATGGCCTTCCTGTGTGCTATTTGTAAGATTGTTCCTGTGTCTTCTTTGATTTTTGTGATCCATCTTTTACATGGTCTACCTCTGGCTTTATAGCCGTAATGTATATGTGGCATGGCCATCTGTGGCATGCTGTCTGTTGGTAGTCTGAAAGCGTGTGAAAACCACTTGATCTGTTGTCTTTTGATTTATTCCAATACTGGTATTGTTTTGGTTATCTGTCTGGTGTTATCGTTTCTAATTCTATCTCTTAGTGACAGCAGAAATAACATCTGTGAAGAATACTCGGAGTGTCATTATTTTTCTTTTGTCTTGTGCTGTCATTGTCCAGGTTTGGCACTAGTAGCACAGTAATGGGATAATAATATTCTTGTATAATGCGCCTTTAGTGTCTATGTTTACATTTTTGTTCTTAAAAATACATGTCATCTGTCCTAGGATATGGTATTGAGAACTCTTCATCAGTGTTTCCTATGAGTGGTATTAATAGTACCAGTTTCTACACTGTCGATTTGCTAATCCAGTCACAGTTTCATTTCAGTGACACTAAATGGTTAAACCATGTTCTAATCTATGCCTTTCAGAAAAATAACTCACACAGTCCATGTAGAAAACACTGAAACACAGATACTTTACTTCTTTTTTGGCAGGCAGATATAGCAAATCACCATTGACCGGAAGTTTTTTCCCTTTTGGCTCCAAAAACATGTGTTAAGACATTCTCAAATCTCAGCTAGTAACTGCAATAAAAATGGACGCTCTTGAAATTAAAATACATAGAGCAGAAACATTTACCTCTGATTGACAGCTATTCTTTTCCTGTGATGGTGAGTTTATTGCTGTTGATGAAGTCAGAGGAACTTGGTCTGTTATTCTACCATGATGCCGCATATTCACTTTCAAAGACTTTGCTGAATGAATTGTGACTAAAGATTCTAAATCATCCGTTAAGATTTCCGTTGAGACAGAATTTGTAGGGAGTAGTGAAAAATCAATTATTTTCTTATTATCCATTGACTTAGACGGAGATGTGCCACCATTTAAATTGTTGATTTCTATAGCACTGGTGACTTTTGCAGAAATTCTATCGGCCCCATTGCAGTGACCATCCCGGAAGCATGAGTCTGCTATAAGTTTTCTAGAAACCTCTCGCTGAGCTTGGACTTTTAAAGTAGCAGGTAGGTCGGCAATATTGCCAGTTTTCATGGAATGGTAATGATCATCACAGTCAGTGTGGCCTATTGTGCCATTCATGTACACATAATTAATGTCTTGGGTCATACCATTCTGTAAAGCTTCGACATCGCCTGATAATTCCAAACGTTTTGACAATAAAGACGTTTGCTTTAAGCTACAACCAGAAACGGATAAGTCATTACTAGAAGTGACTTTTGGTGAACAGTTCGTCACAATAGCAATATTGTCCATTAAATTGCCACAGATTTTGTTGCAGTTTCTGACATGTCTATTAGAACAACCACTAGCACCATTGCAATTAATAGAAACCCTATTTTTTTCCGAAAGCACTTGGGAATCAACACCAGTCACTTGCCTATCACAACATGTTTGTTCCATACAGTTGACAATAGAACCATTCTCCTGACAAAACACAGCTGATGATGATGAACTCAGACTCTGAGCTCTGGAATCCTCAGATAAAAAAATATCACCTAACTCATTAATACTTGTGGGTTTGTTAGAAATTTTCACATCACAGTGTTCCCCGTTCACATCACAGTGTTCCCCATTCGCATGAACATTCTCAGATGAAAGCTGGACAATATCTGGCGATGTGTCCTTTAAGGAAATTGTCTCACAGTCTTCTTGAACCCCATCTTCGACTGGCATTCTGACAGACAAGTCACCAATAAGAGACAAACTCTCACTGGCACTTGAGATTTGTTTAATGCTGGTCAAAGTGTTGGGACTAATTCTTTGCAAACAATCTCTTGAACTATTCTCCGGGTGATTTGATGGTGTCGGTCGTACAGTTGATTGAGAAGAATCTCCTTGATGATGTAATAATTCTGTAAAAAGTGTGTCATCATGATTGCCATTTGTGCCAGGTGATGCAGAAATGATTTCCTGACTCTGTGTGATGCTAGGATCGCTGTTGCGGCGTCCTCCACCTGTGATGGTCTTTGACAGATCGTCCACTGACCTACAGATATCAAATATATAGATAAGTAACTATTAATATTGGTCAATGATAATCAATATGTTATTACATTTTGAGTATAGGTTGATTCCCTAGTCCACATAGCAAAATTGGTACCATGACTCCCGAGTTAGTAAACAATGTGGAACAGTCAGTAGAGGTTCTACATGCTTTAGACTGAGCACATTAACATACAGCATATACATCAGTTGTAAATAGTTTTCCAAGTTTTTCTACACAAAATACAAAACTACATCATGTGATAACTAGCAAATTATGAACAGATAAGAGTAAACTGTCATTCTGCACTACAGATCTGGGTTACTACTGTCTCGGCATAAAAGTGTAAACAAATTTCAAAATTGAAGTAGCTATGTCAACAAGTACTTCAGATTTCAGAGCACATACTTCAAGAATACTAAAGCACAACCACTGGACCAGAGATACAACACAAGACCATCAAATCTTTACAGACCTCTATATGAGTTGAAAAACTAAAACGTTTATTCAAAAAAATTGCAGATGTGGGCATGTTTCATGTGAATAAAAGCAGAAGATATCAATAAATGGTCTGATCATTCTACACTCATCTGAATGGCTGAGGATAGATGGGATTTTTGGATTTTTGTGTGCTCATGTCTTCAAAGTGGCATCTTTATGTGAGCTGATGTCTTCAGGGTGACATCAGTTCATCTTTATGTGTGCTGATGTCTTCAAGGTGGCATCTTTATGTGTGCTGATGTCTTAAAAGTGGCATCTTTATGTGAGCTGATGTCTTCAAGGTGGCATCTTTATGTGTGTTCATGTCTTCACGGTGGCATCTTTATGTGTGTTCATGTTTTCAAGGTGGCATCTTTATGTGTGCTCATGTCTTCAAGGTGGCATCTTTATGTGTGCTTATGTCTTCAAGGTGACATCTTTATGTGTGATGATGTCTTAAAAGTGGCATCTTTATGTGTGCTCATGTCTTCAAGGTGGCATCTTTATGTGTGCTCATGTCTTTAAGGTGGCATCTTTATGTGTGTTCATGTCTTCAAGGTGGCATCTTTATGTGTGCTCATGTCTTCAAGGTTTGTCAAAAACCTTGACAGGTTTTAGATCTTACCTAGTCAAATGCAACTATGAGGTGTGTTCATATGAAACCCGCCCATGCTGCATCACCTATGCCAGCACATGAGAAACGTGAAAACGTCATTACGAAGTAAATTTTTTAAAAATAGAACAGATTTCACTCAATGAAACAGCTCTATGGGAGTCTGAATATGCAAATACCGTAGTTCTTACATAGACAGAGGAAGGAATAAAGACATACCTGGATATAGCAGGAAATGAATCAGCGGACAGACTTGCAAAAAATATGTTCCTCAAAACAACAAAAGGAAAGACAGTAGTTTATGTACTTTTGAAATACTGTTATCTATCTGCAAGGAGTAGATCAATTCGGCAGCACCAGAACAACAACAACATCTAATACAGCATTGTTATTTATGAATTAGTCGTCAGAACACAGCTGTCAGTTTCATCAAAAGAGCAGAATATAAATGATGTGACACTATTTGGCAGACCAGAAAGAAACTATATCCTGACATGACAAATTGAAGAATAGGCTGCCCCCTTTACAGAAGACAGATATCTGTGGTCACGCAGTGAACAACAAAGAAGACAACTTGGACAGAACATATCACTAATTATGGAAAACTTGGCTGACAAGTTTAAATATGGAAAACTAAAGTGACAAGTTTAAATATGGAAAACTAAACTGACAAGTTTAAATATGGAAAACTAAACTGACAAGTTTAAATATGGAAAACTTAGCTGACAAGTTTAAATATGGAAAGCTTAGCTGACAAGTTTAAATATGGAAAGCTTAGCTGACAAGTTTAAAAATGGAAAACTAAACTGACAAGTTTAAATATGGAAAACTAAACTGACAAGTTTAAATATGGAAAACTAAACTGACAAGTTTAAATATGGAAAACTTAGCTGACAAGTTTAAATATGGAAAGCTTAGCTGACAAGTTTAAAAATGGAAAACTAAACTGACAAGTTTAAATATGGAAAGCTTGGCTGACAAGTTTAAATATGGAAAACTTAGCTGACAAGTTCAAATATGGAAAACTTAGCTGACAAGTTTAAAAATGGAAAACTAAACTGACAAGTTTAAATATGGAAAACTAAACTGACAAGTTTAAATATGGAAAACTAAACTGACAAGTTTAAATATGGAAAACTAAACTGACAAGTTTAAATATGGAAAACTTAGCTGACAAGTTTAAATATGGAAAGCTTAGCTGACAAGTTTAAAAATGGAAAACTAAACTGACAAGTTTAAATATGGAAAGCTTGGCTGACAAGTTTAAAAATGGAAAGCTAAACTGATAAGTTTAAATATGGAAAACTTGGCTGACAAGTTTAAATATGGAAAACTTGGCTGACAAGTTTAAACATAAGCTTACTTGGATCTGAGCATGCCATCAGAAGTCAGGTTTCCCATCTCTTCCCCACCTCCTGTTTGAGCTGGATCATTATAAAACTCTGTCCGGCTCATTTGTGTAGGGGACAGTCCAGCCATGTAGACAGACTTCCACAGCTTAATTTCATGCTCGTTAGTGTTGGATATCAATACCTAAGATTGCACATATCATTAAAAAGTGTTAAGTAAATATAGAATACATTATTAACTGGTGTTAAGTAAATATAGATTACATTATTAACTGGTGTTAAATAACTAGAGAATACATTATTAACTGGTGTTAAATAACTATAGATTACATTATTAACTGGTGTTAAATAACTATAGATTACATTATTAACTGGTGTTAAGTAAATATAGATTACATTATTAACTGGTGTTAAATAACTAGAGAATACATTATTAACTGGTGTTAAATAACTATAGATTACATTATTAACTGGTGTTAAATAACTATAGATTACATTATTAACTGGTGTTAAGTAAATATAGATTACATTATTAACTGGTGTTAAATAACTATAGATTACATTATTAGCTGGTGTTAAATAACTCTAGATTACATTATTAACTGGTGTTAAATAACTATAGATTACATTATTAACTGGTGTTAAATAACTATAGATTACATTATTAACTGGTGTTAATAGAGTACATTTTTGTAACTTGTATCAGTAATGAGAGATTATTACTAAACTGTGTCAGTCTTCTGCCTTCATTCCAAAACTCCTGGAGATTAGCTGAATGTAGTTCAGAGAACAGAATGTGTTTTTAATGGCTTACAGCTCTGCTGCTTATATCTGCACCTTTGTACCTGACATATGCATCATTAAGTCAATCCTCTTAGATTTGTCAACCTCTTCATTTTTAGCCCCTTGGATGCAGGGATAAATATGTCAAATCAGCAGTGGAACAAATTTTAGGATTGTTGAAATTTTTTCCCTAACCAAAATTCCCACCCCCATCCTAGTTTTCAACAATTTGGGTGTATTATTACTGTATACTATTATTACTGTATACTATTATTACTGTATACTATTATTACTGTATACTATTATTACTGTATACTTTTATTACTGTATACTTTTATTACTGTATACTTTTATGAATATACAAGTATAATACTTCTTTATATTATGGAAGAGATATAAATACCATTAATATACAGTCATTACACACAAGGAAACATTATTATAAAACATTATAAACAAAAATGATATAACGAACCAAAATGTCAGAGGATGTATGACAAACTGGGGAGTTGAACACCTTAAATTGCTTTCCGAAATACATTATATGAATACGTGAACTAACACTTCTTAAGGAGATGGCAGTAACTTTTCATCGCTCGTTAAGAATACCTCCGCAGCCAAGGGGTTAATTTCTTTCATCTCTTTTTATTGTTCTTCAGCGTTCATTCTCAAACTCCCGCTGGATCTCCTTTGTAGCAGGACCATGATCCATTCTAGATTTCCAGCAGGATGTAGTCCAGAGAATGGAAATGCGTTGTGTCGCCGTTTATTTGCGCCAATGGCCCGACACATCCGTCTTCGGCAGAGTTTCTTTCATCTAAATCTTACTATTGTTCCAAAATACTGGAATGAATGTATCTGTTTTAGCTGTCATACATTTTGAAGTATATTGTCATACATGCTGATGTATTTTGTTTCTTAGAAATAAATATTACTTCTGATTTCTTGTTATTTAACACTTTCACTGACATGAACGACATTTTTCCTCGAAGCGCAAAGTACATTTTACCTCTTCCAGTCAGTGACTTGTCATCTGTGAAAATGACTTTTTTTTAAATGGGAAATGTTGCTAACTCTACAGTATATTACATTATTACCTTGTATACTGGTTATATTCAGTGCAGGAGTTGCCATCAAATAGCAACAAATGTTTTTCTAATATGGCGATACCATTATTTGGATCAATTCAATGCTGATAATTGGAGATTTAACTATTTTAATGTGTTTTTTCAATGAACACTTTGAAATGCACGATTTGGCTAATGATAACAATCGAAAGTAGCTATTATTCTGACTTCTTAGTGAGTATTAGCAATAAATAAAACCTAGAATTAGATACGGAATTGGACTATGATTCAAGAATGACGGTCATACAAGATAGTTTTGTGGATCAATCAGCAATTAATAGACACTAAATTTGAAAACACGAGTATGGCATTGCCATTGCTAGATGAAATAACTCATTAAAAAAATGAAAATTAAACCTATTTGATAAAAGCTCAAGATAAACATATTTGGGAAGCTTATTCTCATCTGAACCACTTCCAAACGTTTCAAAGCTCGAACATTATTGGTTGATTTGTTCATGATTCCGTAAAAATGATCACTCATAAAACTCATCATGCCTAATAAATGCCAACATTAAAAGGTTGTTGTAGAAAAAGTTATGGCCTAAAGTTCTAACATAGAATGTGCATATTGTATTTGTTAGTATTGTCTTGAAATATGTCTCATTATTCTGTAGATCTCCAAGAACTTTTATCTTATCTTCCAAGTTGTCTACACAGATGTTTCAATATATATAGAACTTTTATCTTATCTTCCAAGTTGTCTACACAGATGTTTAAATATATATAGAACTTTTATCTTATCTTCTAAGTTGTTTACACAGATGTAACAATATGTAAATTACTACCTTATCTGACGGCTTATAAAGTGGGTTGACGAACTGATGCTTTTCTGGTTTCAGTAATGACCACACCGATGCAGTTTTTTGTGGACAATTCTCCCGTTCTTTCTGGCAGTTGTGAAGGAAGTTACCAAACAAGCAGCTCTGTGAGTTTTGAAGGAGTTTCACCTAAAATAAGAAATTGATAAATTATAAAACACAAAAAATGTCAATTCTGCAATGAGGAGACACTTCTATATTCCCTTGCATTGTCAGAGATGTGGGCTTGCACTCTCGTGTGCTATAACATTGTCAGAGATGTGGGCTTGCACTCTCGTGTGCTATAACATTGTCAGAGATGTGGGCTTGCACTCTCGTGTTCTATAACATTGTCAGAGATGTGCGCTTGCACTCTCGTGTTCTATAACATTGTCAGAGATGTGGGCTTGCACTCTCATGTTCTATAACATTGTCAGAGATGTGGGCTTGCACTCTTGTGTGCTATAACATTGTCAGAGATGTGGGCTTCCTTCTGTAAAATAACTTTTTTTATTGTCAATGAACTCCAAGGCACCTGACATTAACATGTGTCCTAGGTTTTCTACACTTACCAGATATGCCTCATTGAACTGAAATTCTGCTGGATACTGCCACATCAACTGGTAGACACAGTCCAGGAACTGTAGGAAGATGGGACTTATCTGGTTGGTATCACTGCAGTTAGGATCGTGGCCCCCACGCTCAGCAAACTTGTGACCAAAATGCAGCCACTCTCTTTCCACCAACACTTGAAAGCCCTGAAATATATTAAAGAAAGTATAACAAATACTAATGTCAAAGTTGGATGTTTCAGGCCATTAGCATATATAAAATGATGGCATAACGCATCTCCATTTTCTGGACTACACCCTACTACAAGCCTACTAGGATCATTGTCCTGTTGCAAGAGAGATTTGGCAGGAGCTTGAAAATAAATGCAAACAACACAATGAACACTAATACATGATTCTATATATTCAAGTGTCTTGGATATTAAAAAATATTTTTACTTATTCTTTGCTTGCAGTTCTATTCTGATGGATTTCCATGTTGCCCATTCACATCATCATCAAGTGCTGTCTCCGCAACGAAGGTTGGCTGCAACAGACCTCCAACAACTCCTGTCTCTTGTTTTGGTGGTGCACTCTGCTAGACTATCCATCTTGTGATGTTACTCTCCCAATTGTATCTGCCTACCTCTTGCTTGCTTCCCCTCGACTTTACTCTCAAGTAAGATCTTCAAGAAGGTGTCATGTCTTTTAATGTGTCCAAAATATTTCATTTGCCTGATCTTTATTTCTCTTAATTCTTTCTTCATATTAAGTATTGTTATAACTTCATTGTTTGTTTTCTTCTCTTTCCATGGTGTTCTCCCTATTCTCCTATATATCCACATCTCGAAGACATCAATTCTGTCTTCTAATTGTTTATTTAGTGTCCATGTTTCTGATCCATACATGAATATAGATAGATGTAGCTTTTTATAATTCTCATTTTTAACTTGTTTGTAATTTGTTACTATTTTCCTCATGTCATTTAAGGTACTTTCAGCCATTCCTATTCTCTTTTTAACTTCTGTTTCACATCTGTTGTCATTTGTGATTATGTGTCCAAGATATTGATAATGTTCTACTTGTTGTAGTTTCTCTGAATATCTTTTTTATGTTTAGCACCTGTTCCTCTGTGACTTTGCTGATTATCATGGTTTTTTTTGGATATTTATATCCAGTCCATTTTCTTTACTTGATTTATTGACTTGATCTATTAGTCTTTGTAGTTCATGTTCACTTTCTGCTAAAAGAAGTGTCATCTGCATATCTCAGGTTGTTTATTATTTTCCCATTGATTTTGAGTCCTGGCATTTCTTCTTTATATTTAAAGATATTCTCTGTGTAGATATTAAATAGGCTTGGTGATAAAATGCGTCCTTGTCTCACCCCTCTTCTTATTTCTATGTATGGAGAGTAGCTGTTTTCACACCTTATTGATGCAGTTTGTTCCCAATATATATTTCTAATCAGTCTGATGTCTTTTTCATCTATGCCTATTTCCTGAAAACATGTGATTAATTTTTCATGTTGGACTCTGTCAAAGGCCTTGCTGTAGTCTATGAAGCAAATATAGATACTTTTTTTGACTTCTATATATGTATCTGTCAACACTTGGATACTAAGTATAGCTTCTCTGGTTCCTTTGTTTTTCATAAAACTGAATAGTTCTTCACTGATTTCAGTGTCTATCTTATTGTTAATGTGTTCATGTATCGTCTTGAGTAGTATTTTAGTTAAATGACTATTTAATTATATGACTATTTAGTTATATGACTATTTAATTATATGTGCCCATCCACATACCAACTTTTAAAAAAGGCACAAGAGGCATTGAGGGTTGACTTCTTTGTGCTCTTATTTTCTTCTCTGTACCTCTCTTCTGTACCTCTTGTTTCAAATCTTGACCACAAATCAAATTTCAGAGGCACATGAGTTTTAGTTATTGCTGCTATAGGAAAGGGAGTAAAATTATAATTAACTAATAATCGAGGTGTTTGCTTTGTGTGCCTAATATCCAGAAATTATGAGCAATAGATTTCTTGTGTGTACTGGGGAGCTTTATTTCATACCCTAAAGACTGCAACACCCGGTGGGTCTTGAAGGCTTTGAGCCTCTGCTCAGAATAGTTAAAAACAATTGGTAGCGTATCCTATTCAGGATGTAGCCATCAACCCAGCATTTTTTGGCTATAGTCAGAACTTCCACAAAAGGAAATCCTGACTATGATGATGATAATGTTCCTCCTTCGCAAGCGAAGATGAGCATGGCATGAAAAAAAAAAATTAAATGCGATGAAAAAAAAATGAAAAAATTATATATAATAATTAAAATTGGTAATTAACTAATTTGGTTTATGAGTTCGTAGATGCCCGATGAGTACGATTCGTGCACGGAAAGTTCTATTGCAGTGCATGCAGGAGTGCTGAAGGTTTGGGGTAGGAGAATTTACGGATTTGTCCTTCCGCTTCTTGCGCTTGTGGATTGCCCGCAGTGTTCTTTCTTTTTCAAATTTCGTGATGCCAGCAGTGATCTGGGTGTGTCAGGCTGAGCGATCAAGTGCTGTAGTCTCCCAGGAGCTAGGATCGATTCTGCAGTTCTTGAGAGAGCTTTTTAGGTGATCCTTGAAGCGCTTTTTCTGCCCTCCACTTGAACGTTTACCTTCGCACAACTCCCCATAGAATAATCTCTTTGGAAGGTGCTTGTCTGGCATACGGACAATGTGGCCAGTCCAGTGGAATCCTGACTATACTTGCATATGATCTACTATGGTTTTCTGTTGCATGTGGATGGTCTGTGGGGCAGTTAGTGAGACTTTCAGATCTACTTCATGCAGATCTAACAGAATAGTAACTATTTTTTCTGGGTTATCTATGTTACCATGGCAAAAAGGGCAATGCTTTATCATTTTTGTATCCGTTCCTTGATAAATTTTGTGTGTGTGAACGAAATGGAGATTTTGTATGTGTTTTGTAAACATTTTTTTAATATTTGTCATTTGGTATATAGTTTTATTTGCCAGTGTGTTGTCAAACTTAAAAGGGGAGAAAAACAACAACACTGTGGCATGCCATGCATGTTATAATAGGTGACTAAGGAGGTTTGGGGGGGGGCGAAGTTGGCTGCATATCAAACCTATAGATCAAAGTAAACAAAATGCCATGTTGAAGTCGGATATTTCAGGCCGAAAAGCACAGCTATTTCAGCTTAGCTGCAAACCTTGATAAGAAAAAATAACCCATTTTCTGGACTACATCCCTTTCACGCTCACCTCCAATTTCCTATAATATGGGTCCATCATAAGTTCTGAGAGAGACACTATCTGAGATGTCCTGTCCCACCCATCTGAACAGTGTACAAGAACTGGCCTCTTCATGACATGCATCAGCTCCACCACAATGTTGGCACCGCGAAGCAGGGCTGTTATGTATGTCAACCACATGCAGCTGGTCAAGACTTTATAATATCTGAAAACAAAACATGGAATCATAATTATAACAGCATGAATCACTAACATTTCTTCTTTCTGTCATCTGCATGTCACCAGGTCAGACAGGGGAATAAAGAACAGTAACACATGCCATGCATATCTAGAAGGCAAATGAGTAGCAAGTGTATGTTGTTGATTTCCCTCTCCCATTTCTCTCCCCCCCCCCTTAATATATATACTGAGCTGATATGACACAAACATTCTGGGCATTGACCATAGGAGCATCATCACTTGAAACAGATAGCAAAGGGTATTTTTAATGATATAGACCATTGGTTGCTGATTATATATCTTCCTTGCTCTATCAATCATCCTCTCCACTGTCTGAAGGAGTGAATGAAAGTTCTGTAACATCTCATCACAAAGAGTATAAGAAAAACTTTACGAAATATTCCAAGGGATTGGATTTCTAAAGTTGAACTTTATTCCACTTTTATAAAACCTAATTATAATATTATCATTAGGTGTAACTCTATTTTCTGTATAACATAGTGCAATATTATAATTGCTGTCATTAGGTCTATCTAATTCTTCAGAATCAATAGCATTGGGAACAGTTTTATAATTTTGTTAGCTATTTTTTCCTTACCAGATTAGATCTAGGCCTATTTATTTTCCAATTTTCAACAAGTCGGTAATCTCCACTGTCAAAATAAAAAACACTGTTGTTATCCAAATAAAAAACACAAAGAATAATAAAGCCCGATGTTTGCTAAATGTTTGAGCAATCTTACTAGTGGAAGATAAAGTCATTTTGCTAATTTTGGAAAAACTGAAAATACCTTGTTTGAATTTTAATTTGAAATAAATATGTCATGCGTCTAATCACAGAGTAACATGATGGTTTCCTTTCATTAGCCAGATTTCTAAATGTTAAACAGATAAATAAGTTAATACTTGTCATTTATGAACCAAGCAAAGCAAATTTAGATGGTATATATGGAGGACCGATATATCATATTTATGTCCGGAAAGGGTGGAGGCTCTGTCCCGAAACATCATGTTTACGTACGAATTGAGTTAAAGAAAAAAAAAGTAAGTAAAGGTTGCTACTTTTTGTATACATTGTTCCTTGATCATACTTACGTTCCTTCTGCATAAACATGACATAAAGATCGTAACTTGTGAAAGCTATCCCTCACTGTGTGAATGTTGGCAAGGTCAAGGTGCACAATATTGCACTTGTATACAGCTGAAATAAATGTATAAAATATAAACCTATCATGGTTATTTCATTTTAATGAAACAAACTTTCATGCACAGTTTGAAGAAACTATTCTTCATTTCTAATTATTTCCTTTCATCAAGGTAACAAGATCTAAAATAAATGGCAAGTAAAAAAAAAATTTCACTTAAACCTTTGTGCAATTTATTTGTGTTTTTACATTTGAATGATCTGTTTAAGGCATTGGTAGGTATCAGTTTTCATGCTATGGCATGTTTTGGTCCCATGATATGCAGAAATGTTTTTCCTTCTCCTGATGTGTGCTCTTGCTGCTGGCCAATTTGGGTTCATTCTCATTAAGTAGCCGCACCATTTCAGTCTCTGTTATTCAATATATTTGACCACAAATGCTAAATCAATAGTTCTTGTAATCTCATGTCTGATATGATCACTTTATGTTCTGGTCACTGCTTTTCTTAGACATCTCATTTGATGCATAGTAAGCTTTCTCTCTTGTTCTTTAGTGTCCATGTCTGACACTGATAACACAATTTTGGTATAACGATTAAATTTACGATTTGCTTTTTTTTTTCCATTGGAATATATGGTGTTTCAAGCTTGGGGTAAAGTTGATAATTTACATAGTTGGCTTTTTGAATCCTTGTCTCTCTATTGAATCTTCTATTACTTGTAAAATTCTCACAAGATATTTAAATTCATGCACTTGTTTCAGTAGCTGATCATTTATCTTTATGTTGATTGTATTGGGGATTCTCTGCCTTAGTCATTACTTCTATTATTTCAGTATTGATCTTCATGTTATGATTGAGGCAACTTTTGTTGAGTAAGTTTATGTGATGTTGCAGCTTTTCCCTTTGACTGGAGTGGGCACTGATCATCAGCAAAGAGTATGATCAGCAAAGAGTTATGGCATTTAATCTGTTAGTGTCACGCAGTGTTTTGAATATTTGGTAATGTACTATATTGTATGAGGAGCGCGGTAGCCTAGTGGATAGCGAGCTTGCTTGCTATCATCTGGTTACAGCGTTCCAGGTTCGAAACCACGTCCGGACATTACAAAAAAATCCGGGTTGTGATTTCTCACTTGACACGACCACTCCTCCAGTTGACTCAGCTGTAAATGAGTACCTGACGCATGAGTTAGGGAAGGTAAAAAACAGCAAGGAAGGGAACTGGCCACCCCACCTAATAGTTGCTGCGGTTTAATACATAAAGAGTTATCTTCATCCCCGACGGCAGATGCCATGGGACCTACCTTTACCTTTTACTATATTGTATGTCTCTAGCTGCGGTAAGTCAATTCACCCAGAAGCACGAGTTGATCAAAAACTATGTTCTGGAAAGAATATGCCACATGATGGTGATCTATATTATTCCTCCAATTCTTGTAGAAGCAGCTACAGAATAATGGGACAAGAATACATAAACAAATAACTAGTTGGAACACTGGAGACTGCTCAGACAAAAATATACCTCCATTACAAGTAACAGGAAAACTACAGGACAGCACATTCAAACAACTGCAAACACATACACATCACTGTGTGACATTTTCATTGGTTGGTTGTTGATCCAGCGGTCCATGGGCTCTTGACCTTTGACCCAATGCCATTGAATGTGTTTGTGAGCTGTTGTTTTGTTCCATATAATGTGTTCCATTTATCTGACCCTGGAGGGAGACATTTTCATTCATTTTCCTTTAGCGCTGAAGTTAGCGCATAGGGCAGAGGTCAGATCTCTCCAATTCTGTCTGTTCAAAGCTATTCTGTGCAGTTCTTTAATAGTATCAATATTGTTTGTTTTAATTTTTCCAAGTGTTATTCTTCTGAATGTTTCCTTTGGTCTATCCCTGGCGCGTCTGCCTGTTGGTATCCATGTGACATTTACAGAACAAATACAAATATCCTAATCTTGTAATTGACTTTGAAAGATGGACAGGTTCAGCAGTTTTCACAACCAGGTCCAGATAACAAATCTTGGTAAATTTCTTGTTCAAGTAACCACTGTGCTATAAATAGCGCAATGTTTATATTCCGGACTACCAGACGTCATGGATTTCCGCGCACTACCAATGAAATTAATGGATGCCGTGACGTCACACAGCGGAAGCAAAATGTTTTTGCGCGCGACGTGGCTTTGTGAATGATAGAGCCAACCATTTCATTCGTTTTGCGCGGAATGCGGCAAAATCCATAGTCTTTTAGTCCAAAATATAAACATTGTTAATTAGATTAAATATGTACCTCATTCATCTTGGCTGATAAATCCATGCTTTATTTCACACAAGAACTCCAAGAAAATATCTGCCGACTTCTGCCAAATCTGTTGTAACCATTGAATCCATCAATTATGCTATCAGTCTCTATCAATGTGTATTGATAATGATAGCATAAACGGACACCAAATATGCACTTATTTCAAATGAATTATTTTGCCGAATGTAATATAAGGGGGTGGGCTTCGCTAACCCTAACCCTAACCCTAACCCTAATCCTAACCCTAACCTAACCGCTAACCCTAACCCTAACCCTAACCGCTAACCCTAACCCTAATCCCTAACCCTAATTGCTAACCCTACCCCCCCCCACGTTTTTTTTCTTCTTTTTTTTTTTCCTTTTTTTTCTTTTTCACCTAACCACCATCTTACCCAACTACCCGCCCAACACTTCACCTCGAGATCACATTCCACAACCGACTTCCGTCAAAGGTTAGGAAACCCCGTGAATCCAGGCCAAAGGTCACAACAGTTACTTGAACGTGAAATGCGCCCAAATCTTATTTAGCTAACTTCTTGACTAATTTTCTATTTCCTCTTACTCTCTTTTTATAAATACAAGCATGCACATATTAGCTGAATGGCTGTCTCCGTTGACTAGGTTGACATGGGTTCCAGTTCACCCATCACTCATAGCTTGCAGCCCAAAAAAAGGTTGATCCAGCTCACAGGGATCCTTCTCTGAGTATATGCCAGGTAAACCTGCTGATTTATAACTTACTTTTACACATACACACAGGCAAACACATTTTTCACATGTTCTATACCTTCATCTTCCGTGCCTCCTCCCTTAAAACTATTCCCCCACACTCCAGCCAGGCTGCGACAGTCAACTATGGCCAATTTCTTGGGGGTTCTGCCATTATCTGTTTGGGAGATTAAAAATATATATATAAATTTGACTGGCTAGAAAACAGTACAACAAAAATATCTGAAACTGTGAAAGAATGCCACATCCTTACTATAGAATTGACCAACAAGTATCTCCAATGCATAATGTACCGGTCAATAAAAGAAGCCCAACTTTTTTGTAGTTACTTTCATAAAAGACATTTGCTGACTGGACATCATCAACCTATTGACTGTGTCCACCTGATCACTAACTTCTCGTGGTTACCTGAATTTTACTCACCTCATGATTCGTGAAAGAGGTCAAGATCAAAACAATATTTTTGGCAATAACTTGTGACAGGTTCATAAGAATCTCGTGAAACTTAATGAACACAAAACTCTCTGACCATATTATTGAATGCCAATAAAAGATTGACTGTCTTCGAAAAAATTATGTTTAAAAATTTCAACACACAAGTAGGATTCATTTCACTACAGAACAATGATGTATATCATTGGACATTTACAGACTGAACAATTACAAAGTGTAGTTGTCAGACAATTTAATGTGGTTAGAAGCACCATTAATTGCCTTTGGAGGGTCGATTTCAACAAACTGGCTTAGTGTCAGACCAGCCGCGAAGTGGAAAACCCAGAGTCACAACTCCTGCCAAAGACCACTTCATACAGCTGGGTTACCTCAGGTATCAATTTTCATCTGCATCCTACACAGTCCACTCAATACCAGCAGCTCATCGAATTTCAGATCAAACGGTCAGGAACCAGCTTCACGACAATGGTCGTTGAGCGAGATAATATCCTGTAGAGGTTCTTTCTTATGTACCAGCACTGCCAGAACCAACTGCAGAGGGCGCACCAGCATTGTCAATGGACCACTGGAAATGACTGAAGATGTGTATCGTTTATTGATTAATTATTTTGTGTTCTCCAGCGACACCATAGATGGATAAGAGTTTACAGCAAAGTCCGCAACAGCTACACCTAGAACAGGGTTGATGAGGCTCCTCCAATTGGTGGCGGAGGTGTACTGAAGTAGGGCTGGGATTAACTTCAAGTGATCAACTTCATGGGAAGAAGTGACTTGGTGCAAATTGAAGGGCGTCTGAATGCTGAACTGCAATAGTTCACTGCAATAGTTCGTCCTCGCGACTTTTCAATTTTTGGCTAAACAAGGGTTGATTATTCAGCAGAATAGCGATCGACCTCGTGTGGTACAACTCACCACTCAGTTTCTCATTAACAACATCGTCTAGACCATTCCATGGCCAGACATGAACCCAATTGAACACTTATGGGATGAACTTGATAGACGACTATACCAGTGAGACGTGGCTCCCTTGACATTTTGGAATATTTGTTTCTTATCCATGTTATTTTGAGTTTCTTATCTTTATGTTTATCACTATCACCATTACTATGCTTCCAATGTCAAACATGGACACTAACAACAGAATCCAAAAGAAAATTTGTTACAACAGAAATTACTTGTCTATGTAGAATCCTCAGAGTAATAATAAATCAGAAACGAAAACATCAAAAGACGAACAAACACAATGCTAATCTTGGACTACATCAGAAGACAACAGATTAAATGTTTTTCACATGCTTCCAGACTACCATCAGACAGTATCCCTCAAAAATCATAACTATACAATCATGATAGTTACAAAGCCGGAGACAAGATCATGCAAATGATGGCTTACAGAAATAAAGGAGTCAATGAAAACAAACATTATATGAAGCACATAGAAAGTAATCTCCAGATAATTCTTCTAACTCTGACTCTGTAAGGC
Organism: Meghimatium bilineatum; assembly: GCA_034231615.1. Lineage (NCBI taxonomy): Eukaryota > Metazoa > Mollusca > Gastropoda > Stylommatophora > Philomycidae > Meghimatium > Meghimatium bilineatum. The sequence continues at coordinate 8,331,553 of CM067309.1, read as the reverse complement.
ACAAAAGGGTATAAAGCAAAAAGCAGAAAGAAGACTATTTGAACTAGGAATATTTCAAGTAAACATTTTCAAGTGTGCAGATTATGGTTGAAGATTATATAAATGTACTTTCTATACAACACAATATAAATGTTACTAATATATATATATATATATTGTTAACATATCCTATTCAGGACGTAGCCATCAGCCCAGCATTTTTTGGCTGTAGTCATTTTACTAGGCAATATAAATACATTCAGTAGTTTCTGAACAGTCGGGATGCACAAATGCCTGTGGCGGAGATTGAGCTCAAAACTTTGGTCATCACAAATGTGCTCTGTACCACTCCACCACAGAGCCCAATATATATTGTATGCAAACATAAATATTATGAATTGTATAGATTACAGTGCTTATACAACATATAATCTTTACTAATATTGATTTATAACCACTCTTTCAAAACCGTCAACCATTTTCCATGAATCACTCATTTTCTTTATTCTTTCTACTCATCACTTTTAATTTAAACTTTCTCTCACACTGACCACAGCTAATTTCCTCGCTTCCTCCTACTCACCACACTTAATCTCTCCCTTTCAGAGCAGCTCACTATCACCCGGTTACAGCATGCAAGGTTCGATAGCCTAGTTGATAGTGAGCTTGCTTACTATCACCGGGTGCAAGGTTCAAAACCATGTTGGACACACAAAAATGACCCGGATCATGATTTCTCACCTGACATGACTGCTCCTCCAGCTGTGACTGAGTACCTCACACAAGTTGTGAGAGGTAATGACAACATGGAAGGAAACCTAATACTTGCTGCAGCTTAGTACATGAAGAGTTATCTTCATTCCCGACAGCAAGTTACTGCCAAGGGACCTACTTTTACCTTTCTCCTATACGTCACAGTTAGTACCCATTGTTCACTTATTCTCTTTCTCTCATACTTACCACAGTCACTGTTTCCATTACTTGCACCATGTCCATTGACCCCAAATGACTCATCATACACCAGGGAACCCTGCGCACCATCTTCTTTCTGAGAACTGATGCCCAGCACACTATCTTGACCATTGACCACAGGCAACAGCGAAGCATGCCCAACTCTTCTAGGCTCCTCCTGCGATGCTGCCAACCAATCTCTGAATAAATATACAATTATAAGAAGCCAATAAGTAGGTCACAAACTCATGTAGAAGAAGAATAGAAATGCGAAACTGGTTTTTCAAGGTTGTAATTATCAGATTACAATATGCAATCTCTGAACATGTCATTTCCCACCGAAGATGGATGTGTTGGGCCATTGATGCAAATAAAACGGCGGCACAACACATTTTAATTCTCTGGACTATATCCTGCTGAAAATCTAGTACGGCCATGGTCCTGCTATAAGGGAGATCCAGCAGGAGTTTGAGAATGAATGCTGAAGAAGAAGAAGAATTGGTCATTTTTGGTCAGTGAAGATTTTTTTCTTAAACAGTATATTTTACATTTGTTTAATGTCTACTTGATTGTTCATATTTCTGAAGTATTGATTCAGTTCACAATAATACACAGGGTAATCTTGTCTAGCAAATGTCATAGTATGAATTATTTCCCTTTGTACATTCATTTTAACATACTCCCACAGGATCTCTCTTATTGCAGTTCTACATTGATTTCCAACAGAATTTAATTGGAAAAATGCATATGTCTACAAGAAGTAGTGGAAAGATACATAGGGCTGCTACTGTTTTCTGTGACTTGTAAGTTGAGTACACCTCTTTATTTGGGGGATCTGTGTGACAAAGTTGACAAGAACTGTATTGCATTAACTAAGTTATGGTTTCCAAATTGGGCTGTAACATTTTGTCCACATATTGATTTTTGTTTACAAATTCTTAATCACGGACCAATTTTTCCTTAATCACAGACCAATTTTTCCTTAATTGTGGCCAATTTTCGTTAATCAAGGATCAATTTTTCCTTGATTGTGGACCAATTTTTCCTTAATTGTGGTCAATTTTCCTTAATCACGGACCAATTTTCCCTTAATTGTGGACCAAGTTTTCCTTAATTGTGGACCAATTTTTCCTTAATCACAGACCAACTTTTTTATTAATTGTGGACCAATTTTTCCTTAATCTCTGACCAATTTCTTCCTTTTAGTATGCACTACAATTTGTTCATGAGCAAAATATAATATAATCAAAACAAGTTAACAATTTTTACTAGGAATCAAAATTTGTGAAAACAGATTTTAAATGTGTGCACATTAGTTGCAAATGACCTGTGTGACCACACACACCTTAGAGGGAATATTGCAACTATAGACTATAGAATTATATAGAGTATGCTCAAATCTGTCTTCTTTTTAAATCACTAAAGACAGAAAAATACTGCAAAAGGCAGTTTCCTATGTCTAGGACATACAAACACAGATGATGGCAGATGGGAAATAAGGGTTAAAAAAAGGATAGGAATGGTCAGAAGTACTTTCAATGTCATAAGGAAACTATTGGTAGCATATTCTATTCAGTGTGTAGCCATTAACCCAGCATTTTTTAGCTGTGCTGATTTTCTAGGCAAAATATATATATTAGTTCAACCGAAAATACGTACTCACTGCGTAAAACTGAAATACAACAGGTAAAGCGTGAAACAGGGTAATGAAGTTTTGTTAACCTTTAGGGCCCTGAATTAAAAATTAAGAAACATCCCCTTGGGCCTGAATTCTTTTTTGGAAAATTTGTGTTATTGATGGTGTTTGAAATTTGTGTTTGAAAATGTCATAACTTTTTTGTTTTAAAAGATATCAAAATAATTTTTGCATATCTAAATAAAGGAGTGAATAGTGAATATAATCATGTTTTTGTTGTTGTCGTATGTGTGATATGACAGTTGTGAGCAAGTTGTGAAGTTGAAAATTCGGGGGATGGAGTCATGGGTGGAGTTGGCTATCCTTTCCTTTAGAGGGTCAAATAAGTCATGCTGAAGTCAGATGTTCAGACTGAAAGGTGCAGATATAGCAGCAAAGTTGTACGCCATGACAACGAATTCGGTTCTTCAGACTACATCCTGCAAATCCGCAGAAGTTTGAGAACAATCACAGAAGAAGATGATGAAAGACACAACTTGACACTCACTTGTTACATGCATTCACTATCTCCTCAATCAGGAAGACATCAGCATGGTTGGTGAAGTAACTGAGCCCCAAGAAGCTTGACAGAGGTTGGCTGCTACGTATCAGAACCATACCCGTATGTTTATCTCTGAAAAGTTGAGGATTATGTGATATTAAGACCAAACATGCTTGTTAATATATAAATTTATATTTATATGAAGACCAAACATATTTATATATAAACAATTTTAGATTTAGATTTTATCAAGACCAATTGTATGTTTATAAACAATATTTGATTTATATTTATATCAAAAAATATATTGTTATCATTGTTTATATATTTGTTTATCTTTTATCAGGTTTATATAATTACATTTCAAGTCAATACATGTTTGTTTATCTCTAAAATGTTTTGTATTATATTTATATCATCATCATAAGCCTGTAACCCTTCAGGGTGATAGGGGTACCACATTGGATACTTCAGGGTGATAGGGGTACCACATTGTATACTTCAGGGTGATAGGGGTACCACATTGTATACTTCAGGGTGATAGGGGTACCACATTGGATACTTCAGGGTGATAGGGGTACCACATTGGATACTTCAAGGTGATAGAGGTACCACATTGGATACTTCAGGGTGATAGGGGTACCACATTGGATACTTCAGGGTGATAGAGGTACCACATTGGATACTTCAGGGTGATAGGGGTACCACATTGGATACTTCAGGGTGATAGGGGTACCACATTGGATACTTCAGCACACAGAGTCCTCCAACGTAGGGGTACCACATTGGATACTTCAGGGTGATAGGGGTACCACATTGGATACTTCAGCACACAGAGTCCTCCAGCAATTTCTATCCTCAGCGATGCTGATGAGTGAGGAAAGATCTTGTTCTGTCCATGCCTTTATTTTCCCTTCTCTGCTTCTTCTCCCCTCTGCAATTTCCTGCAGTATTTTTTTACAAGGAGCCATGTCTGCATACATGTCCAGTTTCCAAATGCTCCAAATACTACAATGGATGGATATTTATATAAGAAACCATGAATATTTATATCAAGACACCTTGGGAAACAGCTGTAGAGAATTTGATAAAATTAACCATCAACGGTTTTGAAAATTAACCATCAACAGTTTTATATCTGACAAATTTAATTTTAGAAACTCCAATCTGGGGACAGAACTAAAATTTCACCATCTGGCATAAAAAACAAGAGAAACAAACTCATACACCTTAGGACCGACGATCTGTTGTCAGGCTATGGCACATTCAGTCGTATGATATGCAGTAATATTGTGACTAGTGAGATTGTTGGTAACTCCTTCAATCCACCTCCTTGGTTTTCCTCTGCATCTTGCTGTTTTCATTCTAATGTTATATGCTCTTGCCTCTGGTCAAAAAAGGTTCATTTTCATTATGTGACTTGGTTTTTGGTCTATTGCACGTGTGGTCGCTTGATATGCAGTAATACTGTGCTTTGTCACGACGTTAGTAGCGTTCAATCCACCTTCTTCTTGATCTTCCTCTGTATCTTGTTTCCATTTTCATGTTGTATGCTCTTGCCGCTGACCAATAAGGGTTCATTCTCATTAGGTGGCAGAACTATTTCAATCTGTTTTTTAATACATCTGACCAGAGATGTTGTTCCAACAGTTCTTGTAATCTCGTCATTTCTCACATGATCTCTTCTTGTTCTGTTTGTTGCTTTTCTTAGACATCTCATTTCTACACATAGTAAACTTTCTCTCTAGTTCTATAGTTAGTGTCCATGTTTGACATTGATAACACAATGTTGGTATGAAGATTGAATTTATGATATACCTTTTGGTTACCATCAGGATAGATTTGTGTTTTACAAATTTGTTAAGTTCATAATTTACATAGTTAGCTTTTTGAATACTTGTCTCGATCTCTCTGTTCATTCTTCGGTCATCTGTAAAAATATCCCAAGGTATTTAAATTTCTGCACTCATAATTAACCAACCAAACATATATTTTTTTTAAATTTAACAAGGCACCTTGTATGTTACCTGAATTGTTTGTAAAAAAACAAACTAACTTAACAGAAATGGTACAACAACTTTTCTTAAAAGAATAGACAAACCATACCTCCAAACAACAGATGGAAATCTTTTTGCTGCTCTGAAGTCCAGGCTGATTTTAAGTTTATCATCATCAACTGTTGCTGGGAGGATGTGCATCTTAGGGTAAGTTGGACAATACCTTTGGAATGAAATTAAATAGTTTAACACAATGATAATACATCAGAAGGCAACTATCAATATTAAAAAACATAAGTATTTATGTCAGATGACAACTTTTGAAAAACAAAAAAGTTCAACTCAGATTAAGTGAAACAATACAAGGAAGCACAAATCATCCCCAGTGACTGCCAGTGTATTGCCGGGTGATCCTGTGTCTACATGACCCAAAAGCCACAGTGAAGTTGGATGTATCAGGCTGAAAGATGCAGATAACACAGTCACGACGTAAAACATGACAACACATTCTCTTCTTCCAACTACACCCTACACATCTGCAGAAATTTGAGAGAAAAAAAAAACCCAATCTATTAATTTTAACAGTTAGAATATCTTATTCAGAACAAAGTGACCAACAAAGAATTGTTTGTCTGCAGTGATTTTCTAGCCAATACTTAAGTTTATGTTGACACTGCTTTCTGAACAGTCCAGAAGTACAACTGATATAGAAATCGAAACCTTGACCATGCGCTCTCTGTCCCAGATAATTAAGTGCATGATAAACCTAGCAGTTACCTCAGCCACCTGCAAGAACTAATTTCTTATTGTGTAATAACAGTATCGATATAATATATATTTCTTTATTTTTCCCTAATGAGGCTGTACATGGTGGTGTATATTTCTTTATTTTCCCTAATGAGGCTGTGCATGATGTTGAAATCTACAGCAAGGCTGAGATGTTTGTACAACCTTTACCAATAATACCTTTACAAATAATCATACAAAAAATGAAAATCAAACTTACTCAAAATTTTCATTTGCACTACTCATTCGCCAGATTTTTCTCCTATTTGTATCGAATCCAAGACGGTTGACCTCCTTACCAAAACTGTAGGCAAATTCTGGTTTCACTAAGAAATAAATATCTCCTAAAGTTAACACTTGTTCGATGGCACATAAATACATATAAACAGCAATAAATTACAAAATAAAATACCCCTAAAGCAATGAATAGAATCTATCTATAATCATTCAGCGTCAAATACAGTGCATTATACAGAAACCAGAGCTCTCCAGTTCAAGTAATGTTACTGCTACTGCATGTAACTCTTGCATGCTGTTGACACCCATAGTTATAGCACTTTTTTTATCATTGTTCTGCAAAGAGTCTCTCTTGGTCTTCCTTTTCTTTCTTCATTTGACACCAGTTTAAAAATTTTTGTGGCAGTCTAATTTTCATTAATTTTAAGTGCATGTCCAATATAAGTCCATCATTTTCTTCTTATTGTTGTAGAAACATATTGCTGTTTGGTGTCTTCTCTTACTTTTTTTTTTTTACTTGAATTCTTCCCAACCAATATTCAAAAGTTTTCTAAGACATTTTCAAATGAATGCAATTTCTTCTCCAGTGTTTTTGTTACAGATATTAGACTGAAGCTTTTGCAACAGATATTAGACTGAAGTTGAACAGTCATGGAATGTTTGTTTTCATAATATTTGTGAACACAGCACCATACAATAAACAGGAAACAATCTTTCACTGTGCAATCTTTCCATCTTGCCCCATGTTTGGAGAGAATTGACTCAATAGGGAAATATAAACATGAATCTATCTATCTATATATATGCTGTGGCCCCTGATTGCCTTGTGTGTCAGGGGTAGAAGAGTTCTCTGGTGATGACCTTCTTTTTTGTGCTGTTTGTAAGCTTGTTCCTGTGGCTTCTTTGATTTCTGTGATCCATCTTTTACATGGTCTGCCTCTGGATTTATAGCCGTGATGTCTATGTGTCATTGCCATCTGGAGCATGCTGTGTGTTGGTAGTCTAGAAGTGTGTGAAAACCACTTGATATGTTGTCTTATTTACATGTTCCAATACTGGTATTGTTTTGGTTACCTGTCTGATGTTCTAGTTTCTAATTCTATCTCTTAATGACACTCCGAGTATTTTTTATAAACATGAATAAACATGAAAGCTGTCTTAAAAATAAACTAAGATATATGGAAGAAGGTAAATAATGGAACTGACAAATGATTTGTGACTAAGGTTACCCTCTAAATTGTGTTAGCGTATTACTGCATGTCAAAAGTGTGCCATGCACAGAATTCAGCACACTGTGCACAAGGTGGACTTTCTGTCCTAAAAATGTCTTCATGTGTGATCTGCTCACATAGGGTTTTGTGGCTGCTCACATAGGGTTTTGTGGCTGCTCATATAGGGTTTTGTGGCTGCTCACATAGGGTTTTGTGGCTGCTCACATAGGGTTTTGTGGCTGCTCACATAGGGTTTTGTGGCTGCTCACATAGGGTTTTGTGGCTGCTCACATAGGGTTTTGTGGCTGCTCACATAGGGTTTTGTGGCTGCTCACATAGGGTTTTGTGGCTGCTCACATAGGGTTTTGTGGCTGCTCACATAGGGTTTTGTGGCTGCTCACATAGGGTTTTGTGGCTGCTCACATAGGGTTTTGTGGCTGCTCACATAGGGTTTTGTGGCTGCTCACATAGGGTTTTGCGGCTGCTCACATAGGGTTTTGCGGCTGCTCACATAGGGTTTTGTGGCTGCTCACATAGGGTTTTGTGGCTGCTCACATGGGGTTTTGTGGCTGCTCACATGGGGTTTTGTGGCTGCTCACATAGGGTTTTGCGGCTGCTCACATAGGGTTTTGCGGCTGCTCACATAGGGTTTTGCGGCTGCTCACATAGGGTTTTGCGGCTGCTCACATAGGGTTTTGCGGCTGCTCACATAGGGTTTTGTGGCTGCTCACTTAGGGTTTTGTGGCTGCTCACATAGGGTTTTGTGGCTGCTCACTTAGGGTTTTGTGGCTGCTCACATAGGGTTTTGTGGCTGCTCACATAGGGTTTTGAGGCTGCTCACTTAGGGTTTTGTGGCTGCTCACATAGGGTTTTGTGGCTGCTCACATAGGGTTTTGTGGCTGCTCACAAGGTTTTGTGGCTGCTCACATAGGGTTTTGTGGCTGCTCACATAGGGTTTTGTGGCTGCTCACATACGGTTTTGTGGCTGCTCACATAGGGTTTTGTGGCTGCTCACATAGGGTTTTGTGGCTGCTCACATAGGGTTTTGTGGCTGCTCACATAGGGTTTTGTGGCTGCTCACATAGGGTTTTGTGGCTGCTCACATAGGGTTTTGTGGCTGCTCACATAGGGTTTTGTGGCTGCTCACATAGGGTTTTGTGACTGCTCACATAGGGTTTTGTGGCTGCTCACATAGGATTTTGTGGATGCTCACATAGGTAAATTTATAGTGAATGTAGCCTGTCACCTGTTGCTATTAGGCATCACTTTCACACGAATTTCAGAATAAGTACGACTGAGTTATGCCACTGCAGCCTGGCGAATATAACACCTGAGCATGTGTTTCAAGACTGACCTCATTATGTATGAGAAATGTGGCCCACTTCTACCATCTTCAAAGAGAAACTGTATGGCAGATCTGAAACCCTGAGACAAGACAGTACGTTATAACAGAGAATCCTGAGGATCAGTCAGACCCTGAGACAAGACAGTACGTTATAACAGAGAATCCTGAGGATCAGTCAGACCCTGAGACAAGACAGTACGTTATAACAGAGAATCCTGAGTATCAGTCAGAGAGATAAGTATCAGATGATTATAATAATTGAATAAAACTTCTATAAATGAATGGTCAAACTGGCAACTGTGACATGAAACTTTGTGATCGATATATGCACAACTGTGTCCAAGGTTACCAGAATCATGACCTGGTCAAATTTCACAAATGTTGCCATTTTTTAAAATATCACTGCCCATGAAATTTATACCTTGATAATTTTTGTATTTTTGGTCATTTTGTAAATGTTTTCCAAATCAGGAGCTTGGCCATTTTTTTGGGTCATATTTTACCCGAAATGTTGCTAAAATCAGTTTCTACTATCTGGCAACCTTACTGCCTGCACCATTTCTGCCTGCACATGAAAGAAATACAGCCTGCATCTGCAGATCAACAACACAGACACCAGAGCACATACATGACTGTCCCAACTTTTCTGTTCACAAAACAAAAATTTGGCTCACTGGAGGATCTCTGCAAATCTAATTGTGAGAAATTGACGGTCTAAAACAAATCACTGTACATATGACCAATATAGGCCTAGACACATAATAATCTCAGTAGGATAGATAATGTTAGCAGCTGCAAACATGTCACAATGACAGAACAATGAGATTACAAACCATTCATTCTTATACTGTGAGAAATAATGTCATATTTTACAGAAATATTTTTCCTGCTTGGCCAGCAAAGTTACACAAAGATGCAGATATAATAAAATTGCTCTGCCATACAGTGCATTCAACCAGCTAACTTACATATGGAAATAAGAAAACAAGTTAATATATCAAACTTTGACTGTTTAACACCAATGTAATATATGTATAAACATACAAAATGGTTGCACAAGCTGAAAAGTAAAAGCACAAAAAGAAATTACACTCATTTCAAAATAAATTGTCTTCAAAAAGGATTGGCCGGGAATAATTCAGGTCACACAAGAAAATATGCGAATACAGGAAACAGTAATAGATTTGTACAACAAAAGGAAGAAATCTGTCAACTTATATTAGCCATATACTTAGAATAAATGAAACAGACTGCCATTATAAGTATTATAATAGAAACCAGATCCGCCGAAGACGGATGTGTTGGACCATTGGCGCAAATAAAACGGCAACACAATGCATTTCCATTCTCTGGACTACATTCAACTGGACATCTGTAACATTGTCCTGTTACAAGAGAAATCCAGTGGGAGTTTGAGAATGAACGCTGAAGAAGAAGAAACCAGATGGCAAAAGAAAGTCAATAGAGATATGCAAGAACTACACACGGCAGCAGCATATCACTCAAACTATAGAGAACTAGTTTCTGTCTTATGCAGCAGCAGCAGCAAATCACTCAAACTATAGAGAACTAGTTTCTGTCTTATGCAGCAGCAGCAGCAAATCACTCAAACTATAGAGAACTAGTTTCTGTCTTATGCAGCAGCAGCAGCAAATCACTCAAACTATAGAGAACTAGTTTCTGTCTTATGCAGCAGCAGCAGCAAATCACTCAAACTATAGAGAACTAGTGTCTGTCTTATGCACCATTTGGCACCGAAGGAACATACTAGATAGATATAGCATAAGACAGAAGTAATGATTATTTCTAAGAAGCAACACCTCCACACTGTGCAACATCAAAGTGAAGAGCTCAGCACTAACAACAGACACAATAATTTAAATATCTGGAAACCACGATAACAGAAGACCCAAAAAAAAAGCACAGCAGAAACATCAAATAGAATAGGACAAGCAAAAGGAGTGTTTTATAAGCATCCTATACAAACAGGTCTTTATCAATGGAAATCACAAAAAATAATTATTCACTGCTACATAGTCATAAGAAAACGCAGATGGAAATACCTGGGTCTTGTTTTAAGACTAGATGAAAACAGGATAAACCACCAAGCCCTTATGTGCACACCTGAGGGTAAAAGAAAATGAGGGAGACCTAAAGTAACCCTAAAAAACACCATACTTTAAGAAGGGGAAATAATAGGCAGCAAGACCATACAAGAGCTAAAACTGCAGGAGGGGGCCCCCACACATGAAGAATCAAAACCTCTGCTCTATGTGCCTGTGCTGCCTGCGACATGAAAGGAAAAAACTAACTAACTAACTGCATAGTCACTTTTGTCATATGGAAACCATAGACAGCCAATAAGAAAACAAGTAGGATACTAGAGTTGAAAGAGAAGTGATTCTACAGAACAATGTTCAGAGTCTTATGGAAATGATGAGTTACTGAAGAGCACTGAAATCAAAATAAATGTATGCATGAACATTAGAAATAAAATAAACAATCATTGACCACATCATGAGAAGAGAAGGTTTGGAATACAATGTTAAAACAAGCCAAATTTAATGTTAAAACAAGCCATATTTAATGTTAAAACAAGCCAAATTTAATGTTAAAACAAGCCAAATTTAATGTTAAAACAAGCCAAATTTAATGTTAAAACAAGCCAAATTTAATGTTAAAACTAGCCAAATTTAATGTTAAAACAAGCCAAATTTAATGTTAAAACAAGCCAAATTTATGGGGAAAAAAACTGATGATGCTAAAGATGGAAGATACTGAATAGTTTACTTTGTGGAAATCAATGATTGCCCATGCCACACAGCACAGCACATGATGATGATGATTGTATAAAGTTAAACAAATGCATGATTACCTGGCTCACACAATAGAACTTCCTCCTCTAGCTTGGTCGGGTCTTTCATTTCATTCTTCCTGTGCATGGCCGCTGTATAGAAACTATAAGCAAATATGGCCATCTTGTTCTGAGGCTGACCTGTTTTCTCCTTCAGCAGGTTAGTACAAGCAGTAAAGTCTTCAGTTGTGGCAAATGTACAGCTGTGAAGAGGAAAAAGTGACATATATGTGGGTTTATACGTTAAATAAATGTCATACTATTTCATATATCTCATCATTTACATATATGAACACCAAACATGGACATTCTGCAATAATTATGCTGCAGAAATTCAGGAAATTAGGGTGATAACTCAAAAACTGCTGAACTCCAACCCTGGCCCACAGATGTGGTATTCCTGACAGATGCAAGGTCAGCGCTTCAAGCTCTCCAGGCTTGAAAACTAACACACTTACAAAAACTACTTAACCCCTTAGCTACGGAGGTATCCTTAAGGATACAATGAGAACCTATCACCATTTTCATGAGATTATCCTCTTCCTTGCTTACCAAGGATAATATCCATCTGGAAGCTTGTTAAAACAAGCCAAATTTAATGTTAAAACAAGCCATGTTTGGATCTGGATCCATATGGAATCATCCATAAGAATTGTTTCCCTGGGAAACTAAGAAGAAGATCTCAGCTTAATAGTGGTAACTCCTCCTCATATCCTTAAGGATACCTCTGTAGCTAAGGGGTTAGTAAACTGTCTTACCAGTATAGGGTAACTAGTCAGTGGATACCCGCTCACTGTGGAATACCAGGAAATGAAAATGCAGACCAACTGGCTAAGGAAGGTGCTGCCGAAGACCAACCAGATGTACTAATCACCTACCATCAGAGAAAGCAGATGATCAAGTCAATAAGAAAGCCACAAACACCAACACAAGATGACTATCACATTATGATTAGATCAGAACAAGTTGTAATTCTACGTCTCAGAACGGAAGACAACCAACTCCGCAGTCACATGTATACAAATTTCATGATTGGCAACATGGCCATGTGCACGTGTGGACAGTCAACACAGAGTGGCAAACATATACTTCAAGAGTGTTCTGAGTATGAAACACTGAGGCAGACATATTGGCAGAGGAAACAACACTGGAATCAAAGCTCTATGGGACACTGTATGAACTACAAAAGACAGTGAGTTTTATTCAGGAGACAGAATTAGAGATATAGACATGTTTCAAGTGAATGAAAGAAGAAGAAAAAAATATGTCATAATTTTTTTAAAAATCTTCTATTCTCCCACTGACTCCATCTTTTACTCTGCCAGTGGTGCCACTGTCTAATCTGCCAGTGGCGTCACCTTCTATATACTCTGTGAGTGGTCCCCCCTTCTACTCTGCCAGTTGTGCCACCTTCTGTCAGTGGCATCACCTTCTCCTCTTCCAATGGTGTCACCTTATATCTACTCGGTCAGTGGCGCCACCTTCTCTGCCAATGGCGCCACCTTCTACTCTGGCAGTGACATCACCTTCTATCTACTCTGCCAGTGGCATCAGCTTCTATCTGCCAGTGGTGACCCCTTCTACTCCGCTAGTGACGTCAGCTTCTATCTGCCAGTGGTGACCCCTTCTACTCCGCTAGTGACGTCACCTTCTACTCTACCAAGTGGTGCGATCTTTAACTCTCCTAATAATCCCTAATTTACTCTGCCAGTGCCACCACCTTATACTCTGCCAGTGGCATCAGCTTCTACCTACTCTGCCAGTGGTGCCACTTTCTACTCTACTAGTTATGCCACTTTCTAGTCTGCCGAGTGGTGTAATCCTTAATTCTATATATATGTTGCAGTTTAGTTGTAAACCAAGACACATTCCACTCTCTTCTCTGCACAATATCCTGCTAACTTGGAATGTGACACACAACATTTGTCAGTGATGTCTCATTGAATGCCTCCGTGTAGTCTTATTTTGTCCCAACTTAAAGCAGAAATAATAACAAATTCAAATCAATAACCTGATCTGTCTATCAATAAAATGTGCACAAATCAATGACGTGCACTTCAAATCCAGTCTTACACAACACATAACTTCACAAAATAGTTACAGGATTACAATGTATACAATGAGGAAGAAATAGAAAAACTGAAAGAAAACAAAGACAGTATTATTGTGTATAACATTATGTTTGCTAATATTTTCTATTAGGTAACATTGTAGCTGTGGTCTTAAATCAGATAGTTATGGAAACAATTTTCAGTAGTCCTGTGTTCATTAAACTCCTGCAGGTTAGTAGGATACATGTTGAAGAATGGAATGTGTTGTATCACTGTTTACAGCTCAGTTGCAATTGCTACACTTTTGGCCTGACACAGACTTCAACGTGCATTTAGTGTCACAGACCTTATATGTGATGGGATAACCAACCTGCATCCCCTACCCTTTCTCCAAACCTCCTTAAATCTTCCCTGAAAACAATCTTGCAGGGAACAGTGGAGAGTGGAAGAGGCAGTGGGGGACAGAGAAAGTCATGAGTTGGCATCTCAGAATGGACTAGACACAAATTCTACACACACTGATCTGTACAGCTGAGACAGGAGTAAATGAAGATTTCTATGTGATGCTACATTCTCTGTAGGACCTATACAACCCTGAAGGGTTCTGGGTAACACCCAGCAACTACTACCACTAAAATGAAAGTACTGCTGTCCATTCAACTCAACACAACCACAAAAACATACCCTATATCTACACAATGTCCCAATGTGTAAACTGCTTAAGAAACAAGAACACACATTTAAAGCACACACGCACATCCACATACAGAAGTATGTATATTTTAAGTCCTTTTTGAAAAACAAATACAATAGTTTTAAGTGGATTGACACTTTGCACGAAACAAAATGCACGCTAATAGTGTAAACAGAGACCATCTTTATCTTGTCCACCATCTATCTGCAACAGCTCAGGTTTCCCAAGAAACACAATTTCATATCTTCACAGATGTTATCTACTGTATCAATGATTAAACATATCAGTCTTAAAGCAGCTTTCAATTTCAATTTCAATTTCAATTATGATTGATATAAAAAAAAACCAGTATTGTTGACATCTGTCAAAAACCCTCCATCTTATCAGCAACTGTCAAACTTTTTCAGGCCCCCCCCCCCTCTGTTGACATAATCTATGGACAGTTATTAAGACTGATATAATGCTTATTAACAGTAGGCATGGGACTAACATGCTTACTAACAGTAACCATGGGATTAACATAATGCTTACTAACAGTAACCATGGGATTAACATAATGCTTACTAACAGTAACCATGGGATTAACATAATGCTTACTAACAGTAACCATGGGATTAACATAATGCTTACTAACAGTAACCATGGGATTAACATAATGCTTACTAACAGTAACCATAAGACTGATATAATGCTTACTAGCGGTAGCCATAAGACAGTGTTTACTAACAGTAACCATAAGACAGTGTTTACTAACAGTAGCCATAAGACAGTGCCTACTAATGGTAGCTACTTGTTTCCAGTTTAATATGTCTACACAGCAAGTCCAGTTTTCTTGATAAATGCTGCTGTATTTGAAAACTTCTTAAAGATCCCTATCAGCTTTCTGTGGATGTCTGTCTCTGTGGATCAGTGCTCCTCCCTAATTGGTTTAATGAACTGCAATCTTGCAAGATATCTTCCACAGTCTGTGCTGCCTGCCCACATGGACACAGCGGTGATGGAACCAGTCTTAGTCTATATAAGTGACTGTTTAGTTTATTGTGTACCGTCTTGGTGCAGAAGATAACTTGCTCATATCTGTATGCTTTTCAAAATGTACGCAGTTCATGAGAATTTACGCCAGGTCGGAAAGAATTATGAGGGGAGGCAGTGCTTTTGCTGCGACCATGAGCAGGCAGATTATGACAGTAACCAGGGCACTTGTGTGGCTGGAAACTCATACCTACACTCAGATTTACTTTCTCAAAGATGCAATAAGCATGCTAAGAAAGATTTAGAATGGCTGGGCACTTACTCAGGCAGTGGTTGCAGTTGGGGATTCGGTCCAATCTGATAAGAAAAATTTCTTCTTTGTGCATGGATATAAAGGCTCCAAGGAAATGAATGTGTAGACCTGCTTGCTAAAATGGCAATCATGGGAACCAGACAAGCAATGGACCGAGCTGATGTTCTGAATTCTCTCAGAGAAATAGTACGAATGATCAACGTAACAAATGTTTGTGAATCTGCACCCTTGAGAAAACTATATGAACATCATGTCAAGGGTATTGTGGTTAAACAAGAATGTTATGCAGGCAACCAGAGGAGACGTGTAAACCAGCACAGAGTGTGTGTAGCCAGTCGCTAAACTCTGAGGGATGTCTTGAGATCTCAGCACTAATGGGCTGATGGTTCGATGTGCTGTGAACATGAGCTTTAAACTAGCTAAAGCACATGTGAAGTTGTTTACACAACAAACTGATTATTAACAAACTAAAGCACATGTGAAAGTGTTTATACAACAAACTGGTTATTAACAAACTAAAGCACATGTGAAAGTGTTTACACAACAAACTGGTTATTAACAAACTAAAGCACATGTGAAAGTGTTTACACAACAAACTGATTATTAATAAACTAAAGCACATGTGAAAGTGTTTACGCAACAAACTGGTTATTAACAAACTAAAGCACATGTGAAAGTGTTTACACAACAAACTGGTTATTAACAAACTAAAGCATATGTGAAAGTGTTTACACAACAAACTGGTTATTAACAAACTAAAGCACATGTGAAAGTGTTTACACAACAAACTGGTTATTAACAAACTAAAGTACATGTGAAAGTGTTTACACAACAAACTGGTTATTAACAAACTAAAGCACATATGACAGTGTTTACACAACAAACTGGTTATTAACAAACTAAAGCACATATGAAAGTGTTTACACAACAAACTGGTTATTAACAAACTAACGTACATGTGAAAGTGTTTACACAACAAACTGGTTATTAACAAACTAAAGTACATGTGAAAGTGTTTACACAACAAACTGGTTATTAACAAACTAAAGCACATGTGAAAGTGTTTACACAACAAACTGGTTATTAACAAACTAAAGCACATGTGAAAGTGTTTACACAACAAACTGGTTATTAACAAACTAAAGCACATGTGAAAGTGTTTACACAACAAACTGGTTATTACCAAACTAAAGCACATGTGAAAGTGTTTACACAACAAACTGGTTATTAAAAAACTAAAGCACATGTGAAAGTGTTTATCCAACAAACTGGTTATTAAACTATTGATAATATTGATGATGCTTATGGTTATGATGACAGATCTTCAAGGTAGTATGTGTTTGTCACTCTTGTTCCCTGTACTACTATTGTTCCCTGTACAGCTCATGTTCCCTGTACTACTATTGTTCCCTGTACAGCTCATGTTCCCTGTACTACTATTGTTCCCTGTACAGCTCATGTTCCCTGTACAGCTCATGTTCCCTGTACAGCTCATGTTCCCTGTACTAGATCAAAGAATTTTTCTTTCAGCATCAGATTAAAACTTCTCTTGGCATTTTTTTATTTTTTGGAGGCTTGCAAAGCAAAGTCCTAGCTAGTGTGTGTCCTAGCCCTTATACACCAAACACAAGTTTCTATTTTAACTGCATCCCTTGTTGATACATAATCAAGTATGTGACAATTATGGACAAGAAAGTATTGGCAGGATTCAATAAATACAGATCTTGCTGTCGAACATAATATAATATTTCTCTCATATAAATATAAACAACAGAATGTGTTTTCTATAAAACAAAGTTTAATTTTTCAGACAAACACTAATCAGGAACTATTAAAGCAAAAATTAGTTTGTGACAAAATTATTAAGTTAGTTAGTCATCGGATCATAATCATTGCACTCCACACACATCCATAGGTACTCCGAACTCCCTTTGAGTGTATCCGCCATTACACAATGACTGACAGTTCCAGTTATTTGTTGATTGTTGTACAATCTTCAAAGCTCACAGTACCTCTCATTTCTGGCAACACTGCATTTCAACCTGTTCCTCTATTCTGGACATGGAAAAGGAATCTCACCCTCAATTTAATTTGTTTCAAAATCTGAACACAATCACTGCTCTACCATAGTAGACACAGTAGCTGCACGCCAGCCAATCCACTCTCTCTGTGTCCTGACCACCCACATGACCATACACAAAAATGAATGTGATTCCAAATTCTACCTCTTGAATGCCTCACGCCAACATTCTTGAATACAACTAATATGTAATTTTCTATTCATGCTCACGGAGTCACTAAGAATGCAGACATCAGTTTCTCTCTGTGTCCTTATTCAGTTCACGGCCTTCGTACCTGCCATAATATAAAATTAGTGGAAATGCTGATGACAAAAGATGCAACAGACATTTATGACAACCTGAATTAGTACCACAAAAAAACCCCTCAGACACAATAAAATTCATAAGAAACTAACTGGACACATACCTGTATGTGGAACCATCTTTACACCCAATTTTCAACCGTTTGGCAGCTTCTATCATAACCAGTTCTCCTACCATCATCAGCGGAATGTTGATGAATGTCCCTAGCTCACATGCACAAAATCTAAAATTAGTCACCATAGCATTTCCATCTGCTGTTTTTGAAACAAGGATGGGATGTTCGCCGACCAATGTTGGAAACTTTGGTTCCTGTTGATGAAATGATATATAAAGGATGAGACTATGACATACTCACTAATTTTAATGATTCCATTAATCAAGCCATTCCCTATATTCTTGACTTGATTCCATTAATCAAGCCATTCCCTATATTCTTGGCTTGATTCCATTAATCAAGCCATTCCCTATATTCTTGACTTGATTCCATTAATCAAGCCATTCCCTATATTCTTGACTTGACTCCATTAATCAAGCCTATCCCTATATGCCCCTAATATTCTTGACCTGATTAGACAGCAGCATCATACAGAGATTACAAGAACTGTTGGAACAACATCGGTGGTCAAATATATTGAAAAAAAAAGAGATTGAAATCGTTCGACCACCTAATGAGAATGAGCCCTTATTGACCAGCGGCAAGAGCATACAATATGAAAATGGAAACAACAACATACAGAGTAAGACCAAGAAGAAGGAGGATTGAAGGAGTTCCCAATGTTCTGAGAAGGCACAGTATTACTGCATATAATCAACCAAACGTGCAATAGACCAAAAACCGATGTTCATTTAAACATGTGATGTTCACAAAATAAGCAGAGAAAAGACAACAGATTAGATTACATTACATTAGACTTGACTACGCCCGGGTGTTGCCGGGCTGGAAGGGGAGCAAAGAATAGCAACACTGTTTACCTTTCTCGCATGTCATAAAAGGCAACAAAGGAGGTTATGGGATGGAGTTGGCTGTCCATTCCATATAGGGTCAGTGACCCAAAGCCATGCTGAAGTCGGATGTGTCAGGCTGAAAGGCACAGATATCGCAGCAATGCTGTAAACTATGACACAACGCATTCCATTCTTCGGACTACATCCTGCTAATCTGCAGGAGTTTGAGAAAAAACGCAGAAGAAGAAGACTGGATGGATGGATAGATAGATGGATAGATAGGTGGATAGATAGGTGGATAGATGGGTGGGTAGGTGGGTGGGTCGGTCTAGACAGACAGACAGACAGACTGGACAGGACAGGACAGACAGACAGACAGACAGAAAGACAGACAGACAGACAGACAAGAGATCACCCTAAAGGAATTACATTGATAGCTAAGTGAGAATATGAATACAAGAATGAAATCAAAGCAATCCTACCTTAGCTTTTGAATTAGAATACTGGGTCTTTGGAATCTGTGTAGGATCTATGACATTCATGTTGTCTTATTATCTGAAAACATAATATGGTTTATAGTTATGACATTTATCAATGGATTTGACACGGGTAAGCTAATGTTTACGTTTAAGAATATCAGGGAGAATCAGCCTGACATCAGGTCAAGCATGTATTTGGAGGGAGGGAAGGGTGTTTGCCTACTCAAACCACTCACTGAATAGCACTGATCGTTGGAGCCTTCTGGTGCACACCGCTGAGAGTATTCTAACACTAGTGCACCTTGGCTTTTCCCACAAGAAGATGGTGGCTAAAAGGAAAATCCAGCTGTCTTGATGACCCATTTGACTATTCCCATAGTTTTCATTGCTCACTATGATTATACTTTGTGTGACAGCCAATGAAAATCAGGGAAATAGTCAAAATGACTTATTTTAGAAGGCTGGATTTCTCTTTAGCTACCAGTCGTCTATTGACGAGATTCATGCTTGTACTCAACAGCTTCCTAATATCATAGCTTCTGATTATATCTCTTCTGTTGTTACATTCAACAATATTCATAGCCATTTCATTTCCATTGTGTCAATATCCTTCTATAAATAATTGTTACAAGTTGGAAAATTAGATATAGCAATCAAAATTATATTTAAACGTCAAATATTTGTGTCACAAGACATAAATAATCCTTAAACTTCAAATATCTGTGTCACAACAAGACATAAATAATCCTTAAACTTCAAATATCTGTGTCACAACAAGACATAAATAATCCTTAAACTTCAAATATCTGTGTCACAACAAGAAATAAATAATCCTTAAACTTCAAATATATGTGCACCGCCGAAGACGGATGTGTCGGTCCATTGGCGCAAAGAAAACGGCGACACAACGCATTTCCATTCTCTGGACTACATCCTTCTGGAAATCTAATAGGACCATGGTCCTGCTACAAGAGATATGCAGTGGGAGTTTGAGAATGAACGCTGAAGAAGAAGCACAAGACATAAATGACAATTCCATTTAATTAGTATTTTGTGTGTGTTAAAAATGTCAAATGTCAAATCCTGTCCAAGTCACAGGTGAGATGAGCAACAGGATATTGAGACTACCTATCTGACAAGTCACCAATGTAGCAGAAGACGGATTGGAAATAACTGGATAATTAATAGGAACTACACTACAGCAGTAGTGTTGTGAGACGTTTGGAGATCTGATGAGACTGGAACACAATCAGCTGCATCTCTAGTCACTTTTGTCAAAAATCATCCATGTCAATTTATGTCATTTTCTGCCAAAGTCATCCTTGTCAATTTATGGCAATTTCTGTCAAATGTCAATATATGACCATTTCCTGTCAAAGCCACTCACGTCAAATTTTGACCATTTCCTGTCAAAGATGCATCAAATTATGACCATTTCCTGACAGTCATTCACATCAATTTATGACCATTTCCTGTAAAAGTCATTCTATTACAATTTCCTGTCAAAGTTGTGCATGTTTATAACCATTTCTTGTAACAGTAACGCATGTCAATTAATGTCTTTCTTCTGTTTAATGTATTGATGTCAATTTATGACTTCTATGTCAAAGATTTGGTTCTGGCAAAGCGGTACAGATCGTGTCTGTGATGGTCAAGGTACAGAGTTTGATCCTCACCACAGGCATTTCAGCATCCAGACCGTTCAGAAAGCAATAGCAAACTACTGCACATATTTATATTGACTAGAAAAATGATTGGTTAATGACCATGTCCGGAATATGCTATGCTACATATACCGGGTAAATACAAATGTCAAAGAAGTTCTTGTCAAAAGTCAGAAATACACAAAGCAGAATACAAAATCAGATGAAAATATATTAGAATGAAAAAAACCCTTGAAATGCTGAATAAGGCACACCAGCTTACCTCAAATAAGAGAGAACAGAACTAGCCCACATAGTAAGGCTCTATGCTCCGAACTCAAGGTCATAAATATATACATACATATCAACATAACATGCAGCTAATAGGACCAGGGTACATATCTGCCTAAAGTTTTCTGATATGCTGTAAGACCGGTCTATTCTCAAGGCCAACTCCTGATGTTTTTAGTGAGATACAAAAGAGATCATTAGGGCAGTGCTTCTCAACTTGTGTAAGCAGGGCCGGATTAACATCTTTGGGTGCCCTAGGCACTGTAAAGATTTTGGTGCCCCCTCTTCACAACACACACACACGCACGCATACACACAACATATACATATATATATATATATATATATATATATATATATATATATATATATATATATATATATATATATAAAGTTATGTTTTCTTTCCAGAACATTGTCGTTGTCATGGATACTCTGAACGCCTCTCTGTTCCAGGCAAGCAGGCCTGCATTAGCAAGAGACATGCATACATTCTTCGATGTCACTGGTCCATTGTATTCTTGGTCTTCCTCTTCTTCTTTTGCCTGGTACTCTGCCCTCTATAATCAGCCTTTCGATACCATCATGTCGCTTTAGTGTCCAAAATACTGTAGCTTCCTTCTTATGATGGTATTTAGAAGCCACCCTTCGTTTAGTTACAGTATTTTCAAAATTTCAATGTTCTTTTTCTATGTCCATGATATTCGTAAGATCTTTCTGTAGAACTCCATTTCAAATCAATTTATTCTTTTGGATATTGTCTTGTTTAAAGTCCAAGTATCGCCTTCATATGTTAGCCACAGGGAAAACACATGATCTCAAAAGGGTTACTTTAGTGTCGTTATTACTGCTTTGCTATAGCTTTCTTATTTTGTGTTAAACTGAGTGTTACAATTGTGAGTCTTCTAATCTCAACTGAACAATCTCCGGAACTGTTTACATTTGCTCCCAGATATTCGAATTTGTGTGCACACTCTAATTCTATATTGTCTATGTTGATTATTGCTTTGATTTTTTAAAAATATGTTGTCATAATTTTTGTTTTCCGTGTGTTTAGATATGGATTATGGATTTTGAATCTCGCTGTATTTCTTTGTTGTTGTGATTAGCTGTTTCAATCCCTCAGGATGTGTAGTAAGGAGGACTGTGTCATCTGCAAATTTTATTTCTGGAATCTTTATATATATATATATATATATATATACCGGGTATATACACATGTAAAAGATGGATCACAGAAATCAAAGAAGCCACAGGAACAAGCTTACAAACAGCGCACAAGGAGGTCATCTCCAGAGAACTCTTCCACCCCTGATTCGCACAGCAAACAAGGGCCACCTCGTGTGTGTGTGTGTGTATATATATAGTGCATTTTCAACAAAAACAAGGAATATACAGCGTTTTTCCTTAAAAAAATACCACAGGCTATAATTTTAGTTTTAGCGTTAATAACAAAATTAACACAGGAAGAAGAAAATGGCAATAGGTAATAATGTGAAAGCACAAAACGTTGTTTTTTCTATCTGAAATCTACAGTCCCCCACCCCAATGGAAGGTGCAAAATATCGATCCACTGCGCACTGACTAGATGGTGATATAAATGAAGTGTGGGCTGGGCTTATGTTAAACAAATTAGTAGGTAGAGAAACCACCACTGTTTAAGTCTACACACACGGATCGATAACATTCGAAGGTTCACATAACTTAACATAACACAATACAAATAGCTTTCTGGAAGTCACGAGAATTCAATCTTTTTTTTCTTTTTGCGCCTCAAGTTTGATTCAGTCTCCTAACGCTTCAACCCCCCCCCCCTTTTTTAAAAAAAAACAGCTTCTTGACCCTTTGCCTACTAGAAGTGTTCCATCGCCCACTTTGAGAAGCCTTGATATAGAAAACGACAATCGGTTCAGTTGTGCAAAAATAACCTCTACTCCCCGTGAATGAATCATCAATACAAGCAAAAGTAGTACGTCAGTGGGGAGTGCTTTAAAGGCATGTCTAAGTATATACAATGTAGGTCAAAGGGCACGGGCTCATATACCGCTGGATCAGCACCCAAACAATGAATATCCAAAAGGGTATGCCAGACAGTTTTAGTCTCAATAGAAGTGCTGATGTCCCCGTTGAGGCCTGCGCGGGACAACTCCATGAGATGTTCGCCGCCTCATTCAAGCCCGCTTCATAGCACAACAGCTGATCGTCCCGTTGAAACCTGCTGCAAAACATGTTGTTTGTCCATCACATGATGATGATGACTATTTGTTACATCCACTTTTGAAAATTCTATTAGAGTTATGTCCTTGATTATGAGTTCGTAGATGGCTAATGAGCCCTATAAATGTCCTTGGACAGTTCGGGCATGGAATGACGACTGTAGACGGATCTTGGTCTATCCGTGACTTTCTAGCTGCTCTCTGCTGTTGTGCTGCTGCATTTCTCCACTTTTCACAAGATGATCTCCTCTTTTTTATTTTAGAACGCCATGTAGATCTATTTTGTGCAAGTTCTTCCCATGTATCTTGGTCTATTTCAAACGCTTTCAGTGAGTTCTTTAACGAGTCTTTGTAGCGCTTCTTTTGGCCACCTTGAGATCGTATACCCTTCTTCAGCTCACCATAGAGAAGTATCTTTGGCAGGCGATAGTTTGGCATACACATCAAATGACCTGCCCAACGAATCTGTGTCTGCATCAGGCTAGTGTCAATGCTGGGGATACCAGATCTGTCAAGGATAGTGGTATATGGAATCTTGTTTGCCATCTGATGTTCATAACTTTTCTGGGACAAGTTGTGTGAAAATGATTGAGTGTTTTCACATGACGTTTATACACAGTCCATGTTTCACTAGCGTATTACAGCACTGGAAGTACTACGGCTCTGTAAACTTTCAGCTTAGTCTGTAGGTTAATGCCATTTCTACGCCAAACATTTGCGTACAATCTGCCGAAAGTACTGCTTGCTTTGGCGATCCTTATATACACTTCATCATCAACGTTGGCATTTTGTGATAACGTACTACCTAGGTATGTGAATCTATTCACAACTTTCAGTGCTACACCATTTACCTTTATGCAGGGTTCGAGATAGCTTTTATCATGTGCTGGTTGTAGCATGACTTCTGTTTTCTCTGTGTTAATAGTAAGCCCAAAGTTGGTACAGGCTTTGGAGAATCTGTCTATAATACATTGTAGATCAATCTCAGAGTTATGTAATTCTACGCCTCAGAACAGGACACAGCCGACTCCGCAATCACACGTACACAAAGTTCAAGATTGGCAACACGGTCATGTGTACATGTGGGCAGGCAGCACAGAGTGCCAAACATATACTTCAAGAGTGTTCTGAGCATGAAACGCTGAGGCAGACATATTGGCCAGAGGAAACAACAATGGAATCAAAACTCTATGGGACACTGTATGAACTACAAAAGACAGTGAGTTTTATTAAGGAGACAGAATTACAGATATAGACATGTTTAAAGTGAACGAAAGAAGAAGAAGCCACAGAGTTGGCATTTAGGGCACATCAAAACAACTCTAGAGATGATAGGAGGGGAGCAAACTTTTGTTTCCATGGTGACTCGGAAATTGAAGGAATATCTAGCAGACCGTTTTCATTGGTCATTTTGTGTATACTTTGTGTCGACAGCCAATGAAAATCATTCATCATCATCATCATTAAGTGCCGTCTCCGCAACGAAGGTTGGCTGCAACGTATCTCCAACATCTCCTGTCTCTTGTCTTGGTGGTGCACTCTGCTAGACTGTAACCCGTCCATCGTGTAATGTTACTCTCCCATTTGTATCTCTGCCTACCTCTTGCTCGCTTCCCTTTGACTTTACCCTCAAGTAAGGTCTTCAATAGGGTGTCATGTCTTTTAATGTGTCCAAAGTATTTTATTTGCCTGATCTTTATTTCTCTTAGTAGTTCTTTCTTCATATTAAGTGTCTTTAGCACCTCTTTATTTGTTTTCTTCTCTTTCCATGATTTTCTCCCTATTCTTCTATATACCCACATAGTATCTACACCAAACTCATTTAGAGTTTTTATTATGTCTGCTGTTATGTTGTCAGAGCCTGCAGCTTTTCCACATTTTATTGAATTTATTGCATGTTCTACTTCTGATTTCAGTATTGCTGGTCCATCATTGTTGTGTATTGTTGGTTTTTTGTTCCGTTTTTTTTCGGACGTGGTTTCGAACCTGGCACGAACCAATGCATGCGTCCGCAAAGACCTGAGCACAAAAGACAAGGCTTCTCAAAAGTATCAAAATACGTAAGAAAACATATTTAGGAAATTTAAAGAGACCCAATTTAGAAACATTAAATCATGGAGGGAAAAATCATTAGAAAAGTCAATAACGTAACTTTAGAAGAATTACACCGTGTTCACATCGTGAGTCCAGCCGTGCTGACGAGGGACTCGCCTCAGTTCTGCCCTATTGCGTGTAACTGCGTACGTACGAGTATTGGCAGACAATGATAAACATAGGGTATCCTCTCACAGTGGTGCGCAATAAATATAAATAACCAAAATATCGGAGGATATCCGACTAAATAGATAGTGCTGCAGTAACCAAACGAATAAGTAGGAAATACTAAATGAGGTAGAAAGGTACTGTTAATATCCTGTTACTGTTAATAATTCTTACAGCTCACGGGAATTGAACCAGGTCTGTTCTAGCAGCACCGAATCGCTTTGCAACACAAGTAAAGAGGTTTTCCGTACTTGACCAAACACATCCCCAAAAAAGATGTGGTTTTGTCAAGACTTTCAGCTTGTGTACTCAGGTCACTGAGAACAGACCAATCGAAACAAGGACTATTACAACATCAACGAACATCCCGTACAAGTATTAAAGTATCCTCAGGAACACAATTGTCCGTTGATGTTGTAATAGTCCTTGTTTCGATTGGTCTGTTCTCATTGACTTGAGTCCACAGACTGAAAGTCTTGACGAGACTACATCTTTTTGGGGAATGTGGTTGATCAAGTACAGAAAACCTGTTTACTTGTGTTTTAGAATTATTATCTTTTATCCTCATGCTTCCTACTTGAATTTGCTGTTACTGTTAACGGTTACTGTTTATAATAAAGTTTACTGGAAATACTCAATGATGTAGAAAGGTCCCGGTTGGAACGCTACGTAGAAAATTGTCCTTGTTCTATGTTTTATTGTTAGTTATTTATTTTTTTTGACTATTGATAGTTAGATATTTTACAGTAACCTTTCTATCTTGTTTAGTGTTTCCTACTGTCGCGCAAGATATTGTCCAACGACCTGTTACTGTAGATATGAAACTCACACAAAAACGCACCGCCCCACCCCCGGTCAGGACTGTTTTCCAGGGGGGCACGGAAGCTTTTCTCTTTTAGTTGATAGCTTTAGTGGTTCAGATAATTCGTGGTTTTATATTCTGAGCTCAGGCGTCAGTGTCAAACTGCTCATGTTAAATCTGAAATCATAAGGCAGCAAAAGCGATTTGAACCATGCTCGTTCAGCTGCCACCCGTTCGTCTCGCAACTCGGGTCAGCACGTTTTCTGTATTCGATCAGCCAAGTCATAGATGGTTGTCTTGGTCTTGTATTAGGGGGTTTTATTGATGGAATCATTATTAATTAGTGGAGGGTGGGAGAGAGATATATATATGGATGGAGATATTTCTTTACCAAATATCTCACAGTGACACTCCTAGGTCATTGACGGATTATTATTATTATTATTATTATTATTACTATGCATACATATACAAATCGCACGTGTGTTGCCGGGACCCGAAAGGGGAGCAAAGAATAGCAACACTGTTTACCTTCCATGCATGTCGTAAAAGTCGACTAAGTAGGTTATGGGATGGGGTTGGCTGCCTCATCCCATTTAGGGTCAGTGACCCAAAGCCATGCTGAAGTCGAATGTATCAAGCCGAAAGGCGTAGATATCGCAGCAATGACACAACTCATTCCGTTCTCCTGATTACATCCTGCTAATCTGCAGGAGTTTGAGAACGAACGCAGAAGAAGAAGAAGAAGATATACAAATAATGTCACTATCCACGATTAAAGTAATGTCCCATGGCAGCAACCTGCCGTCGGGGATGAAGATAACTCTTCATGTACTAAGCAGCAGCAACTATTAGGTGGGTTGGCCAGTTCCCTTCCTTGTTGTATATACTTCCCCTAACTCAGACGCCAGGAACTCATTTACAACTCACTCGACTGGAGGGGTTGTTGTGTCAACCGAGAAATCACAACCCGGATTTTTTTTTCGGACGTGGTTTCGAACCTGGCACGAACCAATGCATACGTCCGCAAAGACCTGAACACAAAAGACAAGGCTTCTCAAAAGTATCAAAATACGTAAGATAACATATTTAGGAAATTTAAAGAGACCCAATTTAGAAACATTAAATCATGGAGGGAAAAGCTTCAGGCAAGAGAACAAGATGTAGACCAAGACTACACAGGACACAAGTCATCGAAGACCTTCTGAGCATGACACTAGAAGAAGCTGGGCAACTCGAATAGAACCGAGAAGCTTACAGAGTGCCAGTAAGGACATAGTTATATTAAGGACGCATAACTTAGATATAGTTCTAAGAGCTCTGAAATCGCGAACAAATGAGATAGAGTTCGCTTCCCGGTACAGTGCCTCCAATCGATTAAACTGTAATTAGATACATGTCAAGCTGCCTCCCATAGGGAGAGTATTTGCGCAGGAAAGCTACAACCAGTGAGCTGTAATTTGACACCTGTCTCATGGAGTCTGGGGGGGGGGAAATGTCCACAATGAAGAGAATTTGTTTGTCTTTCGGTTCCAAATGTTAAAACTCACAACAATTCTGCAACTAAGACTTGACTTTTCCATAGCACGAAGTTGGAATTAACTTTAACTCAACACAATGATGTTTATTTGTTTAGATCCCACGTAATTACGAACAATGAAGCTCTTGTTTCCTAAGCGCAATAATCTGGGAGGGGGGATTGGAGCTTCCTTTCAACCTCCCCCCCCCCCCAAAGGATCCTACACAAAGGAAGTATACGTTGTGTATGTAGATTGATTGATTGAGAACCCAAGGATTTGCGAGAGATTAGCTCTTACTTTCTAAGAGCAGTGGGGTGGGTTTTCTGAGCTTTCTTTTATTCCCAGATGACTTCGGCTTCCGGCTTAATGCAATGCCTTCTATTCAGAGGGGGTTCATAATTGTATAGATGACATGTTACAAAACTTCCATAAGAGAGACTCAATATAACGGCATGTCATCTACTAAAGTTTTCTGTTGCATGGGAGGTTTTGTCTAGCGGGCCATTAGTGAGACCCACAGAAGCTAGAAGACATGTCCTATATTGTGTACGCAGACAATCATATGGATGCTGATCCACCGGTCCATGGGCTCATGCCCTTTGACCCAATGCCATTGTGTGATATATGCATGTGTTTGTGAGCTGTTGTTTTGTTCCATATAACGTGTTCCATTTATCTGGCCTCGAAGCATTTTCCTGATGTCATCTAGCGCTGTGCATTATACAATCACATAATAGCCCACAAACATGGCAGTGTACAAACGAAAACGAATAACAAAGACGGAAAAGGTAGAAATTCTTTTCACTATGTCCACTTTGAACTCAGAATGTACTCACATATACTTCATCACTATTAATTATGCACATCACAACACACTATAGTGGTTGGTATAAACACAAGTACGGTAAATACACTCATGAAAACATATGGAGTATAATTTTCCCCAATACTCACGTAACTGTATGTCAGATAAAATTGCAATTTCCCGGAATTATATTTCTAAGAAATATTGGGTATATTTCTATGTTACATATAATACAGGTAATGTGTAAATATATATAGATTATACATAGCGATAACAAATCATTACGGGAATATTTTCACCTTCAGCCGTGCCTCAAGTCAGTGCTTTACCACTTCCATTGAATGGTAGACAGTCGTTGTCGTATCCCTACGTCAGGCGTACTTCGCAACCTGTGCTCATATTCCCTGCTGGGCACCAAAGTCAAAACTACCCACATGTCAAACTTAACGATGTTTTGCCGCTGTCTGTGTCGGTACAAACATCTAAAGACGCCCACGCCGTTATTTTGTTTTTCAAAACTTCTCGAAACTTCCTACTTATTATTCATATTGCCCGTATATTTCAAGTGAATGTTAGCTTTCAAGTGTTGTGTACCTGCTATTTGTGTGTCCCAACATTTCAGCTTCTGTCATGTTTTATCACACAGCTTGCAGTTTCGCGAATAATCTATTATAATAATGTGTTTGTTTTTTAATTTGTATAAGTTTCGAAATCCATCGATGTTCCATGATGGTGCTGAGAAAATACGTTTTTAAGACTTTGTCCAAATGTTAGTGACATCCTTTTTAGTGACGTTCCTAAGCCGGCAAAAACGGTTTGTGTCACACTGCCGGACATCGGTGTCTCAGTCTTATTTGGCCGTGTGTACAGCCTTATGAATTATTGGACACTTTATTTTCCCATGACCAAACGGTACCTCTTAGACACGTCATGACCGTACCTGATGTTAATCTATTTTGCTAAAATTTCAACAATGATGTCTATGCATTTACCTATTGTTTTCGGCAATGAGGTTTAGCATTGTCATATCCCCCCATAACTCCAGCTTATAGTAACAAGCGAGATCATTCAAGTGAATACATTAAAAATACAGGGTGACACAAAAAAAAGTCATCACCAAAATACGAATAACTTCCAAAATTTTTTATTGAAGTGCACTGTCTGGATCGCCATCTCCAAACATGGCATCATTGGACCATTCTGGTTCGAGGACGACAACGAGCGGTCTGTGATAATCACCACCGTGCGATATATCCAGGTGCTTGGCAAGTTTTGGATAGCACTTGGTCGACGGAGAGTAGTCGTAAGGGTCCTCCAGCGGTTCCAGCAGGATGGTGCCACTCCGTACACCTCAAACGAATCATTGGCATGACTACAGCAGCGTTTCCCTGACCGACTGATCAGCCGCAAGTGTGACCCGGAGTGATTGCCGCATTCACCGGACTTGAACCCCCCAGATTTTTATCTCTGGGGATACCTTAAGGACAGGGTATATGGCAACAACCCCCAGACTATCCCCGACCTGAAGGCAGCAATCACAGCGGCAATAAGAGTAATCCCAAGGAAGGAATGCGGGACGGCAATCGAGAACTTTGCCCGCCGGATCCATTGGGGCAAATTTTGGAGTGAAACAAAGAGTTTTAGTTGTACAGACTTGAAACGTTGGAGATGTCTGCTACACAGGCTTGACCAAATGTAGCTAAAGTTTTGTGTCGATTTAAATAAAATTTTGGAAGTTATTCGTTTTTTGGTGATGACCGTTTTTTTTGTTTCACCCTGTATATCTAAGAATATAGATCGGTTAGGTTCGTTCGGTAAAGTAATCGGTTCGGTTCGTTCGTTCAAGTGATCGAATGGGTTCGGTTCGTTCGTTCAAGTGATCGAATCGGTTCGGTTCGTTCGTTCAAGTGATCGGTTCGGTTCGTTCGTTCAAGTGATCAGTTCTGTTCGTTCGTTCAAGTGATCGAATCGGTTCGTTCATTCAAGTGCACAATAATATCGCGGATAGACAATTGACTCGGAAGTTCCCCCGTGTACGTTAGGAACGATCACAAATAATTATCAATGCATGAAGTCTATAAGAGTTCGATGACAATCTGTACAAGTGGTACAATCTGTACAAGTGGTACAATCTGTACAAGTGGTACAACGAACACATTTAGTATGTTTTAACTTCAATATTCATGTCACAGGACCCACACACAACGACATTACATATCCGGGATACACGCTAGGGCTAGTTATCTATTCCCTGATGGTGAGATCTTCATGTGTTACAGGGAGATTGGAACACAAATGAATGTTACCGTCAATGTGATGAAATCATAATTAAACCGATATTTGCCTTCAAAGTAGCCACTTGCATCCGTTATTTCTACTTTCCGTTTTGAAAACAAAGGGAGGCAAAATTGACTGATTTAAGGACAAGTAACAATAAACTAAGTCTAATATTCTAAAATGCAAGACAGAAATTATAAGCAGAATAGGACAAGCAAAAGCAGCATTCCATAAAATTAAAAATATGCTATGCAACAAGTCCATATCGATGGATACTAGAAAACGTGTCCTAAAATGTTACAGTGAACCAGTGCTACCCTATGGAAGTTATGCATGGACAATAAATAAGACATCATAAAAATCAATGGAGGCAACGGAAATGTGATTTATTCGAAGAATGTTACGCATTCCTTGGACAGCAAAGATTACTAATGAAGAATGTCTTAGAAGGATGGATGTGAAAAGATGCATTATTGATAATATAAGAAAAAGATAGTTAACATTTATTGGGCACATAATGAAAAGAGGAGGCATTGCGAATATAGTGACAATAGGAACGATAGAAGGGGGAAGATCAAAGGAAAAACGTAGAGAAAAGATATTGGACAGTTTCACTAAATGACTTCGATTGATTCATAAGGCCAGCAGAACACGTCTAACTAGTTTCTTTACAACATTTTCATATTTTACCTTAACTCTTCGATAAAAACATAATGTAACATCATCTCACGTTTATTATCGATATCACAACACTACTGAACCCGCCATCTTGTTTATTGATCACAGAATATTATCACTGTACAGAGAAACCATATAAGGATGTAAAATGGTAGGTAGTTAATGAGTTTGCCTCTCTTTTGGAGAGGCGTGCCCCTTTCAACCAGCAGACAACAAGGTCCAATTAGGTTATATCAGGACACACTACCATAAAATATTAGAGGTAACACAGACCCCAATAATGAATAAGATAAGGATGTAAAATGCAAGCTTGCTCAAGCTGTTATTCAACTGGAAAGTTACCATGTTTGTCAATTCTTATAGTCACAGTTCATGACCTTTATAAGAGGTCAATGACGATCTGCATTAGCAGTACAACAAACACATGTAGTACGACTTAATGTCAATATTCATGTCACGGGTCGGGCGGGGTTTGTTATCACCACACATAAAAGCGGGGACACTTTCTAGGGCGCGTAAAACTCTTAAATACTTGGGAGACAATCATGGAAAGAGAAGAAAACAAACAGAGGTTCTAACAACACTTAATATGAAGAAAGAATTATTAAAGTAAATAAAGATCAGGCAAATAAAATATTTTGGACAAATTAAAAGACATGACACTTTAATGAAGACCTTACTTGAGGGTAAAGTCGAAGAGTTAGGCAGAGATACAAGTGGGAGTATCTCCACTCCATCACAAGATGAACAAGTTACAGTCTAGCAAAGTGCATCACCAAAACAAGAGACAGGATATGTTGGAGGTCTGTTGCAGCCAACTTTCGTTTCGGAGACAGCACTTGATGATAGCCACCGTTTGTTGTACACATATAAGCTTCGTCCCGAAGATCAACGAAGAGCTTTATTAGCACAAAAATAAGTGTGTACAGTATTTTAATTGCATAGCTTCATCGCAGGGAAAGATTGTATATATACACTGTATATAAGGTCGTGCAGTATTATCACGAATAGATATAGATGTGTTGCATCACCTGAGGAAGGTGTGTCAGGCAAATAGACATTAAATGTATTTAGAGTGCGTATAAAGTCGTTGTGCACTGAGGTAACACAGATCCACACTAAATACTGACAATTCATATGACGCAGTGCCATCACCAACGTAAATGAGGTGCAGTGACTGGACACCAGGAATGTATGTATGTATATACAAGATATGCTTCAAGACGTTTTTGGAATTAGTGAATAAAATAGAAATAACTAACCAGAATAAACTACATTACATTTCCTTCAAAGTAGTTCCTTTCGGCAACTACACCCAACGTGCATACATCTGGCTGGAAACATTCGTGGAACTCACTCTTTGACACCTCTCTTATTTGTCTTGTCGCATTGATGATAACGTCATCTGCATCCTTTCAATATCCTTTCGGTGTTGATTTCAGTCGAGGGAACAAGAAAAAAAATCAGCATGTGCAAGGTCGGGAGAACATGGAGACTTCCAATGTAATCACATTGTGTATTGCGAGGTTCTGCTTTACCAGTGGTCATCGATGTGCCGGCGCATTGCCGCGCAGCATACTGCAACTGTTTGTTTTCCATTGTTCTGGTCGTTTCCTTCTGATTGCATCTCTTAGATAACGGAGAATATGCTGTATTAAACAATGTTAAGTGTCCCAGTGTGACTTGTCAAGCAAAACGCAGAATTTGCCATGTGTACGTTGTTCAATCAAGTAAATTCAAGTAAGAAGCATTTAGATAAATGAAAAATTCCTGAGACGGACGGAAATTGAAAAGGTCCATTCTAGCGGCACCGAATCGCTTTGCAACTCAAGTAAACGTGATTTTCTTTACTTGACTAGCTACATTCTTCCCCCCCCCCTTTAAAAAAACAAAAAAGATGCGATTTTGTAAAGACATTCAAACTGTGTACTCAAGTTACTAAGAACTGACCAATCGAGACAATGATTACTGCAACAAAAAACATCCCATCCCGTACAAGTATTGAAGTCTCCTCAGAACCACAAAATTAGAAAATCTTAGCAATAATTATTTTTCTATCGTTATCAATTGTTTTCCTCACACTCTTGCTGCCTTATCATCACTGCCGACTGAGAAATGGTTCAAATATTGGAATATCAGCAGCATTTATGCAGCCACACACACATATCTGTGGTGGGAAACCAGATTGTTGCTTTTAAAAAAAAAAAAATTATTTTGAATAGATTGGGTGTCATTCTCTGAGGCCAACATCAAGCCATACGCTAACGCAAAATGAAACTGTTTCTTTATGCCGGTAGTAGCTCCTTTTGTCGCATTTATTTATAAAATTTAGTTACATCCTATATCCATTTTAGCTCAGCTGAATAGAGTGCATGATACCTAACTTTTGCTCAATCGAATAGAGTGCATGATACCTAACTTTTGCTCAATCGAATAGAGTGCATGATACCTCATTTCTGAAGAAATTGTACGCATTAATTAAATTTTACTACCGCTGATAAAGAGCACCCTCTACACCCAGAAATTATCAAAGTGAAAGGAAGTAGACTAAAGAGAGGAAAGTCGTGGATGGGGCGCGAAGAGGACGTTATACAGAGTGTCTGCAGATTGGAGGATGTATTACCTGGTGCCGAATGGAGTCTGGCACCCTCGGATTACCCAACAGCCTTCGAAGGAGTAATAACACTCAATAGAGAGTGCAGGGAATGGTGTCCGACAGTGGTCGAGTCGGAGGTGCTCGCTCTGATCAGTGAGAATTCCAGGGAAGGTGATATAATTATATATACAGATGGGTCGGTTGAGAGACACATCAGGAGTTCCTGTGCTTTCACGGCTCAAAGTTGGGGGGAGACTATCAGAGAGGAAAGTGGTGCATTCGTTCAGACGACAAGCAGCTTGACAATGGAGATTCTGGCGGTGACCAAAGTTTTGCAATGGGTCTGCTCACAGACTGTCTGCGAGCATGCCTGTATCCTCAGTGACTCCATGAACATGATTGTGAAAGTTCAGACGGGGTACGTTCGAGAGCAGTGGCTGGATGCAGTGAATAATTCATGTTTGCGTACAGTGACTTTTATTTTTGTGCCGGGACACGCGGGAGTCCAGGGTAATGAAAGAGCAGATAGGTTGGCCGCCCACGCTGCTACTACGGCTGTTGGTGGAGCGATGGATCAGGCAGACATTTTGAATGCCCTACGTGAAAACGCACGAACAAATGACTGTACAAGTGACGATGACTCTTGTTCCATTATTAGAATAAAGGAACTTGGTTTGAAATGTGGTGTCGCTAGAAAGGAGAGTTTTCGTGGGCGAAAAAGAATGATGGTCAATCAACGACGTACTGGAACTGTCAGTCAACGTGTAATGGCGTATACACTCAAGGAAAGATCTGAGCACCTATGGACTTGTCCGGAGTACAATGACGATGATCCAACGACTAACTAACTAACTAAATTTTACTTTGAATGAGCAATATGCTTCTGATGTGCAATTAGTACCTTCCTACTTATACTGTTCACACAAAATAAACGCAACTTTTTGGAATTACTTTTCTAAAAGATATTCACTCACTGGACATCATTCAACCTATCAACTGTGTCCACCTCGTCATTACATGAATTGTACGCACCTAATGATTCGTGAGATCATGAAAGAGGTCAAGATCAAAACAACATTTTTGGCAATAACTCGTGACAGGTTTATGAAAATCACGTGAAACTTAATGAACACAAAATACTCTTGACCATATTATGGAATATCTATAAAAGATTCACAGCCTTGAAATATCAATACGCAAGAATGTGTTCATCTCAATACAGAAAAATGATGCATCATCATTGGACGCTTACAGACTGGACAATCACAAAGTGTACTGGCCAGACAATTTAATGTGGTTAGAAGCAACACTAGTAGCTTTTGGAGGCGATTTCAACAAACTGGCTCAGTGGCAGACCTGCCGCACAGTGGAAGATCCAGAGTCACAACTCATGCCGAAAACCACTTCATGCGGCTGCGTCACCTCAGGAATCGAGTTGCATCTACAGAGGATCTTCTACAGTTCACTAAATGCCAGCAGCTCATCGAATTTGATATAAAACGGTCAGGAACCGACTGGGCGGCGCTGGTCTTTTGGCTAGAATACCCAGCAGAGGTCCTGTTCTTACGGACCGGCATCGTCAGAACCAACTGCAGTGGGCGAACCAGCATCGTCAACGAACCGTTGGGAATGACTGGAGACGGGTTTGGTTTAATGAAGAATAATTTTTTTGTGCTCCAGTGACACGATAGACAGAGAAGACTTTACCGCAAAGTCCGTGAGTTCAATGCCCAGAACAGCTTTAATCAGGCTTCTCCACATGGTGGTGGAGGTGTACTGATGCAGGCGGGGGGGGGGGTACACTTTTTTGGGAATAAGTGACCTGGTGCAAATTAAAGGACGCCAGAATGCCGAACGATGCGTCGCTGAAATGGTTCGTTGAAATGAAAGTCCTTCTAATTTGTACTGCACCAGAATCGATTTTTCAGCAGGATAACCCTCGACCTCATGTGACACAACTCACCACCAATTTCCTCGTTGACATCAACGTTCAGCCCAATCCGTGGCCAGCCATGTCATCAAACATGAACTCCTTAGAACACTTATTTGATGAACTCGACAGACGACTCCGTCAGCAAGACATGTCTCCAGCCAATCTCCGACAGTTGTCTATTGCACTGTGGGAAGAGTGGGTAGCCATCCTACAACAATAGATCCAACGGTTAATCGGATCCATGTCACGGAGATGTAGTTTTCTGATAGAGGCCATACACCTTACTGAAACGGAGGCCTCAGTCGCAAATATTAAAAGTCCAAACCAAATTGAATGAACATCATTTCATTGTTAAAGTCTGAAAGGTTCTTCCTGTCAAGGTTGAAAAATTAATTCCGTAAAATAAAATGGTACACGATTGCAATTTGGTGTCTATTACCAATGAAATAATATTTCAATTCCCATTTTTTAAAAATTATTTTTTATCGTAAAGTTTATGGTTAACTAATCTAAATATGACATCAATAATTAATTTAAATAATAATTTCTAGGGTTAGGGGTTAGGGTTAGTTATGTTGTGCATAACTAATTTTAACCCTAGCTCTCAATATATTTATATTCCAATTAATAAATGATAAACATAAACTGATAAACATAGCCAAGGGAAATAATCAAATATGTAGGCGCTAATTCCAAACCAGTTACAACAATTTTAATTTGTTTTTGTTGTAAATTTAGATATATAACTCTGATGCCTCGTGTCGTTAAAGCGCGCAGTTTTGACATATACGACGTGAGCACACAGCGTGTGACGTGGGCCATGTACGAGGGGAGTGCGCAGCGTGTGACATATATAGGCCTACCGGTATATGTCGATTTAACTTAGATCTTAAAGAAACCGTGTTAAGCATTTCTTCAATTTCTGAAGTCTTTACTAAAATCATAATTTTTCTACAGATGATGTGTGTTCGAGTTCGGAAAACGTATTGACTTAATCTGCGAGGTGAATGGGTGCCAGCTAAACGGACATGATTCACATCCTGTCAAATTTTTTCTACAGTTCCTGGATTTTTCCTATTTATATTCTTGGGTTTATAAAGTATTTCGTTTATATACCACAACCTAACATTGAACTGCAACTCATTCATAGTCCATGTAATAAGTGTACAGCGAGTAGTTTATATATATAAAAATATCATGAATGTCTGCAGTATAGAAGACCTCTGTACATAAAGTAAACAAGCCTTCATTCGTTACGTTTTTAAAGTCGTGTTTTTCATTTGTCATTATTTATATACTTGGAATCGCATATAAAAAAATAGCCTAGGCGATTACAAGTATATAAATAGTCACCAATGAACGAATGAAGACATTTTTAATTTTTGTGCAGGGGTCTTCTAAATTCATACGGTCATGTACAAATGATATGATAAACATGATTGATTAAATGTTACGTCAGAGATTGGAAGGGAAAGACTGACAATAGCATGTGGAAATATGTCAGAGATTGGAAGGGAAAGACTGACAATAGCATGTGGAAATATGTCAGAGATTGGAAGGGAAAGACTGACAATAGCATGTGGAAATATGTCAGAGATTGGAAGGGAAAGACTGACAATAGCATGTGGAAATATGTTACACAAGAGACCCTATGTATTTCTATGAGTATCTTATAACAATTCACATAGGCTTTGACAACATACTTTCTCTACGTTGTGTATCTATGTCATCAAATATGAGTCTTGTCACCCCCTTCCAAACAAACCCTTAGCAACACAGTGTTGAGTGTAAACTGGAGGCTTGAGTAACTGGGTAAACATCACAACGGTACAATATCACGTACCAGGATAACACGGGGTGGGGGCTAGTGTTATATTCAACGATGTGATATGAAAACAAGGAAAAGAAGACTTGTTGGACATAACAATAGTGTTCGAGAGACGTAGAGGAATTCAATCGTGACCGTATACTATATAAGACCTAGTGGCTATTAGAAAATCCAACCTCTAAAAATGACTCACTTTACTTTCATTTTCATTGGCTGTAACACGGAGTTTAATTTATACTGACCAATGAAATCATGGCAATATTCAAATTAGTCATTACGAAGCCTGGATCGGGCGTCATTATACTCAGGTGTCAATATATATATATATAAGTAGCATATATCAATCTGGGCGCAGCCAACAACCCAGCATTTTTTGGCAGTAGTGATTTTCTACGCAATATAAATACGTCAGTAGTTTGTCATTGCTTTCTGAATGGTTCGGATGCACCAATTGCTTGCGGTAGGATTTGAACCCCGTATCTTGGCCGTCACAGACGCGGACTGTACCACTCTGCCACAGAGCTGCACTCATCACCCGCTCCTCTCAATAGAACACGCTGACAGCGGGAATGTCCGCTGGCAGCAAATAGCTCCGTACTCGCATAACAATTCCCACATTTCTATGCTGGTATATACAGTACGTTGGGAATCAAACCTGAACTTGCAAACTCGTGATCACAAATGTAAGTGGATCGAAACATGGCCAGCGACAATATACCAATTTTACAAGTGTGTTACTAAATTGAGAACAATCCTTCTAACGTGTTGAATTTGAATTTTTCTGGGGGTTTTCATTGTCACCACAATGATCAATGAAAATCATGGGAAAAATTAATTGTATAACTTTAGAAGATTACTCCCGACGACGTCCACCAGGACTGTACAATTGAAGAAAGACGCGTTTGACGACTTCGCTACGCTGATCTGAGGGAATTTTGAATGCGAAAGAATGAGGAAACAGTATACAGGTTTAGCAGCGGCGGCAGAGATATTATTAGATAGCATATCTTCTATTGAAAGACCTGGCAACACAAAGACAGAAATGGAAAGCTATGGTTTCTGCCCTATGCGCCGCCTATGGCCCTGGAGGTACATAACATAACATATCTTCTGCGTTCGTTCTCGAACTCCTACCCGTTAACATTAACGTTGACCAAAGAGCTTTCACCTGACAGTGGGATACGGTACGGATATCTAGATACGTGGAGTTGAAACGCATCACACTTAATGATTATAAGATATTTAGTGCATATCATGGGAAGAGCGCAACTTGAACATTTAGTAAAGGTAATGGCATGTCCCTTGGCAGCAACCTGCCGTCGGGGA
Organism: Meghimatium bilineatum; assembly: GCA_034231615.1. NCBI lineage: Eukaryota > Metazoa > Mollusca > Gastropoda > Stylommatophora > Philomycidae > Meghimatium > Meghimatium bilineatum. Next base: position 8,292,001 of record CM067309.1, on the reverse strand, counting down.
TGAAGATAACTCTTTATGTATTAAGCCACAGCAACTATTAGGTGGAGTGTCCAATTCCCTTCCTTGCTGTCTTTACCTTCCCTAACTCATGCGTCAGGTACTCATGTACAGATGAGTCGACTGGAGGTGTGATCGTGTCGAGAAATCACAACCCAGATATTGTTTTTGTCCGGGCGTGGTTTCTAACCTGGCACAATGAAACTCGGTGATAGCAAGCAAGCACACTATCAACTAGGCTACCGCATTTAGTTGGGACATTTTGTAACTACCAGGGGAAGAAGAGACAGTAAGACAAGGAGAAAAATAGCCGGATTGGTTGTCACTGTGGTACTAGATATGCTATCAACTGTACAGATGTATGGAGAAACATGATCGCCCATACCACTCTGCATCGCCCTCTCGGGATGGCACTTGATTGATCCCCAGCCTTATTGATGATAATTCGTCAATCTGGTTAATCGATAATAGGCAACTGCTGCAAAACTCGAATCCCACGGATGAAAATAGTAACACATCATGGTAATAGAATATTGTTGATCACTGGAGTCACTCTTTTTTCTCTTGGCTTTAAATTATTAGCAAATCGTCATTAGCCAGTTTTTACAACTATTAGCACAAAACATCATTATTCTGTTTTTACAATGACTATCAAAACATCGTTACTACGTATTAACACTTAGCACACAATGTCATTTCCCTGTGTTTCCAGTAATTAGCAAAACGACATTACCCGGTTTCCAATGATTAACAAAACGACATTACCCGGTTTCCAATGATTAACAAAACGACATTACCCGGTTTCCAATGATTAACAAAACGACATTACCCGGTTTCCAATGATTAACAAAACGACATTACCCGGTTTCCAATGATTAACAAAACGACATTACCCGGTTTCCAATGATTAACAAAACGTCATTACCCGGTTTCCAATGATTAACAAAACGACAAAACCCGGGTAACAATGAGTAACAAAACGACATTACCCGGTTTCCAATGAATAACAAACCGACATTACCCAGGTTACAATGATTCGCAAAACGCCTTTATCCTGTGTTTCCAATGATTAGTAAAACGCTCTTATCCTGTGTTTCTAATGATTAGTAAAACGCTCTTATCCTGTGTTTCTAATGATTAGTAAAGTCATTAATATGTGTTTCCCATTTTCATCTGTCAAATTGATTATAACGTCTTTTTTTGGATGATTTTCACCAGTATATCTATAAAATATAATACACGGGGACTAACCGCAATATTTGTGCAACCAGCTATTACCCTGACGCGGCAAATCCCTGAGTACCGTGTCTCCATAAATCGACCATGATTCTTGTATGTTCATACACGCAGCTATATAAATACAGAACTGCTTACTAGACAAACTTACCAACAACTTATATTTCATCCTAGTAATACGTGACGTTTGTAAGAACAAACTTTTAACAAGTCAAGCGGGTTTAAGAACACATTTACTAGACCAAAGTTTGCGTTTTTATGGTGGCCGGTGACCTGTTTGTTAGATGGTAAAAACTTACTAAGACAGCGTGACTTTACCCATGATTGACTTTAGATAAATAGGACCTGTCCGCTAACCGGATACTTTCAGAGTTATACCTTCCTTGTGATTTACTTCGACTGGCGACACAAAACAAGACCTTCAGCTGTCTAGAATACATTCCAACAGAATTAATAGGACCCAATTCTTTACTTAGAGAAAGTAAAACAATCAATATCCATACTATTCAAGAACTGCACAGAATAGCTTCGAACAGACAGAATTGGAGAGATCTGACCTCTGCCCTATGCGCTAACTTCAGCGCAAAAGGAAGAAGATGATGTTGATGAATTCTTTACGTTTTTGATTATTGTTGCGATTTCGGTTGATAACTATTTATACACTTGGAGTCGTCTTGGATATTTTTTAGCCAAAAATTGGGTAAAACGACTACCTTGACGATTTTTAGCCAAAAATGGGGTAAAACAACTACCGTGACGATTTTTAGCCAAAAATGGGATAAAACAACTAATGTGACGATTTTTAGTCAAAAATTGGGTAAAAAAACTACTGTGACGATTTTTAGCCAAAAGGTCATCGAATTTCTCATTCTAAAAATTGAATTACAAACTAAAAAAGGATGAATGACCGTTATTCAGGTGAAACCCCCCTCTTCTTATTGAAAACATATATACGGCACTGCCAACATTGTAACTATATAATATCGATTATATAGTCCTACTGCTTCATTCGAAATCATGATTCTGAAGTGACACTATTTGACTTTTCTAGTGATTTAAATTGGTCACTGTGTATACTCGACAGCCAATGAAAAACACGCGAAAAGTCATATAGTGGCAACTGTGAAGGATGACTCCAAATGAGTCCACGGAACTGAATGAAAGACGAGAGACTCGGCTAATAAATGACCGCGTCGATACTCTTGGCTAATCAATGTATCCGTTGTTGCTTTTTTAATTGGCTATTCTACAAAAATGATGTCTAAAGATCTGGTTCTGTGGCGGCGAGATACAGCGCGTACCTGTGAAGGCAAAGTACCGGAATCAAATCCAGCCATGGGCAATTGTGGCGTCAGCCTACATGTGGCGTCAGGAAACCGAAAATAAACCATAAAAATGATAAAGAAAAATACGGATGAATCGAATCAGCCAAGAATTGTGATGCGGTCATAGTAACGGTTAAGGTAGGTCCCATGGCAGCAACCTGTCGTCGGGGATGAAGATAACTATTCATGTACTAAAGCCGCAGCAATTATTAGGAGGGGTGGCCAGTTCCCTTCGGTGCTGTCTTTACCTCCACTAACGTATGTATCATGTACTCATTTACAGGCAAGTTGACTGGAAGGGTGGTCGTGTCGAGCGAGACATCACAACCCGGTCTTTTTTTGTTTTTGTTGTTGACCGGACGTGGTTTCGAACCAGGCACGCTGTAACTCGGTGATAGCAAGCAAGCTCACAACTAGGCTACCGCTATCCTCTATGTCTTATTTAACCTAGAGTCTGTCCCGCTACATCTTATTTAAAGCTGTCAACACAACGCATCCTTAACAACCATGTGCTAGAAGCGACGACAAGAGATACAACCATGTGCTAGAAGCGACGACAAGAGATACAACCACTAAATGAAATGACAAGGCAAAAAGAGGAGACCGGATCAGATAACAAATAGTCACGCAAGATTACACAAGTAGGCAAGGGTAACCCAATTTTTCTCCCAATACAAGTCCTGCCAAGCATATGCGTACGTGCTTTTTATTTCATATGTACTTGACACGAATGAATAAGAAAAAACAACGCCAGAGTGAAGCAACTGCTAATATCCACGTTTCCAATGTTCTCTATCGGATTCTGAAGTAGTGCTACCATTTTCTCTATCTCTCCCTCTCTCTCTCTCTCTCTCTCTCTCTCTGGGATTACAGGGTAAGGTAGACTTCATCTTCTCCAGAGTTCAATCTCAAACTCCCGCATAATCTCTTTCTAAATGGTCGTACTAGATTCCAGCAGGATGTAGTCCGGAGAATGGAAACGCGTTGTGTTGCACTTTTATTTGCGCCAATGACCATACACATTCGTCTTCGGTGGTAGGGGAGAAGTGTTTAACAGAGTTTAATTTCATACTCAGAAAAGAGCTCATCTCTCGGCGTGACGTGTAACACCATGAAGTGGTGTCTTATACTCAGAAGTGCTCACAGATATGAAGCTGATGTTTTAAACTAATAGTTTTCACCCTTCTTTCGCCCAAGGCTGTAACGGGCTAACTTGTCTTCACTGGCACCCTGGGACTAAACAAAAACTTACTGCGAGTGCCAAACAATGAAGAAACATTCTGGATAAGCTCCTTTGCAGCGCTGATATAAATATAAAGCATTTATAAAGGCCTTTTGGTCGAAACAGCGATTGTTGTGTTGTTAGTATGTGTGTATTCAGTGATTAGCAAAAATTTATTAACCTGATGATACCACTTTAGTTTATTTCTGCATCTAGAGTTATGTAAAATTTAAAAAAAATACCCCATTCCCTATAAAAATCACTCTTAAGAAAAGGGTACCCCACTCACAGAAATATTAATATACAACTTTTCCATTTTTTTTTTACATATTAAGCATATCTGAACCTAATACACTTCAAATATTCCGTAATTATATTTTCCTCGTGGAATACCTTAAATGGTGTAATATAGATTTAAATATCGTTCAAATAATTATCTTTCCGTGTTCCCATTTTCATTTTTGTCTGCTGCACCCCCTATCTTGAGGGGAGAGAGGGAGATATGGCCCAAGCTGAGAGTCACTGGTTTCTATTTCTTTAATGTCACTTTTTAAATGAAGATATAGCAAAAACATCTAGAAATATTTTCAGGACTAACCACTGTGATTATGTAAAGGGCGGTTGTCAATAAACAGTGCCATATATTTTTCGGGATATCCAGGGCCAGTTTGGAGAAAGACTCGGTAAAAACTGTACGGAGAATCTCGTTAATGATTGTTAATATGTCCTTTTCTGTAATGCTCGTGGTTAGTCCTTTGTATACCCAGATGTCTGTGGTTATAGAAACAAAACAGTGTCAGTGCGTTGCAGGACTTCAACGGCATGCAAATAGTAGTAAAATAAAAAACGTTCCCTGTCGTGCAAGTTATAAGAGGAGGTTTTTAAAAAATCAGGACGTTTGATTAGCTACCCCACTTATAGAAAATTAAAGTTAAAAAACACACACACGTTACACCATACAATAACTACGAGAAAAAGGTTTGTTGAAGACATTTGCTCCGTAGGGAGCTGACAGATAAATAGAATGCTGCTGCTGTTTTCATGTTATAATCTCATCATCAAGTGACATATTCTTTCCAGAACGTAGTCCTCCCTATGGATCTCTTGAATTTTCCGAGGTCTTCAGCAAGTTGTTTCACCTCTTTTAGTGACATACGCATGCATTCTTTAATGTCTTTTGTCCAACGGCATCTTGGGTGGCCTGTCCCTGTTGCCTTCTAACATCCCCTCCAGCAACACTCTCTCTATGTCGTCTTGTCTCTTAATGTGACGAGAAAAAACTAGCTTTTTCTTTAATATGGTATTCAGAAGCCAGCCTTCCTGTACGTTAATTGTTCTTAACACCTCCTGGTTTGTTTTCTTTGCTGTCCGGGTATTCTCAGAACTCTTCTATAGCATTTTAATTCAAATGATGTTATTCTCTCGGCCACTGTTTTATTTAGTGACCATGCTTCACATCCATATGTCGCCACAGGAAACACGTGTTCGTAGCAAATACAACTTGGTTCTTATGTTAGTACCCTGCCATAGTTTCTTTAGCTGTTTTAATTTTGACAGTGAAATTACTGTTTAATACTACCTGATGCATATATTAACCTCTCGTGTGCTAATTTGAGCAGAACGTACTACAAAGAATAGTAACGCTGCCACCTACCAAGCATGCAGAAAAACATGATTACGTATGTTCAACGTGAACTTGCTATACCACTCCATAATCTTGGCCGTGATAAAGTATGCTTAAAAGTGTGCCTGGAGGGAGTCAACCGGGTACTTCCTTCTCTGACGACCAGGTGTTTTCCCAACTCCAAATATAGCCTGATTTCTCGAGCTACAAAGTGAGATATGCTTAATATGTAAAAAAAAAATGGTAAAGTTGTATATTAATATTTCTGTGAGTGGGGTACTTTTTCTTAAGAGTGATTTTTATAGGGAATGGGGTTTTTTTTACATAACTCTAAATGCAGAAATAAACTAAAGTGGTATCATCAGTTTAATAAAGTTTTTCTAATCACTGAATTTTAGTGCACTTTCAAACTAACGTCATTGTGAAAGAAACATGTTTGCCACAGATATTAATTTTCAATAAAGTCAAAGCTGAATCTACATCTTAACCCAGCAAATCTACATCTTAAACCAGCAAATCTACATCTTAAACCAGCAAATCTACATCTTAACCCAGCAAATCTACATCTTAACCCAGCAAATCTACATCTTAAACCAGCAAATCTACATCTTACAAATGTCAGATATTCCATATACAAGAAAGACAGCGTAAAATTGCACTTTTATAAATATTGCGTATTCTCATGTGTGTCGTGTGAAGTATTTTTTTCTAGGACATAGTGAACGTTTACCGGAGAATTTGACGATCAAACAATATGATTTTAAGATCAGAAAGAGAGGCTGATGTACACAATATTGTACTATGCGCATAGACAGATATATACGCGACATTAGCAAAATGCAAGAAGAAAGAATAGTGAATCTGTTAATACCAAGTAAACGTCGATATTATTTCTAGGTCTAATCCCGCATTTATTTGTGCTTGACCTTTGTACAAAGGTAAAAGGTTAAATAATCATATCCATTCAGTGAGGTGGTAACATATGAAGATTAAGGACAAGAGAATATGCTGTCACTGGGAGATTATTGCATCATTACTCGATCGATATGGATTTTTGCATAGTAATTATCAACTTTTAAGATTTCTCATATCGACCACAGGGAAATAATTAAGTTCCTGCGTCAAATTCCATTGGAATCGTTAAGGCCTTTGAGATTTCTATACTGGATAGACGTAATCATAGAGTTACGGAGTTAACCATTTTATATATATATATATATATATATATATATATATATATATATATATATATATATATATATATATATATATATATATATATATATATATATATATATATATATATATATATATATATATATATATATATATATATATATATATATATATATATATATATATATATATATATATATATATATATATATATATATATATATATACTGAATCATATTACTATATACGTATATATAGCAAATAATTAAGAACTACATGTCAGGATATACATTTGAAAATAAATGAACTCTGCTCTCATTTGTACCGGGTGTATACAAAGTTACCGTGCACTCATTAACATTTGTGGTGAAACAACGTCATAAGAATTAACTGTATCTTCTCCGAATCTGTGTGACGTCAGTGCACATCGACTTTATAGACACCCTATATAATCAATCGGATTGCATTATGTTTATATATAGTCTTCTGCGCTTATAATGTTGTTACCACTCCCAGTACTTATCAGCTCTCGCTATATGCGAAAACGGGCAATGTTTCGCAATGTATTTCACAAACATATTTCGACCAGATAAAATATAGTCACCGCATTTTATCAATGAAATATTTGCATATTTTATCTCCCATTTCTCCGACACTGTAAACACTCAGCATTCACAATTTTAATGACACAAATATTCGCCGAAGATGGATGTGTCGGGACATTGTCGCAAATAAAACGGAGACATAACACGTTTCCATTTTCTGGACTACATCCTGCTGGAAATCTAGTTGGACCATGGATCTGCTACAAAGGAGATCCAGCGGGAGTTTGAGAATGAACGTTGAAGAAGAAGAAGAAGAAAGACACAAATCATATCTCTGACTGTTGTCAATGTTCTCACACTTTGATATACGGTAATTATTGTACAGAATGTGAACAAAACAATGTTGTCATGTGACATATTCTTTCCAGAACGTAGTCTTCATTATGAATTTCCTTAAATCCTCGCGGTCTCTGACAAGTTGTCCCGCTTCCTCTAGCGACATGTGCATGGATTCCTGAATATCTCTTGTCCAACGACGTTTTGGTCGGCCTCTGCCTCTACTGCCTTCTATCGCCCCTCCCCCCCCCCCCCCCCCGCCGACAACACTCTTTCCATGCCATCGTGTCTCTTCACATAGCCGAAAAACCAACTTCTTTCTTAATATGATGTTTAAAAACCAGCTTTCTTGAACGTTGGTTTTTCTTAGAACGTCTTGTTTGATCTTTCTTGTTATCCATGGTATTACCAGGACTCTTCGATAGCACTTTATTTCGAAAGTCTCAATTATATTGACTGTAGTTTTATTTATTGTCCATGTTTCGCAACCGTAGGTCGCCACTGGGAACACACATGATTGTAACAAACATAGCTTACTTCCTGTGTTTGCCCCGTGCCACAGTTTTTTTGAGTTGTTTCAATTTGGACATCGGTATTGCTTCACTTCAGCACGTCTTGTTTGCCTGCTTCTACATGGGCCACAGCGTATAGATAGATTAGAAACAGGTTTTGTTGTTGGCTAAAGTTGAAAAAAAAATAATGCATAATGCAAAAGGGGTATATTACTATTGGGAATTAATTGGTAAAGATACGGCACAAGGGCCTAATCTGGCCAGACCTAGCTATTTAATTGGCCCATCAGGTTGATTTATAACTAATATATAAACACTGATCTCTATACTAATATAAACCTTTAATAAATCGTTACTTTTCTGTGCTTCGCAGGGCAAATGTTTTATTACAAGGTGTGTATTTGCGTGCTGAAGTAAAGGCTAAATGGTTACAGAAAACGCACGTCAAGCAAGATTGAGTTGTGAAAGTTTACTGACATCCTATGAAATAAGTAAACTTAAATACATGTTTCTGACAACCTGTATTGAGAATGATGGATACCTTGTTTGATCCCCAGAAACTACGAGAGATGTTTTATATTGGCAAGTAGGGGTGGTGTTTCCTCCAGAGATAAGTTGATGGTGCAGTACTGGTAATTAAGAGAGCGAACAAGAACTACAAACCTTGTTAGACAAAATAGCGAAAGTGAAAACAAATACCTTAGTATAATCTAGAACAGAAATCAAAGAAGCCACAGGAACAAGCTTACAAACAACGCACAAGAAGGCCATCTCCAGAGAACTCTTCCACCTCTGACGCTGCAAGGCAAACAAGGGACACAGCGTATAGATAGATAGATAGATATAATCTATAAAGAAAACCAACAAAAAAATATTGTCTGAAATAAATGTTTACAACTGAGACACAGCCTAGAGATTAATAAGACAAACTTAGATGAAGTGGTTAGTCTAGTATATTGAGTACATTTTAACATCAGATGTCAGGTACTTCATTGAAATAAAGAATAGAATAACACAACCAAATCTACATTTCAAACATCAGAAGCAATTCTGTTCAATGGAAACGCTATCAATAAATATTTCTTCTTCTTCCGTTCACTTGAAACATGTCTATATCTGTAATTCTGTCGCCTTAATACAACTCACTGTCTTTTGTAGTTCATACAGTGTCCCATAGAGCTTTGATTCCAGTGTTGTTTCCTCTGGGCAATATGTCTGCCTCAGCGCTTCATGCTCAGAACACTCTTGAAGTATATGTTTGGCACTCTGTACTGCCTGTCCACATGGCCGTGTTGCCAATCTTGAACTTTGTATACATGTGACTGCGGAGTCGGTTGTGTCCTGTTCTGAGGACGTAGAATTATAACTTGTTCTGATCTGTTCATAATGTGATAGTCATCTTGTGTTGGTGTTTGTGGCTTTCTTATTGACTTAATCATCTGTTTTTTCTGATGGTAGGTGATTAGTATATCTGGTTGGTCTTCGGCAGCACCTTCCTTAGCCAGTTGGTCTGATTTTTCATTTCCTGGTATTCAACAGTGAGAGGGTATCCACTGCATGGTTACCCTATACTGGTAAGACAATTCGCTAAGTAGTTTTTTCAAGTCTGTTAGTTTTCCAGACTGGAGAGCTTGAAGCACTGACCTTGCATCTGTCAGGAATACCAGAGGCTGTAGGCCAGAGTTGGAGTTTAGCAGTTTTTTAGTTGCCACACTAACTGCCTGGATTTCTGCATCATAATTATTGCAGAATTTTCCTGTCGGTGTTCTGATTGTATCTCTAGGCTTGTGTGGATATTCTATCAATAAATATTAGCATTCGAATGATACTGTATAGAAGTATATCGAACAGTCGATTCTCTACAGGTGTAACGTATTCACTGCAAGCACACAAAAATGCTCTAAGTGAATTGTGGGTTGCTGAGATATTGTGTCTGAGAAAAACCTGGATTACTGAGAAAATTGTGGGTTACTGAGTAGTGATGTCTGAGAAAAATGATGAAAATACCATGAACAGGAAGAAAACTACTCCAGGGGTTCTCAGAGATTCTGGAGTAAAGCGACAAATTATAGCACAAATTAGAGACAGACTTTCATATTTATAGGGCACAATTGGGGTCTTTGTTACCTCTAATATTTTATGGTAGTGTGTCCTGATATAACCTAATTGGACTTTGTCCGCTGGTTGAAAGATACACGCCTCTCCAAACGAGAGGCAAACTCATTAATTATCTATATATTTATATGTGATGAGTATGGTAAAACTTCAACTTTTAGTAACTATCAAGGAATGAGAAAACTAAGAAATAGTAAGAGAGAAGTTGCTAGATGGATTGTCGCCAATTGATATAAGAGAAACGTCACCAACTAAACTTATCGAAAACACACGAGACAGTGAGTTGTTGAGAAACATGATCGCTTACGGAATTCGGTATGGCACTTGATTGATTATCCCAAGTCACGGCACTTGATTGATTGACCAGTACATGACTGTATGTCTTCAATATGGCCGGACATGTTGGATACATACTTTACAATTGACTATTAGAAAATTGTATCAAGGACCCACAAACTTCCTGGCCGTAACCGTTTATGGAATCCTTGTTAGTCCATCGACCAGTCAACGTATAAACATGGTTACGTCAATAGAGCTCAAAGCTATAGTACTTTATCCATAATAACTGCTTCTAAATTATCACGTTTACTTCATTAGTAGGACCAAAACCTTCCCGACAAATATTCATTATAAGAGTAATATTCATCCTCGTTATATGGCGTTCTGGGCGATTATTGATCTTCAGAACATTCTATCTGCAGTACAGTGTATCAGCTATACTGCTGACTTTCTACCATGCCAAGTTGTCAAACTATTCGATAAAGCAGACTTGATCAAGGCAGTAATAAATTCATTTCAAGATGAAGATGATGGCAATGAGGATGAGAACGTACACATACAGAGAATGTTAGAAATAGGAGAATCTAGAGGGGAGGGAAAGAAACGCAAATCTTTTGGAAGGCCCAAAGATCACGCAATCAACACCTGATCTGGACTCAGTCTACATACACTGATATGGCTGTTGGAACGGAGCACTTATGGGAATGCCTCACGTGCTGTGAAGCTAGTTTCTAATCAAGAATAAAACAATCCGGCATCTTTACTCTTTGCCTTCATGTATTTTCCCCCCTTAATTTTTCCTGCTGTTATATTGTATTCCAATTCTCCTACACGTGAATGTAGGTACAGTTCAACGTTTGTTACGGGAAACTGCGCACCGATTGGCCATCCGAAATGCAATTATGGTTAACAACGAATAAACCGCCGAACTCAGATGCTTCTGGTCACTGTTGCTTATAAAACGGGGAAACAACGCATTTACGTTCCCTAGACTACATCCTACTGGAAATCTAGTTTACCATCATGTTACATGAGACATCCAGTGCCAGCTTGAGAACGAACGCATGCGCGCGAACACACACATAACCAATCAAAACACTAGTACAGTCAAGTTATCCCATAGCAGCTATTAACGCCGTAGGGATGTGAGAAGTTAGCGATCTCACATTTCAGTATCTCTGCTATATGAGGGCGGTAGCCATCTCCTCTCCCTCGCAGTCTTTACTTCCCGAATTAATTCGGTACCCAATTAATGCTGAGTCGACCCGGAACCGTTACTACCTGAAAAAAATATTTCCGCGTAAATCAAGACCACTCAAAAGCGGCGTCAGTGCACTAACCATTGTGCTACTCGACACCTTGAACTATATACAAGTGAATTCAAGTAGGATGCATGAGGATAAATTAAAAATTCGTGAGACTACCGAGAATGGAACCAGGTCCGTTCTAACGGCATCGAATCGCATTGCAACTCGAGTAAACGGATTTTTCCGTATTTTACTAACCACATTCCGCAAAAAAGATGCGATTTTGTCCAGACATTCCAACTGCGTACTTAAGTCACTCAAGTAGACGGACCAATCGATACAAGGACTATTACAACAACAACGAACATCTTGTACAAGTTTTAACCAAATCGCATCTTTTTGGGGGGATGTGGTTAGTCAAATACAGAACCACTCCTTTACTCGAGTTGCAAGGGGATTCGGTGCCGTTAGAACGGACCTGGTTCGATTCCCGTTAGTTTCATGAACTATATACATAAGAACACTATATGCACACACACACACATATGTACACGCAGGCATTGTTTCTAGTGTACGCGCGCGTGTGTGTATAAAATATTGTTTGGTCAACAGAGTCATCGAAGATTAAGTACAGTTCAACTTAAATAATTATCATCGTGGTTGCGGTTGTGGCGACGACAGCGGCGGCAATAGATGAGCATTATAACAGTAGTGCTTCTGAATGCGGTCAATAAAACGTATGTGTGAGTGGATTCTCTTTCCACACTCTGAACATGTGTGAATGGATTCTCTTTCCACACTCTGAACATGTGTGAATGGATTGATTATCTTTCCACACTCTAAATGTGTGTGTTGGATTATAATTATCTTTCCACACTCTAAATGTGTGTGTTGGATTATAATTATCTTTCCACACTCTAAACATGTGTGAGTGGATTATCTTTCCACACTCTAAACATGTGTGAGTGGATTATCTTTCCACACTCTAAACATGTGTGAGTGGATTCTCTTTCCACACTCTAAACATGTGTGAGTGGATTATCTTTCCACACTCTAAATGTGTGTTGGATTATCTTTCCACACTCTAAACATGTGTGAGTGGATTATCTTTCCACACTCTAAACATGTGTGAGTGGATTATCTTTCCACACTCTAAACATGTGTGAGTGGATTCTCTTTCCACACTCTAAACATGTGTGAGTGGATTCTCTTTCCACACTCTAAACATGTGTGAGTGGATTCTCTTTCCACACTCTAAACATGTGTGAGTGGATTCTCTTTCCACACTCTAAACATGTGTGAGTGGATTCTCTTTCCACACTCTAAACATGTGTGAGTTCTGTCTGAAAATCATTGATCAACTGTTTGCCCTTCTTTTAACACGATGTTCAGCAACAGATTGTCTGAAGTTCTCTGTAGCAGCTGCAGCAACACTGAGTGTGTAATGCCAATTGGACCTGTCATGGGTCTGACGTTAGCACTGAGTGTGTAATGCCAATTGGACCTGTCATGGGTCTGACGTTAGCACTGAGTGTGTAATGCCAATTGGACCTGTCATGGGTCTGACGTTAGCACTGAGTGTGTAATGCAAATTGGACCTGTCATGGGTCTGACGTTAGCAGTGAGTGTGTAATGCCAATTGGACCTGTCATGGGTCTGACGTTGGCATATGAATTGTGTTGAAAGTTGGCAAAAACTACATAATATTACACGTGAGAAATTGATAGGGCTAGGCTTGTAATTTGTGCAGTGAGAAGCGGCATGTCATTGTTTGACAGGCTCTCGTCAACCCGTCCTGCTGAAGTTTATTCTATTACCGGTACAGATTGTGGGGTCATGTTGGGCTCCCACGCCAGTCGTATCAAGATAAAAGATAAGTGGGGATAGATTAATCATCGAAGACAGATTTAAATGGGAATCGATTATCAAACATCTGCATATTAGAAAATCGATTACAGAGATCAGCAAGTAATAAGATTGATCATAGAAGACATTCACACAAGATATAACAATCATAGAAGACATTCACACAAGGTATAACAATCATAGAAGACATTCACACAAGGTATAACAATCATAGAAGACATTCACAAAAGGAAATGAAGCATAGAAGACATTGACAACAACGGGAATGAAGCATACAGGACATTGACAAATGGAATGAAGCATACAGGACATTGACAAATGGAATGAAGCATTGAATATATTCACAAGGGGAATGAAATATAAGACAACCTCAAAGAGAATGAAGAAGACTGACATGGAATGAAGCATATAAGATATTCACAAAGGGAGTGCAGTACCGACGATAACCCCATTCATAATTTTTCTGTCGTTATCTAGTCCTTCTACTTCTTCCTCTTCACTTGTTTTCAAATTACAGATTAGCAGGACGTAGTTCAGAGAATGAAATACATTGTAACATGGTTTACAGATTGGATGCGATATATGCACCTTTCGGCTCGACTCATCCACCTTCAGCAAAGCGTTGTCACTTTGACCATTTATGGTATGAGACAGTCAATTCCACCCCAAAAACCTCCTTAGTCGTCTCTTACGTCATAAATGGCATATGACAAACGTAGATATTCTTTACTTTCCGTTCGGCGTCGGCAACACACGAGTGTATTCTTTCTAGTTGCCTCCATTTTCACCTACCAATCATAAATATTTTCTCCATGTGTTACCTCGTCTTCCACTTTCCAAGTGGGTTTCAAAATAATGCACGTCTTATTAACAACGATTTACTTGTATTCTCAATATGTCTCATATCTAATCTAATCTATAATTCGCTAAACGCTTTATTGTCTTCAGATTCAGGGGTAGAAGAGTTTCTTGGAGATGGCCCCCGTGTACGCTGAGTATAATGTGTAATTTGTCCCCTCTTTTATTTCCGTGGTCCATCATTTTCGTGGTCGGTCTTTAGATCTGCCGTCACTGTATCTGTGTAGCATAGCTTGCTGTGGTATGCTGCCTGGTGGTAGTCTGCTGATTTGTGCATACCATTTGATAAACCATTTGCAAACTCTTATATTCCACGATTGGGATAGTGCCGGTTCTTTGTCTATTGTCCTCATTCCTCACTCTGTCTCTTGGCGATGTTCCTAGGATTCTGCGCAAGCCTCCTGGTACCTAGCTATTTCCACGTGTTAATAATTGAAGAGCATACCCTACCATCATTTGTAACTGTCTTGTCTAAGCAGGCATACGTTTATGAAAGTAGACTAGGTCATATTTTACTCATCTTTTTGTTATTCTTCATGTGTCATGCACACAGCGGCGATTTCATGTTTACTACACAAATATGTTATGACGAAACATATCGTAGCCATATGCTGCATTGTTCAATATTGGATTCTGACAATGTACGCCGCAGGTGTTGGGATATCACAGAGCTTGTGGTCTATTACACAGCAAGTGCGACATGAGTAGTTTTATTATAGAGCTAGTGGTCTATTACACAGCAAGTGCGACATGAGTAGTTTTATTATAGAGCTAGTGGTCTATTACACAGCAAGTGCGACATGAGTAGTTTTATTATAGAGCTTGTGGTCTATTACACAGCAAGTGGGACATGAGTAGTTTTATTATAGAGCTTGTGGTCTATTACACAGCAAGTGGGACATGAGTAGTTTTATTATAGAGCTTGTGGTCTATTACACAGCAAGTGGGACATGAGTAGTTTTATTATAGAGCTTGTGGTCTATTACACAGCAAGTGGGACATGAGTAGTTTTATTATAGAGCTTGTGGTCTATTACACAGCAAGTGGGACATGAGTAGTTTTATTATAGAGCTTGTGGTCTATTACACAGCAAGTGGGACATAAGTAGTTTTATTATAGAGCTTGTGGTCTATTACACAGCAAGTGGGACATGAGTAGTTTTATTATAGAGCTTGTGGTCTATTACACAGCAAGTGGGACATGAGTAGTTTTATTATAGAGCTAGTGGTCTATTACACAGCAAGTGCGACATGAGTAGTTTTATTATAGAGCTTGTGGTCTATTACACAGCAAGTGGGACATGAGTAGTTTTATTATAGAGCTTGTGGTCTATTACACAGCAAGTGCGACATGAGTAGTTTTATTATAGAGCTAGTGGTCTATTACACAGCAAGTGCGACATGAGTAGTTTTATTATAGAGCTTGTGGTCTATTACACAGCAAGTGCGACATGAGTAGTTTTATTATAGAGCTTGTGGTCTATTACACAGCAAGTGGGACATGAGTAGTTTTATTATAGAGCTTGTGGTCTATTACACAGCAAGTGCGACATGAGTAGTTTTATTATAGAGCTTGTGGTCTATTACACAGCAAGTGGGACATGAGTAGTTTTATTATAGAGCTTGTGGTCTATTACACAGCAAGTGGGACATGAGTAGTTTTATTATAGAGCTTGTGGTCTATTACACAGCAAGTGGGACATGAGTAGTTTTATTATAGAGCTAGTGGTCTATTACACAGCAAGTGCGACATGAGTAGTTTTATTATAGAGCTTGTGGTCTATTACACAGCAAGTGGGACATGAGTAGTTTTATTATAGAGCTTGTGGTCTATTACACAGCAAGTGCGACATGAGTAGTTTTATTATAGAGCTAGTGGTCTATTACACAGCAAGTGCGACATGAGTAGTTTTATTATAGAGCTTGTGGTCTATTACACAGCAAGTGCGACATGAGTAGTTTTATTATAGAGCTTGTGGTCTATTACACAGCAAGTGGGACATGAGTAGTTTTATTATAGAGCTTGTGGTCTATTACACAGCAAGTGCGACATGAGTAGTTTTATTATAGAGCTTGTGGTCTATTACACAGCAAGTGCGACATGAGTAGTTTTATTATAGAGCTTGTGGTCTATTACACAGCAAGTGGGACATGAGTAGTTTTATCACAGAGCTTGTGGTCTATTACACAGCAAGTGGGACATGAGTAGTTTTATCACAGAGCTTGTGGTCTATTACACAGCAAGTGGGACATGAGTAGTTTTATCACAGAGCTTGTGGTCTATTACACAGCAAGTGGGACATGAGTAGTTTTATCACAGAGCTTGTGGTCTATTACACAGCAAGTGGGACATCAGTAATTTTATCACAGAGCTAGTGGTCTATTACACAGCAAGTGGGACATGAGTAGTTTTATCACAGAGCTTGTGGTCTATTACACAGCAAGTGGGACATGAGTAGTTTTATCACAGAGCTTGTGGTCTATTACACAGCAAGTGGGACATCAGTAGTTTTATCACAGAGCTTGTGGTCTATTACACAGCAAGTGGGACATGAGTAGTTTTATTATAGAGCTTGTGGTCTATTACACAGCAAGTGGGACATGAGTAGTTTTATCACAGAGCTTGTGGTCTATTACACAAATAGTGGGAAATGAGTAGTTTTATCATAGAGGTAGTGAGGGTGCCAGTGGATTATCACATAACACTGGGCTAACAAAGAATTTGATGACTATCACAGAGTTAGGTGGCAATCATAGAGTTCGGTGGCAATCATAGAGTTAGTGTCTATGACAAAACATGCGGGCTATCACAGAGTTCGTGAACTATAAGCTATCACAGTGTTGGCAGGTTCTCACAGAGCTAGACGGTTATCACAGCTAGTGGTCTATCACAGAACTAGTGGTCTATCAGAGAACTAATGGTCTATCACAGAACTAGCGGTCTATCAGAGAACTAGTGGTCTATCACAGAACTAGTCGGCTATCACATAGCTATATCGATAATATGTATTAACTGCAATAGTGGTAGGCTATCACAGAACTAGTGACAAAAGTGTCGACATCTTCTGTGGTAATCTTGTGTCTTTGGTCACTGATCACGGTGTTGCGTTACGCAGTGGATGTCAAGATGTTGGGTTAGAACTATCTCTGAATAGGGGGAAAATGTCGAAATGAAAACTGACTCCAAGATCGTGCGGTAACTCGGAGTTCACGTATGCAAACTACAAACGTGCAAATAACCTATGGTGGTTAGGAATTGAATAATAGTAGGATGGCAATGATATTTAACAAAATTTTATAAAGGTTTATAAATACATTTCCTCCCACTGCAGTCCGATGTCACGGATCAACAGGCGCAGATATCATAAACGGTAAAAGTATGTCCCATGACAGCAAACTGCCGTCGGGGATAAAGGTAACTCTTCATTTACTAAGCCGCAACAACTATTATGTGGGGTGGCTAGTTCCCTTCCTTGTTGTCTTTACCTCCCCTAACTCATGAGCCATACATTTACAGCTGAGCCGACTGGAGGAGTGGTCGTGTCAATCGAGGAATTACGACCCAAACTTTTTTTTTGCCAGGACGTGGTTTCTAACCCGGCACACTGTAACCCGGTGATATACTCTGTTCACTCTAAGAATGAAGTGGGTCAGTGCTTCTGATTGGTTGTTGGACGCAGAACGCATTAATCGATTGTTAAGTGCCCAATAATATTGTTTTTAAATGTTGTTTAAATATTGTTTTTAATAATATTGTTTTTGCATTGCATGAGATGTTTAAAAACACCTGTTGTCGCGGAGTAATGTGGGGGTGAGGGTTGATCCATTCCATTGTATATTGAACATAGTATAGCAAGCAAGCTCACTATCAACTAGCTAACCGCGCTTCTCATAGATACCATAGCCATATAGTATCTATCGGAGCTTGAGAACATGCGCAAAAGACGATTGTTGGATGAAAGATACATTCATTTCAAGATACCAGTCTGGCAAAGAATATCACAATAAAAGTGTTGCACGAGGGTGCTTCAAATGAAAACTTTAAAAGAGTGACAGAAATTAGAACAAGCATGGCACTGTAGCCTGGCAATAATGTAATGGGAATATACGGTGTTCTGTATGAGTCATCTTGGTGCTGACAAATGCTGTAACGTCATTATGGCGATTTTAAGATAGCATCATATTCCTAGATCCTGCAACAAAACACTGGTGGTCAAAGACATGACATTATGGAGGAGATATTTTATCTGACTAAGATGGAGAGAGTCCAGAATGATGGAAGGTCTATGATGCACAAATCGACATAATTAGATTTATTCGATACCAGTGGTGGGAGAAATACAGTACACGGGCAAATGCGTCTCGCTAAGACTCTTTACGTGGTCTACAATGTTGCCTAAACGTGCACCATGTACTGACCCTGGAGCTCTAAAAACAGCACTACTTGAAGTGAAGCTTCAAAGAATTTTTAAAAATAGCTTGTTGGTCCCATACCATACGAAAAATTATCAATCCGGTCCGTCTATCCAATAAGGTTGCCCATCTATGTTCTAAACCTACACTATAGCAACGTAAGACATCGAGTAGCAAAGGAAACAGAATTTTGTTGAAAGTTCTCAACAATGGCAATCTATAGACAATATAAAAGGAAGGTTCCTTAACGATGAAGATCTTGAATGGCATAAGAAGACGATCGCCCGTGTGTTGTCGGGGCCCGAAAGGGGAGCAAAGAATAGCAACACTATTTACCTACCACGCATGTCGCAAAAGGCGACTAAGGAGGTTATGGGATGGAGTTGGCTGTCCTATCCCATACAGGGTAAGTGACCCAAAGCCATGCTGAAGTCGGATGTGTCCGGCCGAAAGACGCAGATATCGCAGCAATGCTGTAAATCATGACACAGCGCATTCCGTTCTCCGGACTACATCCTGCTAATCTGCAGGAGTTTGAGAACGAACGCAGAAGAATAAGAAGATAAGAAGACGATACCCTCCTGAGTCAGAGCTGGCGAAGTAGGGAGAATCTGTGAATGGAAGGAAGTAAACACGGATAGAACGCTGATAACACATGCGATATGATACAGTGATACAGATGCAGTGGTTTTCACGCGCTTCCAGACTACGAACTTATAGCATGTCACAGATGGCCATGACACACAGACATAACGGCTATAAAGCCAGAGGCAGACCATGTACACGATGGATCACATAAATCAAAGAAGCCACAGGAACAAGCTAGTAAACAGCACACAAGAAGGCCATCTCCAGATAACTCTTCTACCCCTGACGTCGCAAGGCAAACAAGGGCCACAGCGTATAGATAGACAGACAGATATTGCGTATTCTATAAAATTGATTATGAGAACAGGGACAGAGGAGGTGAATGAAACACTTACTTGGAAGATGCAACGGCCATCAAGTGAAGTACATGATAAGAAAGGAGTGAGTCAATCTTTTCAACAACAACACCCAAATTATTAAGGATGTACTGTCCAGGCCATGCGAGAATCTAAGAAGTACCGTACCGAAGGAGCTGGTGCATTGGTAGGTAAAGCTATAGGGGATGATGCCGTGAAGAGAGCAGGCAGGTGCTGAGTTAATTGAACCAGTCATAAAAATGCTACACAATTATAAAAATAATGCCGAGTGAGGATGGTAGAACTTTCAGAGGATGGTAGAACTTTCAGAGGATGGTAGAACTTTCAGAGGATGGTAGAACTTTCAGGGGATGGTAGAACTTTCAGAGGATGGTAGAACTTTCAGAGGATGGTAGAACTTTCAGAGGATGGTAGAACTTTCAGAGGATGGTAGAACTTTCAGAGGATGGTAGAACTTTCAGAGGATGGTAGAACTTTCAGGGGATGGTAGAACTTTCAGAGGATGGTAGAACTTTCAGAGGATGGTAGAACTTTCAGAGGATGGTAGAACTTTCAGGGGATGGTAGAACTTTCAGGGGATGGTAGAACTTTCAGAGGATGGTAGAACTTTCAGAGGATGGTAGAACTTTCAGAGGATGGTAGAACTTTCAGAGGATGGTAGAACTTTCAGAGGATGGTAGAACTTTCAGAGGATGGTAGAACTTTCAGGGGATGGTAGAACTTTCAGAGGATGGTAGAACTTTCAGGGGATGGTAGAACTTTCAGAGGATGGTAGAACTTTCAGAGGATGGTAGAACTTTCAGAGGATGGTAGAACTTTCAGGGGATGGTAGAACTTTCAGAGAGGGAGGGAAAGATTGGGGGTGCAAAAACGTCTCGTACGACTTTTTCCCATGTTTCGTATCACAGACACACACAAAACTTACACCAATATATACAGAATTCAATTATTTATTTATATGTACACATAATATTTACATATCTCAAAGTCATCGTGTTTTCAAAACAGCCACCCACTATTACGCAACATTTTCAACAAAAAAAAGAATCTAGCTACAGTAGAGAAATTACGCAATTGTAAACATAGCGTGCTAAAGATATCCAATATATATATATATATATATCCAATATATATATATATATATATATATCCAATATATATATATATATATATATATATCCAATATATATATATATATATATATATATCCAATATATATATATATATATATATATATATATATATATATATATATATATATATATATATATATATATATATATATATATATATATATATATATATATATATATATATATATATATATATATATATATATATAACAATATATAATTGTAACTGTATATAGCCTACCTACATAATGTCATGATGCTATATTTAAACTTGCTAACTAACAGTTCTTGTACTATTAATATGCAAGGGACTAGAAATAAAGAAATAAGAAGGTAACACAACATACATTTGGTTGTTTTTTACAAATTCCATCCGACAAAAATAGACTACCTGATGTCAGCAGGTAAAACTATCAATACTCTCAGGTAAGCAACACGAAACAAAACGTGTCACAGGTGAAAGTTCATATAATATTATCCATTCACTATACACCCTGTGTTTTATTAGCTGTCACGTACGGCAAGCAATGATTTGTGTTTGAATACTTAGCTGACAGTCCGATGTTATATCCTCGCCTTCAAAAGTCAATAATAGTACTCCCTTTACAACACCATTGATACGTTTTGTGGAGTGCGGTGTTTAGCACGTATTTGTCTTCCATACAACGCCAATCAATCAAGTGCCATGCCGAATGGTGTAGGCCAAGGGTGGGCAAACTACGGCCCGCCATTAGATATTTTGCGGCCCTTAAAACACATTTTAAATAAACGAACGATCGTCACTGTAAATCTGTTTTAAAAATTAAGCATGTTATTGGCCCAGTTGTCAGTGTCATAAACCTCATCAGATCAAGAGGACTCAATCACAGGCAGTTCAGATCATTACTAGACGATCTAGAAACTGAACATTCTGATATCCTGTACTACAGTACAGTTCGATGGTTGAGTTTTGGAAAGATTTTAAAGAGAGTATGGGATCTTAAAGAAGAAATAGTAATGTTTCTAGAGATGAAGGGCATATAATGTGACTTCAATGCTAACATTGTTGGTGCAGAGTGGAAGCTTGACTCTATTGAACTGAATGTTAAACTTCAGGGCAATGGTTTGTTTGCACATGAAATGTATGTTCATGTAAAATCATTTCACGCCACACTCTCACTGTTTACCATACAAGCAAGTGAAGATATGTTTTGTCACTCCCTGTGCTGAAACAAGAAACTATTTCTGTTGAAATGAGTACAAAATTCAAAGCTCAGTTAGATGTATTGGTTGAAGAATTGTGAACAAGATTTCAAGAACTTGAAGCAGCACTTCAATGTTATCAATTCTCCTCTCAGTGCAGAAGCTGATAAAGCCCCCAGAGCACATACAGTTGAAGTTGCTTGAATTACAAGCATATCATTACCTGAAGGAAAAAATTTAAGTCTGAATGTTTGTTGGATTTCTATGGTTCTTTGCCTGAACAATCATTTCCAAACTTTTTGTCATTATTTGGATCTACATATATTTGTGAACAGACATTTTCTTGCTTAAAAATCAACAAATCTAAGAATAGGTCTTTATTATCTGATTGCAACTTAAATGCAGTCATGCAAATTTCTACAAGTAAACTTGTTCCAGATTTCAAAGGAAGCATAACATCTTACAAGCAATTACATACATCTCATTAGAAATTAATATCAATAAAGTTGTAACTGTTGTGACTGTATGTGTATGGTTATTTTTTAAATCTTCATTAAAACTATTGATATGAACCCATATTGTAACTGTATGCAACATAATATTTTTCAACTATTGTTAAAATATTTGTAAAAACCTTTTATCCATATTAGAAAATATACTGTTATAGTGTAAGTCTGTTAGAAATGTAATTTATTTCAGAAGTTATCTACATTATGTAAAACTACCTTTCTTTACAATAAAAATATTTAATTGATTATTTACCGAGAATTTTAAACAAAAATATACATAATATTATATGTGGCCCTCTGCACAAAAAGTTTGCCCACCCCTGGTGTAGGCGATCCCCCTGGTGTAGGCGATCATGTTTCTCCACGAATCGCTGTCTTGTGTTGTCAATAAGCCCGGTTGGTGAACTTCTACTATGCCACAATACTAGTTAACCTTGCAACTTCTCTCTTTGTCGTCCCCTGTCTCTTCTCTTTATCTTTCCAGTGGTTATTAAGTGTTCAAGCTGTGTTCTTCTCATCACATGACCTATAAATCTTGACTGCCTCTAATGTTTGATCGTTTTACGCCAGCATCAATGAGAACCACTGCATTAGTTTTCTTAGCTGTCCATTGTATTTTTATCATTCTTCTCAGAAATCACATTTTTTTTGTACAGACCATGCTTAACATCCATAAAATAAATTGGTTCAATATAACATCTCAGCATTCGAATTCGGGTCTATATTGATAGTGTTCCATTGCACAAAATTATTCTCATTTGGGGGGGGGGGAATACTGAGTTGGCTTGTGCTGTTCGGTTCTTTATCTCACTTGAGCATATACCTTCTGATGTTAACAGGGTGCCAAGAAATGTTGTGTCATCAATCATTAAGTTGCATCTTGGTGGTGTATGTCTCTTCGAGACAATCATTATTTCTGTTTTCTTCTTGTTTAAACTGAGGCCTTTGCTTTCATTTTCTTTCACTACTTTATCCAACAGGACTTGATGTTCTTGTTTGCTTCCTGCGATCAGTATTGTGTCGTCAGCATATTTCAAGTTATTTATATTGCATCCTCCCACTTTTATTCCTGACATATCTTCTATATTTCGCATAATGTATTTTGTATACAGGGAGAAAAGATCCGGTGACATTAAACAACCTTGCCTTGTCACCCATTTCTATCATACAACGCCATTGATACGTTTTGTGGAATACATTGTTAAACACGTATTTTGCTCCCTTTACAACGCCACTGATACGTTTTGTGTCTCCCTTTACAACGCCACTGATACGTTTTGTGTCTCCCTTTACAACGCCACTGATACGTTTTGTGTCTCCCTTTACAACGACACTGATACGTTTTGTGTCTCCCTTTACAACGACACTGATACGTTTTGTAGAGTATGGTATTTAGCACGTATTTTTCTCTCGACTAAAAGGCATACCTAGAGATGATAAGATCGGTACACCTAGAGATGAAGAGATCGGTACACCTAGAGATGATGAGGTCGACATAACTTTCACTACATGTACTTTCTCGTAAGATATATTATCCATTTCTTTAGACTGGAAGACAATTGTGGTTTTAAAATGTTTCTGGTTGAATTATATTTGAATGATATAAAATCAAACGGTGACCACTGGACTAAGATGCCAGTGATCTAACCACTGAGCTACCGTTCCATTGTAGGTGATCTTCCTGAACTAGTGATTAAGCCGTACGCTTTGTGCTCAAGAGGTTTCGTTTCGCATGTTCTAATCACACTTGCAGCGTCTTTTTTTTTTAACAGTGAATTTTTCGGAGATTCCCGGAGATTATTGATTGAAGCTACATCATTACGTGGTTATGTGTGAAACCCTAGGCAGACAGCGTATCCTTTCATTGTGAAGCCTGGAGTACATGTAGGGGTCAATGTACATCAGTACAACGAAGTCAATCATCTACGTCTTTTAAATGTATTTTAAACATTGTAATTACAGCACACACAAAAATATCAAACATTGTAATTACAGCACACACAAAAATATCATACATTGTAATTACAACACAAATATGATCATATCAAACATTGTAATTACAACACAAATATGATCATATCAAACATTGTAATTACAACACAAATATGATCATATCAAACATTGTAATTACATCACAAACATCATAAGGCAATTACTAGTGTTACTTCAGACACTGTCTACGAACATTATATATTTACATACAGATATGATAACATCAGAACGAAATGACTAGTATTACTTCATACGTTGCTTAAGTATATTTGCATCTTATGTGTATACATCACAAGTAAAATAATCAGAACGAAATGAACTAGTTAATCCACGGACTATTGTTACTTCAAACACTGCCTAAGTGTGTTGTTTGTCCATCACAAGTGATGATGACCATTTGTTACATCCACTTTTGAGAATTCAATTTTAGTTATGTCCTTGATTATGAGTTCGTAGATGGCTAATGAGCCCTATTCGAGCTGTAAATGTCCAAGGACAGTTCGGACATGGAATGACGACTGTAGACGGACCTTGGTCTATCCGTGACTTTCTAGCTGCTCTCTGCTATTGAGCTGCTGCATTTCTCTTCTTTCCACAAGATGATGCACTCTTTTTATTTTAGAACGCCATGAAGATCTATTTTGTGCAAGTTCTTCCCATGTATCATGGTCTATTTCAAAGGCTTTCAGTGAGAACTTTAACGAGTCTACTGCCTAAGTATCGTATGTATATGTAACACAAATATAATACCATAACGAAATTACTAATGTTACTTCATACGTTGCCTACGAATATATAGTACAATATATATAATATATATATGTATATATAGTACAAATATCATTAACTCAGAACGAAATTACTAGTGTTACTCCATATGTGACCTAAGTATTTTTTATGTTTATGTATATATATGTGTGTGTGTGCATATATATATATATATATATATATATATATATATATATACATTTTCTAGTCATGTTCACATGAATGACGCTATATATTAAAAGTACATATTAAAAGTACATATTTAAAGTACATATTTAAATACGAGCTTCTGTTGAAGACGAAAAATGTCAGTCGAAAAAATGAAAAAGTTGGAATTGTTTTGAGGAAAACACAAAATCTGGATTTTCCTGAATCCGCTATGGAATTACATCTTGTCTCGAATATATGTTAAAAAACATACATCTGCAAAAAATATCATGCGAAATGAGGATCCATTTTGGTTCCTGGTCATGTAGTTACAGAAGAAATACGATATACTTGATTTCATTGGTAAATTAATTTTCCTCTCAACTTGCACAGGCAAATCATCGAATGACGCTAGTTATTACTTCCAAGTTATACTCTCTACTCCATATTTCTGGTCATAATCCTACGTTTGCAAAACAAGCAATGGAATAATGTACTTTCTACATAAGAAACATGATACGGGAATCTAAGAACAAAATTACTTGTTGTGGATGGCTATTCTTTTTTATAGAGAGGGAGAGAGAATGGAACGCAACAAATAATTATAACAATAACAAAGATTGCTAATAGTCGATGAAATATTTTGGTGAGCTTAGTCGATACCTTTGACAGTAGAAGATGTCCCTCTTTACATAATTAATTAGGGACCTCAGTCCTTACGTTTTTGATTATTGTCTGGATGTTTGTTGGTCACTATTTATACACTTGAAGTCGTAGGTAAAAAAGCCAAGGAGACTCCGAGTATATGAATATTGACCAACGAACGTCCTGACAATAATAAAAAAAGTAACGATGGAAGTCTTAATTAATTCTGCTGAAAGGTCTTATAAGAAATGTATATTTTTCTTCTTCTTCTTCTTTCGTTCACTTGAAACATGTCTATATCTGTAATTCTGTCTCCTTAATACAACTCACTGTCTTTTGTAGTTCATACAGTGTCCCATAGAGCTTTGATTACAGTGTTGTTTCCTTTGGCCAATATGTCTGCCTCGGCGTTTCATGCACATAACACTCCTGTAGTATATGTTTAGCACTCTGTGCTGCCTGTACACATGGCCGTGTTGCCAATCTTGAACTTTGTATACATGTGACTGAGGAGTCGGTTGTCCTGTTCTGAGACGTAGAATTATAACTTGTTCTGATCTGTTCTTAATGTGATAGTCATCTTGTGTTGGTGTTTGTGGCTTTCTTATTGACTTGATCATCTGTTTTTTCTGATGGTAGGTGATTGGTATATCTGGTTGGTCTTCGGCAGCACCTTCCTTAGCCAGTTGGTCTGCTTTTTCATTTCCTGGTATTCCACAGTGAGAGGGTATCCACTGCATGGTTACCCTATACTGGTACGACAATTCGCTAAGTAGTTTTTTCAAGTCTGTTAGTTTTCCAGACTGGAGAGCTTGAAGCACTGACCTTGCATCTGTCAGGAATACCACAGGCTGTAGGCCAGAGTTGGAGTTCAGCAGTTTTTTAGCTGCCACATTAATTGCCTAGATTTCTGCATCATAATTATAGAAATGTAGATGAAAATGGCTTAGTTAATCCACGGACATCTAGATACAAGTGAGGACTAACTACGAGATGTGATTCGTCATACTAGTCGGCGGTTGTAAACTAATATTTCTGGATATTACCACTACAGTCAATAGTAAGTACATTTTCTAGTCATGTTCACAGCAGTGATGGGCTGACAAACGTATACACATCACATCCGTGACGGGCTTGCATACGTATACACATCCGTGACGAACTGACAAACGTATACACATCAGTGACGAACTGACAAACGAATACACATCGGTAACGAGTTACAAACGTATTAATAAAACTATAAACTGTAGAAGAAATCCCAGCAATATTATTAACCGGGAGGGATGAGGAAATAATTTTTTTTTTTTTTTTTGCAACCACCTGCGATTGTGAAGTGGCAATTCTCGTAGATTGTCCTTGCTTGTATTTAGATTTGCGTGATCACACACATCCATCTTTATTAGAGCATTGCGACAGAGAAACAAATAGGAGAGTTCCAAAATATTGACTGCATACTGAAGTCGAATGTGCCAGACTGAACCGGAAATTTCGCAGACAACTTGTAAATCATGACACCACGGTATTCCATACTTTGAACTATATAGCTAGATATTTTTGTTTAAATGATAAAATTCGGTTTTAAAATTTGTATATAGTGATCCTATAACACAGAACAAACAGATGTTTCAGCCAAAATGTCTTCAATATCAAGATAGGAACAAAACTGCATCCAATCGTGGCCCACTCTTGGTGATATCCGTGGCAGACATAACATCAGTACTCAAAGTACTACAGTTTGAAACAATACCAGATCTTCTTCTCTTTCAGCGTTCATTCTCAAACTCCCGTTGGATCTCCCTTATAGCAGAACAATGGTCCTACTAGATTTCCAGCAGAATGTAGTCCAGAGAATGGAAATGCGCTGTGTCGTCGTTTTATTTGCTTCAATGGCCCGACACATCCGTCTTCGGCGGGAATACTAGACCTAAAAACACTACTGACTGAACTGTGTAACTAGCAGAAGATAACCATGCAATAGATACAATTTCACTGTGGAATACCAGAAATTGAGAATAGAAGATCACTTGGTTAAGGAAGGGGACACAAGTATGGCACGTTTTCATCAGCAACGCTGACAGTTGTATAAAAAACTATACAACTCTAGAAGAAATACCGGCAATGTTGCTGTTTTTTTTTAACAACCAACTGTTACTGTGACGTAGCAAATAAGTCGTAGTTAGCACGTGCTTGTATCTGGGTGTTCGTGATTAAACTCATCCATCTTTATAAGAATAATGTGACGGAGAAACAAATAAAGAGAGTTCGAAAATATTGATTCAGATTAGAAATATATGTTTGTTTGCCGATACTCTCGCCAAGTTTCCGGCTCACGAAAGATATTCCATAATAAGCAATTAGTTAGCAGAACCGACATTACTGTACTCGGGGCCGGCCTATAAGTGCTTAGTCTTTTCAGCTTATCAGAACGTTTATTCGTGTTACTGTAACAGTTTGTATCTCGCCGGTTCTACAAATAGAAATACTTGACGATTCACACAGCGCGTGTTGCCAAATTTCTAGTGCCAATATGGCACCCACATCGATTACATACTCTTAATATTTTTGCTGCTTAATATTTTTTTTTTAGTTTTTAGTCTTTTTTTTCCCCCATGCTAAATGAAGGATTGTTCTCCAGAACAATGTGCAGATTGTTCTCTCATGCCAATAAGACACCAATTCTCGGAAGGTGTACTGTGTATTGGGGGGAACAAATATCTTGCCAACTGTGTGCCGCTTGCAACAACAGATCTATACCTTAGTTTACGATACATGTGCTGTGTCACCTTTTTCTATCTTTGAGATCACGTTCGGTGTGAACCATTACATCAGAACGAGACAGTCCCACATTCACTATCCAATCTAAGGTAAACTATACACAATATTTGTAATCATCACGATAATGCATACGAAGGTTGGATATATCGGTAGATCTAGAAAGGATCAATAACTTTTGAATATAAATTCCCCCGAAGACGGATGAATTGTACCATTGGCGCAAACAGAACGGCAGCCCAATTTTACATTAGTCAAGATTGCGTTTCTCAACTGTCTAGTTTAATTTATGCGACGTTTGTAACAGTGGAATCCCGTTATAACAACTTGATCCTGACCAATGCAGTGAATATGTATGTAATAACCGAAATTTGCTATGTACAGTACAAACAAGATAAAATAAATATAACTGGGGAGTTTTAACAGAGGCTGTTATATACAGAAATTTGTTATAAAAGAATGCGCTATATGCGATATATCGGGATTCAACTGGATTAGCATAAAACATCATGTCATCAATCGGTGACATGAATGTATAGGCTAGTGTTCTGTTGTAATTGATACTACCAGATTGAGGTCCGATCACTACAGCGAAGATGGGGGGGGGAGAGGCTTAGTTCAGCCAATAGAGGCTGTTCACTAAGATTGAACAGGCTTTTGTGTGTGTGTTTGTGTGTGCGCCCGCTTCATCTCAAAGCTAATGCACGCCTTTAAAAAACTAACTAGCGCTTTCAACCAGTATGTTTTAGCGAACACTGCATACCATTTTATATTCACACGGGTTCGGGTTGAAACAGTGTAAAGAAATGACCTCCTTGTAGTCAGGTTTACCTATATGTATTCTGTCTCTCTCAACTACTAAGATGCCTCTTCTTGCCGAGAACACCACTTACAGCGCGTTACTCCGTATGTATTTCCTAAAGAAAAAACACTTTATGAACTAGACGTCACGGATTCAAACCCTTGACCTTTTGAGGATAAGTCCTCTTGAGAATAAGACAAACAACTTAACCAAGAGCCAGGGAAATCTCTCGACATGCATTACAGTAATCTACCCTAGATTATCTTTATATTCACAGAAAGTAAAGAGAAAGGCCCATTCCTAAATATCAAGAAAACAGAAGTAATGGTTATTTCAAAGAAACAAAATAACACACCTTGCAAGATCATAGTGAATGATATAGTATTAAAACAGGTCCACCAATTCAAATATCTAGGTACAATGATTACAGCAGATGGAAGAAGTTCAACAGAAATAAGATGCAGAATAGGACAGGCAGAAACAACATTCAGAAAAATGAAAAATATACTATGTAATAAGACCTTGTCATTAGAGGTGAGAAAGAGAGTTATGCAGTGCTATATAACCCCTATACTAACATATGGGTGCGAGTCTTGGACAATAAACAAACTGGAAAGTGGGAGATTGTAGGCAACAGAGATGTGGTTCTACAGAAGAATGCTGAGAATACCATGGACTGCCAGAAAAACTAATGTAGAGGTGTTAAAAGTTAAATGCGAAACGGACCTTAATCAACAATATAAGAAAAAGGCAATCTTCTTTTTTTGGCCACTTCATGAGACAGGCAGGTTTAGAGAACATAATCACAACAGGCAAGATTGAAGGCACCAGAGACAGAGGGCGACAACGTGAGAAAATATTAGACAGTTTGACAACCTGGCACGGCAAGGAAACAACGACTTTGATACTAATACTGTGGACAGAGAGCTGTGGAGAGCCATGACCGCCTACGCCACCCGGCATGGCACCTGATGATGATGAACTTAGAATATTATCAAAATCTTAGTACTACGAGTTTAGAGAAATGGCGATAACCCCCTGCCCCTTAAATATTTTTCAAAACCATCACAAATCTGAAAATAAAGGTATGAAGGAAAATGGGCGAATGACTTAAAATGTTTTTAAAGCTAAACCTCGTCCCCTTTACCCAAACTCTTACTGAAAACGTATCTACGGTCCTGTTGTCGACACAAAGTGACACTTTAAAATCACAGCTACCGTCAAATGCGTCCATTTAGAAGGATTATTCCCGATGAGCTCGCAGGGCTGTATAAGTAAGGAAAGACAAGCTCCATCTGTACAATTACATGTGTACACGAGCTGTGTAGATTTCTGCTTCGTCGTTACAAATCGATGATAGTTAGAGACTTCTGGGTATTCAATAACGATGTGTACACCCCCCCCTCCCTTCCACAAAAATGTGTCTACATAATAAGAGCTCTATTGCTAGTAACTCATAGGGATCGTAGACAACAGACAATAGTGATCAAATATTTGATCAAACAAGATCTTTGAACTTGCTCATCTGATATATTTTGGACATATTGATTCCGTATTCTGCCATAACAACACAGGTAAATTTATGTTACACTTCTACGTGAGGTGGGTCAATCTAATCTTACAAGGCTTAGATAGTGACACACTTCACGCCCCTATACTAACTCTAAGGCTTAGATAGTGACACACTTCACGCCCACTAGACTAACTCTATTTTTGTCCACAAACACAGACACAGCATACTAAAATACATTCACGGTATAGGGTGGGAGGAGGAGTTATATATAGCAAGACACTACAGACCTTAGGATCCCATTCGTTACGTTTTTATTATTGTTGGGATTTCGGTTGGTCACTATTTATATATGTGGAGTTGACGTGGCTATTTTTTTGGCGATTAAAAGTATGTAAAAAGTGAACAACTGAAATCCCAAAAATGGTCAGAAATTCTAACAAATTTGGTTCTTCTTCTGCGTTCGTTCTCAAACTCCTAAAACTTATCAGGATGTAGTCCGGAGAACGGAATGCGTTGTGTCATGGTTTACAGCACTGATGCGATATCTGCGCCTTTCGGCCTGACACATCCGACTTCATCATAGCTTTGGGCCACTGACCCTATATGGGATGGGACAGCCAACTCCAGCCCATAACCTCCTTAGTCGCCTTTTACGACATGCGTCGAAGGTAAACAGTGTTGCTATTCTTTGCTCCCCTTTCCGGCCTGATAACACACGGGCGCGGGTTCTAATTAATTATGTAGGGAGTTCCTTATTGAAGAATATGGAAGACGGTCATAATGGCTAGCATGTTCTAGTACCGAATGTTTGCTCCAATAATCAGGTGGCTTTGTGTTGTATTGGTAAAATACATTTATACGAGAACTGAAAACTGCCCACTCAGCATTGTCAGCTTATTGGATTAGTAAAATGTACTTCTTATAGCGGGCGAGGTACGCCAACCGTGAACAATTTGTCCAAATTGGCTATATCAGAACTTTTTAACCATCAAACATAGTGGAGGCCGTGGTAATCCAGTTACCACGACCTCAAGTATCGAACAATGTCTGCTTGAATTGAGATTGGCTTTAATTGATGTTCTGTCTAACCCATACTTGGTTCCTATTACACTGCATTGCATTTCTAGATGCGTTACAATGCACTGTTACATGCTGAACTGTGCACCTCTTGTGACATTGGGCTAACTTGTCAAGTGAGTCCACCAGCGCACATATGCCGCTGATATTATGGCTCCGTGTGTATTACAACTTATACGGAAAAAATTATACAGTGGAATCCCTCTATATCGCATTCTTTTATATCACATTTCCCTATATAACAACACTTTTCCAGAATCCCCAATTATATTTCATCTTCAATTGTTTGTACTGCATATAGTGAATTTCTGTTATTATATACATATTTCGTCGGTCGGGACCAAGTTGTTATAACGGAATTCCAATGTATACCCCTTCTTCTTATAGTCCATTCTGTTTGGCGTTGGTTGTCATGTCTTTCTACAGCCTTCTATTTCGTGTACTGTCAATTATTTTTGATACCGTTGTTCTCCCATGCCACAATGCTAGGTAGTCAATCATTTTCTCTCTTGGTCTTCCCCTACCCCTCTTGCTCTTCAACTTGTCTGTTCTTGCAATGTGTTCCATCTTTCCTCTTTTGGGGATGTGTCCAAAAAATGTGGACTGTCTCTTTCTGATGCTGGTAAGCAGCTCTTTTTAAACTAACTTCTTTCAAGATACCTTCATTGCGCTTTTTATCTGTCCATGTTGTCCACAACATTCTTCTATAAAACCACATCTCTGCTGCCTCAGTATAATTTTTCACTGTTATGGTGAACGTCCATAGCGTCCTATGTTGAGAGAAGGATTCACTTCCATACATCAAAATTTGTTCTATATAACGTCTAAGAACTCTCTCACCTCAACTAACAAAGATATATTACATAGCATGGTCCTCTTCTTGTGAAATGCCTTTGCCTGAGAAATTCTACATTTGATTTCTTTCATCTGATGGTATTAATGCATCAAATTCTACATTTGACTTCTTTCATCTGATATTATTAATGCATCAAAATATTTGAATATGTTGACTTGTTTCAGAATGACCACATCTACTTTGATGTATTCTGGAGGATATTTATTCTTTGATATTACCATCACTTCAGTTTTTCTATCAAAACTGTATCATCACCGTATCGAATAATGTTTATAATATGCCCTCCAGCTGATATTCCTTGCAAATCTTGTATAGATCTTATTTTGATTTCACTGTATACATTGAAAAGATCATATGACAACACTCAACCTTGTCTAATCCCTTGTTTGATGTGTTTCAATGTTCTTGTTTGATTATCGTTTCTTATGGCTACTCTTCGTATTCTTTTATATACTTCTTCGTTTTGCTTGCTTTTTCTTCGTGTGTCCATCACCTGCAAAAATTTCATCTGCCATAATTGTATTCTCTTTTGATCTCTTTATTTCTGGTATAATGTCTTTTGATGTGTGTTGAATTGATCCTTTTTTTGCATTTGTCATTATTCATATTTACTGCTTACATTTTCTACAACTTTGTATCCATTCTGTACAGCAATGATGTATGTTTCATTTATTTCTATTTGACTCAAGCATTGCCATGTCTAGCTTGGTATTTCTTGGAGCTATCTTTAATTTCTTACGTTTTATTCGTAATGTTGCTATTGCTGAAACATGGACACTATTGATATCTCCTCCAGATCTTGTTATCACATACAGTAAGCGGTCTCGAAATTTCTTACATATCAGTATGTAGTCTATTTGATTGTGATAATTATTACCTGAACTTTTTCGCGTCCAAAGACGTCTAGGGTGATGCTGAAAGAAGGTGTTTCCAATTATCATTCTTTGCCCACTCAATAAGTTTCTCTAACTTTTATATCTCCACATATGAGATCTTCACCTCTTTCCTCTCAAACCTTGGCGTTAAAATCTCCTAGTACCATAGTTACTTCACATTCTGCTAGACATATATTAAGTTTGTAAAAATTATCAATTTCTTCTTCTGTACTGTCTGCAGTTGGTGCATTAAGACTTGTATGACAGTAATTATCTACTTTTTTTTACCATTTAATCTGACTTGTAAACCTTATCTCACATTGTCATGTAGGCATATCCTTAAACTGTTGATCTTTATCCAAGATTATACATACACCTTTCTCGTGCTCCTGTCCTCCTGAGTAAATTATTCTACATTCGTCCGAGTATATTTCACCTGCACCTATCTGTCTTGTTTCACATAGTCCTAGGATGTCCTCCAGTTTCCCAACTTGCATGATTGTTCTCACATTTCATGTTTTAATAACTATACGTTTAATTTTTGTGGTGTCGGTGGTGACGGTCTGGATGCACCTGTAGCACATGCTTCTTCCTACCGAACGAGGCAGTTCTTGAACTCCCTTTGACGTTGTTTACGATAGCAGAATTATTGTGTGTCGACATATTGTATTGCATTAATACTCACAGTAGGTTGCAGTTTTTTTATGTGAGGGAAGTGCCCATACTGAGCAGGTTCTCCTAGCCAGTGTACCTATAATGTCATCCTCTGCCTGGCGCAGTTGAAGTGGTGAACAGTTCTGAAACAACTTCTCAGCTGCTAGTCGCTTTTATCCATCGTCTGCCTGCCGCGACTTCACGTAACCTTGATCGGGTGGGGGAACGCTAAGCGAGTAATTCACCTCTACCATTGAAGTATCCCACAGACAAGCGGTGAGAAGGATGCGCCTTATGTTTGCTTTTGGTAGTTTTACCCTACCCTCCTGCCCTTAGGAATACCCTACTTGTATACATAAACCCCATAATTCTTAAGACTAGAAGGTCCACTTGCTTTTGCTTCGGAATCCGATATTCCATATTCTTCTGGCGATGCGATTGGATGTATTAATGGTGTCTAAAACTTCAAAATATGTTACAAAAACAATGCCCTAGACATGATATGCCTCAAATATTGTAACGACTAAAAATAAGCTCCTAAGGTCTATTATCGAGCTTAAAACCCGTCAAAATTCCCATAACTGCCTCCTTTATGAAGTCATATATATACAACCATGCCTGTCATTACTGTAAAACAAGTTCCCTCGGCTCCTGGGTTGATAATTCATGTGCAAATCAAATACTACAATACATAGCATTTCCTTTGCTATTCGGCTCAAGACAATCATTTATGAAAGCAACCTACACAGAAGGTATTGATTTCAATCATGTTGACATCGTTCTCGAGTGAATCATACTCGTTTCAAGTCTCGGTTACACATGTTAGTCATGTATGGAGGTGGTAACTAACACAGCAATCATTAAGTTTATAATACATATGTTGTCTAGAAGTATATATCACAACTCTCCCTACAACCACGTCCTTTAACCAGAATAGTCTTGCGGGCTTATCCTAAACGGTGATACTTATCGTGGCTAACTAATGTGGCTGATCATTGCTAATTATGTATACGCATATCTTCTTCTTCAGCGTTCGTTTTCAAACTCCCGCTGGATCTCTCTTGTAGCAGGACAACATTCTCAAACTCCCGCTGGATCTCTCTTGTAGCAGGACAACATTCTCAAACTCCCGCTGGATCTCTCTTGTAGCAGGACAACATTCTCAAACTCCCGCTGGATCTCTCTTGTAGCAGGACAACATTCTCAAACTCCCGCTGGATCTCTCTTGTAGCAGGACAACATTCTCAAACTCCCGCTGGATCTCTCTTGTAGCAGGACAACATTCTCAAACTCCCGCTGGATCTCTCTTGTAGCAGGACAACATTCTCAAACTCCCGCTGGATCTCTCTTGTAGCAGGACATGATCCTAATAGATTTCCAGCACAGGATGTAGTCCAGAGAATGGAAATGCGTTGTGTCGCCGTTTTATTTGCGCCAATGGCCCGACACATCCATCTTTTGCGGTTATATGAATATAAACGAAGTATGTATACGAAAATAGGTAAAAGTGTTACCAAACTAAGTATAAAACAACCTAACAACGAGACACGTTGATAGACGACATTTCGACTAAAAAAAGTAAAGGACAAACAAGGACCACAGTAAACCAATATTACATAGAAAAATGTATGGTTGTGAAAGAAAGAAATGACAAAAGCGATTGGATGACGAAGGAAACAAAGATAGGACAGCATGGCAGGGGAGAGGAATGTGTTACGAGAGGATAGTGGTAAGAAAGGAGGGAAAGAGCACAGAAGTAGTGAGAATAAATAAGATATAATGCAAATAAAATTAAAATAAATCTAAATTGGAAATACTTATCTCGAAAATGACTACCAAAAATATTTATATTTCCTTGATAATACGTATTTATATTTCCTAGAAAAAAATTATTTATATTTCCTAGAAAATCACTACAGCCAAAAATTGATGGATTGATGGCTACGTCTTGAATAGGATATGATAACTAAGTTCTAGCGTGTTGTTTAAACCCAGAGTATATACTGTACATATATTTTTTTTAAAGTTGTTATCATGACAAAGACAGAAATGGAAAGCTATGGTTTCTGCCCTATGCGCCGCATATGGCCCTGGAGGAACATAACAGAACATATACTTTGGGCGGTAAACCAATGAAAGCTCGGGAAAAAATAGATCAGACACGATAAGTGCCCGTGTTTGGGATCAGCGAGAAGGGCCATTCTGGATATGGATCTGAATCAGTGGCGTACCGATGGTGGTGCGACCACTCCGGACATCAAGGCTTGGGGGGGCATTAAAATGCCCCTAAAAATAATGAAAACTTTGAAATGGGGTTTAAGTGCCTATGCCGTGCCCCACAAAGTTGATACCCCACACCGTTAAAAAATAACATTTCTCCTTGTAAAGCCCATTTATTTGGCAATTAGGTAATAACAAATTTCTGGCACATTATTATAAAACATTAAATTTAATGAATAAGTAGAACTAGTTCCTCTCGAAAGAAGACACTGCCACAATTTACTTCAAAATTATATTTTAACTTGTAATAAAAATCCATTCAGTCGTTCACTTAGCACCGTAAAAGTCCATTATAAGCAGTCTCAGTTCTATGAGAAATCAAGTTTATTTCTTGCATTCATTCAACGACAACGATTCTATCATCGATAAAGATCAAATATTTAAATCAAGTTTTAAACTTTGGCAGGCACAATCAGGCTCGTGTTTCAGAGCATCATAAAGTCATATAACCTAACTATAACCAGTGTACAAGTGCAATTTTGAATATTAGAAAAAAAAAAACTCCTTAACTGTGAGCTAATTTTAAAGAAATTAAAGAATTTTAAAGTGAACTAGAATTTTTTTTAAAGGACCAAACGCCTTTGGAATTACTTGCCTTCCTTCAGAAATATTGAAAAGTTTTCATTCAGAAAAATGAATTTATAATTTTATACTTAAATTTTAAAATCTATTTTTGTCTTTGCTAAAAGTGGTTAAAATCGATGATAATAATTAACTTGTAAAATTGTACTCTGATTTATTTATTTTTTAAAAATCAATTTCGGGGGTTGGGCATCAAAATCTTCATCGCACCGGGAAGCACTTACCCTAGGTACGCCACTGTTCTGAATCAACACAGCTGTACTAAAAGATCAGCAAGATGGGTCATTCTGGAGAATGGTTTGAATCAACCCTGCTGTGCTAATAGTTGCGTGGCTAGAACTTTTGCCGAAGGCTTTGAATCACGAAGGCTTTGAAACGGAAACAATAGGTCACCGAGACATTACATGAAACATGCTTTAGTGCAGTCAAGTATACTATGCCTCACAATCCGAGGGTATATACTGGTACAACCGGCATGTGTTACTGCAACCTGACGTTTATGATAGCAGCATATGTGTTTCAAGCTCAAGATAATCTAATCTGGAGGCAACTGAAATGTGGTTTTTGAGAAGAATGATGAAAACTCCATGGACACCAAATAAAACTAATATGGAAGTCCTCAGAGAGGCTGGAGTAAAAACACAAATTCAAGATTTTAGGGTATTTTATGAGAAAAGCAAATCTTGAATATTTAGTAACCACCGAAAAGATCAAGAGGAGAAGAGACAAAGGATAACAAAGATAAATGTCTAGATATATTATCACTGTGCCACAAAAAGATGTCACCAACTGAGCTTTATTAACAGGAGTGTCGCCTACGCCATGTCACTTGATTCATTGGTTACCACGCAGCTTTACCAGATTTCTTCCTAATCAGTTTCCTATGCTCAACAGTCCACACACGTGAATTGCATCCATGATATAGTCTTCACCGAGAGATGCTCATGTGCCACAAGGTTTCTCTTCCATTTAGAAACAAACTAACCATATATCAACCACAAATTCTAGTTCGAGTATTAGACAAACATGCCTTCAAATGAAATAAGGAGACAAACAGCTGTGCAAGATGACAACAATGTTTGAATTCCACACTCAAATGTCATCGGTTATGTAACGTGTAGCTATGATCTTAATCATCATACTGAATTGAAATTAAGTTGTCAATCAATATATCTCGTTGCATATAACCAAAATTGTATATAATTTTCACAAGATATAAAAATGTATTCACGCATCGATTAGCTGAGATGACGTTACTGCATTAGGAATTATTTTGAAAACACAATAAATAACAACAAAAACGCAACTAAGAATAATTAACCTCAATGTTAAATCAGTTATGATGTATGACTCAGAAAAATGGAGTAAAATTAATGGGCCACCCAGAAAACTACATTCATCATTGGATGTCTGCACAGACTAGACAATTTCTAATGATATGATAGGACCATCAATGATGAACTCATGCAAAGAACTAAACAAACTTCAGTGAAGGAAGAAATAAAGAAATGGTATTGGCATATGTATTAAGAAGACCAATAGAAAGCATTGTAAAACAGGAATTTCTCTGAAACCCACAGAGAAAGACCAAGAAATACATGGAGGAAAGAATTAGATGTGGAGACACAAAGGTTTTGTAAAACATGGAAAGAGCTGGAAGCTATAGCTAAAGATAGAACAAGATGGAGGAGGTTTTGTTAAGACCTATGCTCCGCAAGGAACTGTAAAGTGAATAGATTAATCAGTCGCAGGGTCTTCACTTCAGGTTATAAGTATTTCATATGCTCCACCCCCATCGAGGCCAGCTCCTTGGCGTGGAGATGGGGCTTAGCCCAGCCAGCAGAGACTGGCCGGGCCCTCCCACATTCGGGCAGGACCACAGTCTTGCCTAGCAAGTAAAGGTTCTGAAGTCAGCGACATTTGGCTAGAAGGCGCACCGCAACAATCAGAATGTCATGCATTATCGCACATGAATGTCTATATCTGCATTACGCCGTTATGGTGCTAACCCTGTGACGACTCACCAGGCAGGAGTAGCACCGGGCCCTATACCTCGAAAGGGCCCACCCCATACGACTGGAGGTCCTCTTCGATTGCCTTGTGGAGCCAGGAGGCACAAGAGTAATATCACTGACCAACAAATAATACCAACCAATGAAACACCACTTACAATAATGCACTGGAATGCTGAGGGTGTAAATAGCAAAAAAGATGGCTTTAGCAAGAAATTAGAATTAGAAAACACCCTTCACAAGGAACAGGTCAGCATTTGTTGCATACAAGAGACACACCTCAGCAAAGATGTAGCCTTTAAAATTGCAGGTTATCAGTGCTTTAGAGCTGATCGAGTAGACAGAAGAAAAGGAGGTATACTAACCCTAGTCAAAAATAATATCAGCGCACATCAAACTGAGCTATACATGGAAGGAGCAGAATATCAGGTCCTTCAACTAAAGACCAAGAACACAGAATTCAACCTACTAAATTATTATTGTCCAAATGACCAGTCCCTTTCCCTGGACACAATACCGTACAGAGGAAGACTGATAGTATGTGGAAATTTTAATAGTCACTCACAAAGCTGGGGTTATGACCACATAGATAAAAGAGGAGAAGAACTTGAAAGCTGGCAAGACGATAAATGATTTCTATTGCTTAATAAGCCAAAAGATCCTCCAACATACTACTCAAGAGCATGGCAAACCACTTCCACGCCAGACTTGGCATTGTACTCAGCAGACCTAAACTGGGAAATCAATAGAACAGTGGGGAAGCAACTTGGAGGTAGCGACCATCGACCAGTCCTCCTTAGTATTAAAAATGAACTCACAGGAAATGCATGTAGCCTTCCAAGATGGAATTATAAAAAAGCAAATTGGGGACTATTTAAACACCGCAGTAGTGTTTTAGCTGGACAAATAGATATGGAAGGAAAAGACATAAACGCCATAGTCAAAGAGTTCAATAAATGTATTCATCAAGCTGCCAAGGAAGCACGCATACAATACAAGCGAAACTGGAGTGAACAACTAGAACTGCTGCAAAAGGAATTAGAAAAAGCACGGACGGAAGTGGAAAATAACCCAAGCCAGGAACATCACAACAAACATCAACACGCAAAAGCTAAATTCCAAAGAGCCAAAATAGAAACTAGAAGAAAGAGCTGGAAATCCTTAAATCCTTAAGCAGAATCCTTAAATTTTGAAAAGGATGGAAGAAAACTGTGGAAACTGGTCAAACAACTAAATGATGAGGGAACAGGAAGAAGCACAAACATAACACTTGTACAGAATGGCAAAATGATTACAGGAAAGCAAGCAGTAGATAATTTCGCTAGGATATTTGCTCAAGACTGCAATATTGAAATTAGCCCAGAAAAACAGCGTACAGTGCGGAGCGACCAAAAAAGTAAATTGGAACATGCTCAGACTAGAATCAGTGATGAAAACAGCGCAGATGAAATTATGCATACATTGTTCACATATAGTGAATTGGAATTAGCGGTCTCTAAACTAAAGCTAAATAAGTCCCCAGGTATTGATGAAATATTAAATGAAATGATAAAGAATCTAGGAACAACAGCCAGAAGGAAACTATTGGACATCCTAAATATTAGCTGGACTACTGGGAAAATACCACAAATCTGGAGAGAATAAATTATGGTCCCTTTGCTTAAACCTGGAAAAGATGGAACAACACCAACTAGCTACAGACCAATTAGTCTTACAAGTTGCCTGTGCAAAACAATGGAGCGCATCATAAACATAAGACTAAAATTTCACCTGGAAAGTAGAAAATTCCTTGCACCACAGCAGGCAGGTTTCAGGCAATGCTACTCCACAGAGGATCAAACCACATACCTTTCACAGGAAATTGAGGATGCTTTCCAAGACAAAAATCAGTTTTAGTGGCATGGATTGATTTACAGAAGGCCTTTGATAAAGAATGGAAAGAAGGATTGCTTCAAAAAATGAGAAACTACAAGATATATGGAAATATGTATAGATGGAGAAAAACCTTTCTTCACAATAGAAGAGCCAGAGTACAAGTAAATGGCAAAAAAAGTAGGAAAGTATTACTACGCCATGGAGTGCCTCAGGGAGGAGTTCTATCACCCACTCTTTTTCTCATATTTATCAATGATCTAATTGAAGAAATACCCTGTGGAACTAAGGCAGCACTATATGCAGATGACTTAGTTATATGGTGCACACATGAGAGCGCCATGGTTGCCACAAAAATGCTTCAGAGAGCCATGGACAATTTGACTAATTGGGCTGACAAATGGTGTGTAAGTATCAATATAGAGAAGTCAGCAACAACCCTTTTTACACTTTCACCAAAACAAAGAGCAGGAAACATCTATGTAAATAAAACTATCTTAAAGGTAGATGACCAACCCACATATCTTGGTGTAACATTTGATGCCAAAATGACATGGAAACATCATATCAGCAAAGCAGAAACAAAGGCTAGAAGGAAGATAGCTATACTAAGAAAACTGAGTGGGACAACTTGGGGAGCTAATGAAAGAATTCTAAAAAAATGTATACCAACAAGCCATTCGACCACACTTGGAATATGGTTCTACAGCATGGAGTTCATCATCAAACACTACACTACAAAACCTAGATAGAGTACAGAACCAAGCACTTAGAATCATTACAGGCGTAATGAGATCCACACCAATCATAGAAATGCAGAATATCGAAGGGATGCAGTCATTGAAAGAGCGTAGAGATACTAAAATTATAATTCATGGAGAAAAGTTTCTTTCCCACCATAGTCACCCAATGAAGGAAAGATTCCAGAATCTGTCACAAGGACGGCTTAAAAGAAGCAGCTTCATACACCAGGCCAAGCGTCTACGTAGACAGGTATCGGATCTACCAGAGGTAACAATACCACTGACATCTCAACCAGAACACACCCATGGGAAAAACGGACATGCCTACCAGTGACCATCCAAACAACAATAGTAGGTGTGCATGGGGATGAATAATCTGCAGAAAAGAGTAGCAGCTCTCAGTTTCCTTGATGATGTTTACCCAAGTGATCTATGGACCAGAGTATATACAGATGGATCAGCACAGAATGTAGTAAAAAATGGAGGAAGTGGTGTATATGTAGAATACCCAGATGGCACCACTGATACCACTTGTATACCAACAGGGAATTACTGCAACAACTATGACTCTGAAGTCAAAGCTATTTATACAGCTGCAGAGAAACTGTTAACATTGGACAGGACCTCACACCCTATTGTAATACTTACAGATGCAAGGTCAGTACTAGAGGCATTACAATCCAATAAACTTCCAGAGTTAAAAGAGGCATTGTCCATAGTACAAAATAGGTGTAGAGTTATACTGCAATGGATTCCATCACACTGTGGAATAGCAGGAAATGAAAGAGCTGATCAACTCGCCAAGGAAGGTGCTAACATGCAACAACCGGATGTACCAATCAGCTATCACCAAAATAAATCCATGATAAAGGCACAATGAAAGCCTAACTTACCTCCACGGGACGACTACCACCTACTTAACAGACAAGAACAGGTCATCATATTTCGACTGAGAACTGGACACAATAGACTAAACAGCCATATGTATACGAAATTTAAAATTGGCACAACAGCAAAGTGTAATTGTGGACAAGTCAACCAGACTTCAGAACATATCCTTCAAGAATGTGCAAACTATGACACATTAAGATGCACATACTGGCCTTCTGTTACATCAATGAATGTTAAACTTTATGGTACAAAACTAGAAATGGAAAACACTGTCCAATTTATACAAGAAACAACACTGCAGATATAGATATTATTAGCGAACGAAAGAAGAAATGCTCCGCAAGGAACTATAAATGAATAGATTAATCAGTCGCAGGGTCTTCACTTCAGGTTATAAGTACATGGACAGGCTGCTTTCTTTATGTTTCTAAGTACATAATCAAGTAGTTTCATACAAATTTATAAGTACATCATCAAGTTATTCCCTTCCAGTTTATAAGTACACCATCAAGTTATTCCCTTCAAGTTTATTACATAATGAAGCTGATCCCAACCAGTTTCTAAAGACATCAAATTTGTTCCCTTCCAGTTTATAAGTATATAATTAAATCATTCACTTCCGGTTTCTAATTACATCATCAGGTCATTCCCTTCCAGTTTTTTAAGTACATCATCAAGTTATTCCCTTCCAGTTTATAAGTACATCATCAAGTTATTCCCTTCCAGTTTTTTAAGTACATCATCAAGTTATTCCCTTCCAGTTTATTACATCATCCAGCTGCTCCTAACCAGTTTCTAAAGACATCAAATTTTTTTCCCTTCCAGTTTATAAGTATACCATTAAATTATTCCCTTCCAATTTATAATGATGATGGAAGTACATCATCAAGTTGTCACTAGAATGAAGAACAAACAGAAGTCAACAAAGAAAACTAGCTGACACTAAGAACAAACAGAAGTCAATTTTCAGTTTGTTCATTTTTTATCCCACCAGTTTTTGTATTATTCATGATTCCTTTCATTCCTTCATTTTTGTTTTCATTCAGTACTGTGATCACAGGCAGCACATCAACTTACTCCTAGTGTTATGTTGTGTTCCTAATAAAGACCTTTTTGTTGAAACTTATCCATGTGTGTATTCAATGATTTGCAAAACTTCATTACCACGTTTTTCACTTTCTGTCAGCTCGAGATGAGCTTCTAGTTACCTGTGCTCCTTATAGGCAGTGACCCATACCAAATCATGGGCATTCAGAAAAGCAAGAAGACCTAACCAAACTCTAACGTCGAGCCTTCCTAAACCTGAAATATGCTCGCGAAGAGAAAGAGATCCGTACCCGATGGGCTTAGGCAGAAAAGGGACAATGATGGCAGCCCTGGCCCAACTCTACTGTCAAGATTTCCTATACCGGAAATACACTTGCAGAGAGAAAGGGTTCAGTACCTGATGGACTCAGGCACTATTGGGACAAGGTTGCTTAGCTCTATAACGCCTTGTTCTCAAACGCGTGGTGTGAGACTCGAATTTGGACGAGAGGTCCACGATGTCTGTGAACGACGCCTCGGGTAGGAGGGCGAACAAGGGTCCAACTCTTCAGGAGAGTTCTTCCTCATACGGAACCAGGCTCGCAGACGAGAAAAGGTTCAGTACCCGATGGACACAGGCAGAGTACGTCCAATTGCACGAGATGGGTTCATAGACGATGGAACACCTAGTACCAGATAGACACGCTCGACAAGCGTATTGGCGAAGAGGCACTACACACAAGCGTGCCCTGCGACAGATACACAGGCTGTCATGGACTAGGGACCAAACCCGAAATAAAGGAATGATGAAAACTGATGTGCTGGGCCTCGGACGTCCTGACCACAAGTGGCCAACCGGGATGCAAATAATTACAGTTTTACTATGGAACTTGCAGCACAACGTA
The DNA here is from genome assembly GCA_034231615.1 of Meghimatium bilineatum. Lineage (NCBI taxonomy): Eukaryota > Metazoa > Mollusca > Gastropoda > Stylommatophora > Philomycidae > Meghimatium > Meghimatium bilineatum. Next base: position 8,247,047 of record CM067309.1, on the reverse strand, counting down.
CTTCACGCTCACCGGCGAAAATCACACGAAATATTTGTTGTGGTTATTTGAGAGCGAATGCTGAAGAAGAAGATGCATTCAGAGATACACTATGAGCCCTGTGTGATGTCTGGCAACACTGCTGGAATCATGATGAATTTCCTATCTCGATTTAAACTTCTTTATTCATTCTCAAACCCTGTAGATTAGCAAGATATAACACGGAGATTGAAATACAGTTGGTCATGGTTTACAGGTTAACTGCGATATCTGCACCTTTCAGCCTAACACATCCAACTTCAGCGTAGTTTTATTGTGTCAATTGCAGCCTCTATGGGATGGAAAATTAACACACACACACCCCCCCCCCTCAATTTTTCTTTGTCACCTCCTACAACATGTATGGCAGATAACAGTGTTAGTATTCTTTGCTCTCCATTCAGGATCCCTTAACAAACAGGAAGTTAAAACTTCAACTTTGTATAATTATTCATTTGTAAACATTTACTCCCACAACTTATGGTTTCTTTTAAATGGTTGTTATTGTTATTTAATACAGTTATATGGCAACATTGTATTCGTATCTTGACATTCAACAAATCACATTCACTTGAGTCTGGTATTTGAGCATTGACTAACATACAACACCTGTTTACAGATTAGCTGTGATAGCTGCGCCTTTAGCATGGCTTCTGGGTCACATTGACCCTATATGAGATATTCAATTTAAGACTTCAGTTCTCAAATCTGACTGTTAACAATCTCAATATTCAATATAAATGAAAGCAACACCCTATATTAATATCGTTCAATATAATCAGCATTAAATAGGCTGCTCGGACAGCAGAAAAACTCATATAAAAGCACGCACACATATATTTAAAAGGGTGTGTAATAGGTATCATCAGCATTTATACACTACACTATCTACTAGGGGAGACAGACTATAGGACTAGCCTGGGTACTGTACGGTAAGCACACTAAACTAAATACAAGCAACATCACATAATTATAATATGCATTGAAATGAAAATACTACCACAAAGTACAATGTTATCTACAACAGATTAGATAACTGGAAGGATATCATTTATTTATTGATTACAGCTGCTAAATTTATAGATTATGTTAATAACATTTGATACAGGTGTACAATTTACCAACAGAGCAAAACTTATAAGTTATATACACTCAATTATTCTTAATATAACACTCTGCCTTTGATATTTTGAAATCTATTCTTAAAAAACAGTTGAGTTATGTTTATATTAAGGAATGGGATTAATACAAATATTAACACACATGCTTCTCATTCAATGATTCTGGGTTCATATCCAGGGATGATGACTCTCCAGTTGATCCAGCTCTATAAATGAGGGCACAGCTGGAGAAGGTAAAGACTGCTAAAAGTACTGAAGTCATAACTTCAAAAAAAGCGGAGGCTTACACTGTAGGATACAATGTTCCTGACTCCCTAGAGCAGGGCTATTCAACTATATTTACTCGGGGGCCAAAATGTAGAAAATGGGATCATCACGGGCCAGAGGTCCGAATCCCAGCCCTAAAAAATTATTTATATTTCATACTATAGGAGTATAATTAGTATAGTACCATACAATTGAAGACATTTCCTGTGGTAAGTGTAATAAACTGTAAAATGTAGTATTTATTTAGTTTTTTTATAACTTTATTTCACTGTTTTAGCACTGATCCACGGGCCACTTACTAGGCCTCCTTGGGCCGGATTTGGCCCACGGGCCGCCAATTAAATAGCCCTGCCCTAGAGCATGCTATGTTATGCTTCCATTCTCTGGTGTTCTGGATGAATAGGTTGAACAACATATGATTCATGATTTTCCTCACATATTTCTAATAAAACACACGGCTGCACATTTCACTTTTGAATGACTTATCCTCTTTTCTTATTTGCCCTTATACGAGGTAGCTTCAAAAAGTTCCCGGAATAGTCTACTAGTGTTTGAACGAAAGATGGTATTACGGAGATTATATGTTTAGTAGTTGGTAATGACCTTGGTGAAAGGACATGGCAGATGTGAGCTTCAAATACACTCTAGAAGAGAAGATACAGATGTTTGTGTGCTGTGCTAATTACATTGCTCTGTAAAAATGTTCTTGATTGAACAATGTACACATGTCAAATTCTGTGTTTCACTTGAGAAGTTATCCTCAGAGACATTAACATTGTGGTAAAACACAATAAAGAAATGATTCATTGTCTAAGATATGCAATCAGAAGAAAACAACCAGCAAATTGGAAAGCAAATGGATTATACTGCACGACTACATATGGTGGTAATACTACGTGATTATACTATGGTGGTAATACTGCATGACTATATATGGTGGTATGACTATTATATGGTGGATATGAAAGAATGCTAAAAATGAGATTGTTAACTTCAAGTGGATTTCAAACAATTATCTCTGCCTATGCAGCATCATTGTTAAGTTCAAGTGGATTTATTACAATTATCTCTGCCTATGCAGCAACATTTGCATCATCTGAAGATGTGAAGGATGCCTTCTTTAAGGAGGTGGACAATGAAGTGAAAAAGATCCCTGGTTTACCAGGCTTATATCCTCAGCAGCAATGAAACATGGGCAACCTATGTCCACCAGAAGATATGACTAAACAATCTTAGTGTTATGTGTCAGGAAAAGGTCACTAGCTATATCAATAAGTCAATAAAACTATTTTCTATGCTCAGTAAGTGCAGGCTCAGATATCTGGGACACTAAGAAGATGGAAGAATACCAAAATATCTGCTTTATGGAGAATTACAGTCTGTGAAAAGATCTCAGGATTGACCTCTACTTCGGTACAAAGACGTACAAACTTGATATGCATTGATATGAAATCATGGAAACGGAATATCATGTTGCATGGAGGAAAACAATTTAAAGCCAAAGAAGTGATAGCAGTTAGTTCAAGGGATGCACATCTAAGAAGACACTACAGCTCACGATGTTACAAACAGGACTGTGATTTCTTGTACATGCTATGCAAGATTCTTGGTCCCTAAGATTGGTCTTGTGATTGATAGGGGCCTAACCATCATCACCATGGATAATAGATTATAATCTCACAATATAATATAATTGTCTAAAGGCCTCATAATAATATATCAAATGAACTCAACTGTAAAGCACACATACATTTTAAAACGTATCTGAATACCTGCAGTCAATCACAAAGACACAATGTTTGTATCCTATGTTGTTTATCTAATTATATCATGTCTTATGTCAAATAACATGTAGGCATATGTACAATTACTAATTTAACTAATCACATATACAACAATCTGCAACACTACGGCCTTGAGCTCACTGCTACAATGAAAAATCTAGCTATCTCAGATGGAAGGGCCTAATCTTGGAGAGTGTCTACAACAAACTATTAGGGCATATTGGTTGTTGTTGTAGTTTTTTTTTATCTCTGTCTTTACTTTGACAACTAACAATGTCTTTCCTCTTAATTTAGATATAAACAATTTACCATTAAGTCTGTGATCAACTACGAATATTTGTTTAGAATCAGTGCACACGAAACCACGTGACCATAAACATCGAAGAGGCTGAGCTTGCAACAGTACGAGAAGGCGACAACCAGCAGCAAAGCTTTAAACACAACATAAGCAAGTATTGGTTCATTGGCAAACCTTCTGAGATTTTAACCGCACTTGACATTTCACTATTTAAGTGGTTTTTAACACAAACTGTGACCTGAGGATGGATTTCGCTCTAATGCTACTCCACTCAAATTATTGTGTGTGAATTCAGAACACTGGTGTGTACACTACTGTACGGTACTAACACTCACTGTTGTGTCTGTGAGGTGTCGTTTGTGTCCATCTGATTCATTTCTTTGTCTCAAATCTTTAAAATTATTCCACATATCACAGATTATACTTTACCTTACTATCCTCAGTGAATAAACAGGTTACTTTATAGGGTGTGGTAACCACAATCCATCATTAAGTATCTGAAAATATTGAAGTCTTTTCTCTCTCTGATCGACGAAGCCTTTTTGTTTTCTTTCCGGTTACATTCAATATGGCCGACTATATATGTCAACATTGGTAGGCGGTGACGTCATATCAATGTCGGAGGTCAAGGCCAATTGTTTGTTTGTCTTGAATTGACTAGATAATACACAGATATACCAAATTTCGTTTACAGTGGTCATTCCATGCTCGAACTGTCCAATAACATTTACAGCTCGACTAGAGATTATTAGCCATCTGCGAACTATTAGGCATGGACAAAGGCATATTTCTAATTGAATTTTCTGAAGTCTATTGTCTTTCCCCAGGTGGTTTGCCGTTAAGCGTAGGGGTGATTGGAGCTCAAGTGTGTGTTCCAAGGCCAGATGTGTCGCCTCTGTTGTGCTAGGACCGTGTTTTTCAAGATGTCCCTGACGTGTTCTATTCATATTTTTCGTGGGCTTTCTCTGGCTTTGTACCCTAATCTAATTTGGTTATATGTCTGTACAGACAACTTGGCTTGATGTATTCTCATCATCAGGATCAATGCCGGCTGGCGTAGGCGATCATGGCTCTCCACAGCTCTATGTCTCCAGTATTATGTATCAAGATCGTTGTTGTTTCCCTGCCGTACCAGGTTGTCAAACTGTCTAATATTTTATCACGTTGTCGCCCTCTGTATCTGTTGCCTTCCATCTTGCCTGTTGTGACTATGTTCTCCAAACTTGCCTGTCTCATGAAGTAACCAAAAATTGAAGATTGTTTTTATCTTATATTATTGATTAAGGTCCGTCTCACATTTCACTCTTTCTACACCTCCACGTCAGTTTTTCTGGCAGTCAATGGTATTCTCAGCATTCTTCTGTAGAACCACATCTTTACTGCCTCTAATTTTCCAGTTTGTTTTTTATCCAAGACTCGCACCCATATGTTAGTATAGGGGTTATATAGCAGAACTCGCTTTCTCACCTCTAATGACAAGGATATATTAAACAATATATTTTTCATTTTCTGAATGTTGTTTTTGCCTGTCCTATTCTGTTTCTTATTTCTGTTGAACTTCCATCTGCTGTAATCATTGTACCTAAATGTTTGAATTGGTAAACCTGTTTTAAAACTATATCATTCACTTTGATCTTGCGATGTGTGTTATTTTGTTTCTTTGAAATAACCATTACTTCTGTTTTCTTTATATTTAGGAAGAAGCCTTTTTCTTTACTTTCTGTGACTACTACATTAATTAATTCTTGAAGGTCTTCCTCACTAATTGCAGTCAGAACAGTGTCGTCGGCATATCTGAAATTATTTATGTTATATTCTCCCACTGATATTCCTGTTATATCTACTATTGCACGCATTATGTTTTCACTGTATAAAGGGAACAGGTTTGGGCATTCTCATAATGTGGCCAAACTACTTTGCTGCCTTTCTATGTAATTTGTACAAGGTGTTATTCTTTCCCTGATGTCTTAATTTCGTAATCTATCGAGTCTGGTGACCCCTGCAGCTTTCCTCGAGAATTTCATGTCACTATATTTCAGTTAATGTGAAGATGAGAGAGACCAGGTTTGGCACTGGTAACACAGTGTTGTTAAGAATATACTGTAGATATTTTGTCTTTTAGCTTCCATCTCGATCTTGGGATGATGAAGTAGTGGTGACAGTTGGTATGTTACTGCGTTTGCCTTTTGACATATCGTCATCTTTCTGTCAAGGCTTCTATTTTATGTGAAAATACTACCGAAATATTTGAACTCCGATACTTGTTTTATTTCTACGCTATCCGCGATATTTTCTAAAGTGGATGTAACAAATGGCCATCATCACTTCTGATGGACGAACACAGACATAGACAATAGGTCCTATACTTAGAAAGAGGAGGAACACAATATACAGACCTGAAAGCAGACAAACAAATTCTAAGAAATACTACACGGGAATATCGAAGCAGCAATGTTATCTGACTTAACATATGAGAATGAGAGGTCTCTCCGAGAAGTCATTATTGAAAAACAATGATAACGTAGATAAAAGAAATAATTATTTTATTTTTCTGTTTCGACATAACATTTCACAGTCAATAGCTATTTAATCTTCGTTCATTTTCAGACTTGCACATTGTTGATTCTGACAAGCTAGTGTCGTAGAGATTTTCATGAAATGAAACAGGACATTGGCAAGTGTTTCATCGTTCTATCAACCAATCAATAAAACCCATAACCCTTCAGGGTCGTAGGGGTACCACATTGGAAGCTTCAGCACACAGAGTCCTCCAGCGAATTCTATCCACAGCGATGCGGATTTGTGTGGAAATATCTAGCCCTGTCCATTTCTTGATGTTGTCTGTCCAAGTCTTTATTTGTCCTCCTCTGCTTCTTCCACCCTCGACAGTTCCCTGCAGTATTGTTTTTGACAAGGAATCGTGCCTGCATACATGTCCGAACCATGCTAGTTTTCGTCGTTTCACTATTGAAAGCAATGGCTCCTGGACACCTGAACACATCTCTACTTTATTTCTTACGTACACATTGGTCTTATGTTCCCTATAGGAAATTCGTAGAATTCTTCTGTAGCATTTATACTCGAAAGCCTGTAATCTTCTCTCCATGTCCGCAGCGAGTGTCCAACTCTCACAACCATACAACACAACAGAAAGCACCAGCGACCTATACAGTTTGATTTTCACTCCAACACTGATGTTGCTTTTCCAAATCACAGTTAGCCTTGACAAGGACGCTAAAGCCATCTCCAGCCTTATTTTTAGTTCTGCTTTGCATTTACCATCGCTGCATATACTGGATCCGAGGTATTTGAAGGTATTCACCTCTTCAAGCTTATGTCCATTCATCATGATATTAGTCTGGTTTTCTGTGTCTCTGCTGTTTACCAAGATTTTGCTCTTATCTGAATTGATTTCCATTCCGCACTTGCTGGTAACTTTTTCTAACTTTGATGTTAATTCTTGCAATGATTGTTCTGACCCAGCTATAAGATCAATATCATCAGCGAAACGCAAGTTGCAAATAGGGCGACCTCCGATCGATATAGACGTGTTGTAGTCATGCAATGTCTCTTGTATGATGTGCTCTAAGTATATGTTAAAAAGTACTGGGGACATTATGCATCCCTGTCGAACTCCCACAGTTGTTTTGAAGAACTCTCCAATTGTATTGTGTGACAAGACAGCACTATTTGCATTTTCGTACAGAGCTTCAATAATGTCTATAATTGTGGTGTCAAAATTAAATTTCCTCAGTATGTGCCGCAGACCATCATGCCAAACACGATCAATGGCCTTTGTAAAGTCAATGAAGTTGTGGTATAGATCACGTTGGTGCTGAATATGTTTTTCGATTAGTGTTCGGATGTTAAATATTTGTTCAACAGTGCTTCTGTTTGCTCTGAAGCCAGCTTGTTCTTCTGCAATTATTTCTTCTGACTTGTGTTTTATTCTGTTAAGTAGTATTTTGAGCATCACTTTACTGGGGTGTGTTATAAGGCTAATTGTTCTGTAATTTGTACACACTTTCAAATTTCCTTTCTTGGGAATTGGTATTATTAGTGATTGTGTCCACTCAGTGGGCCATTGTTTTGTGTTCCATATATTTTGGTCATAATATTTACCACATTAATGCCCCCGTATTTCAACAATTCTGCTGGAATGTTGTCTACACCAGGTGACTTCCCTCCTTTCAATGTTCGTATGGCCTCTTTTATGTCATCTACTAGAATTTCGGCATTTCCTATTTCTCTGTTGTTTAGTTCAGAATTCTGTAATATCGTGTAGTCAGGATTACACTTGCAGTTATACAGCTCCTTGCAATACTCTGTCCATCTTTTCACTATATCTGTTGTTTCATTGAGTATCTTTCCGTGTTTGTCTTGTATTGTAGATATCTTTGGTCTATTTGGCTGTGTTATCTCTCTTAGAGTGTCGTATGCTACCTTGCTGTTTCCGCGTTTAATACCTTCATTGATGGTTTCGCATTTTTTCTCTAGCCACACTTCTTGAGCTTGTTTCATTTTCCTTCTGATGTTTTTGTTTATTTTGCTATATTGCCCTGACATTTCAGGGGCCTCTTTCTTAATCTTTTTCATTTCCCTCCGTTCGTCACACAATTTTAGGATGTCATCTGTTACCCAAGGTTTGTGTGTTATTCTTCTTGTCCCTAGTATTTCTGTTGCTGATTCTAATAAAGTCCCTTTCATGGTTTCTGTGAGAGAGTTAACATCTTCATTTACAAAGTTTAGAGCTGCAAATTTTCCTCCCACTGTTGCCTCAAATATCTCTGCTATTTCTGGATCTTTCAATTTTTCTAAATTAAATCTTAATCGTGTGCATTTGTTTTGCGTATGATTCTTTTTTAGCTTAATTTTGATCGTCAATAGAACCATATCATGGTCACTACCGATGTCTGCTACTGGAAAAGTTCTTGTTTGTGCTTTGTTTATGCTGGACTTGAATTTTCTCGGTGTAAGAATGAAATCAATTTGATTATGTATGTCTGCTTTTGGAGCATGCCACGTTGTTCTTCTGGAAAGCTTGTGTGGGAATAATGTATTTGCAAGAGTAAATTTAAATTTATTGGCAAAATCCAATAGTCTTAGTCCTCGTTCATTCGTTTCTCCTGTTCCAAATTTCCCTACTGTACCGGCCCATTGATCATAAGCATCAGGTCCTACTTTTGCGTTCCAATCGCCTAGTACTATTAATATATCTTTTTGGGGGATCTCCTTTATTGTGTCTTCTAGTGTTTCGTAAAATGCGTCTATTTCCTCTTCGTCATAATCGGAAGTTGGGGCATAAACTTGAATTATCGTGATATTTTTGGGTTTAGCTGCTACACGTATTGTTATAAGTCTGCTGTTTATAGGGGTGCAACTAATGATAGATTTAACTTTAACTTTGTTTACAATAAACCCCACTCCATGTTGGTGTTTTGTTTCATCTCCGCTATACCATATTTTGTGACCGTCATCCGTTGTTGTTTCACCAAATCCCGTCCACCTTACATCTGCCATGCCCATTATGTCCCATGTATACTTGTTTAATTCGTGTGTAAGTTCGCTGACCTTTCCGCATAGCGTGCGCACATTCCATGTCCCGATAACACAGTTTTCGGTAAGTTTAAGAGTTTTGTTCTGTATTCTCTGTGTGTCATTATCCATTGTAGTATTTCAGTGGGCAAAAGGTTTAGCTAGTGGTGCCCATCTCCTCTCCAGCTGTCCTTCTGATGTGGTTATATGGATGTGTTTTCTCTCTCCATCTCCATTACACTTTGCTGATGTTGACACTACATCACATTTGAACTTCGCGCATCGCTACCATTTCACTAGGTCACAACCTTACTTCGTACGCATCCACATTAAGACTACTAAACTTGATAATACCTTCACTATGTTGTTATCTTTTAATCCATTAACGAGTAACCTTCAAGATATTATCCCGAATTGACATATTTTCCACTGTACACTAATTCACTGAATATAATACATAACATAGATCCCTGCTTCACAGAATGAAAACACAACGCCATATTGTCGTGATGACGTCAAAAAATATGTGTTCATCGTTCGCCCATTAGGCATTAAAATCGTTTCACCCCCCCCCCCCTTTCCCCACTAACTATAAGCCAGGCTCATAGACGGGGAGGGGTTTGGGGTGTTCAAACACCCCCACCTCCTCTTAAAAATCATAGCACTTTTGATACTAAGAACTCAGCCAAAAGGTCGGTAACAATGTAAAAATCCATCCCTTAGCGATTATTCACAAAAAGTTCTTCAAATTTTTCATCAAAAAGTAAAATAAATGTACATGAATGAATGACTTTTTTTTAAGGTAAACACACTTCCCATTAAGGTAGTCGTATTTACGGCCATACTGCCAGTAAAGGTAAACTTACTTCTCCTTAAGGTAGTCGTAATACGGCCCTGTTACCAGTAAAGATAAACTCACTTCCCCTTAAGGTAGTCTTATTTACGGCCCTGTTACCAAGGAATAGACAATATTCTCACACTTAGAAACAACTAAAAATATAGTTCTATGTTCTCAATGCATGGGAAAATATTTTCTCCATGTCAATCGTCTATCTAGTGTGTTGAAGATGTCAGTTTTTGTGTTGATGCAGTAGTTGTAACTTTCGATAACAGTTACCATGTTGTTCCGACAGGCCGACGTTGTGCTTGAACTATTTACGGGCACGGCGTGGGTGGGCGGAACAACAAAGAAACCTGTCGCAGGGGCCAGAGTTGTGCCCTGATGTCGACGTCTGTTGTCTAACGGCGGTATTAGACTCGAAACACCATCAAGTCGAATGGCTGCTGAAACAGAGGGCGGAGCACTTATGGGAATGCCCCACGTGATGTGAGATCAGTTTCTAATCAAGAATCAAGAAGTGTTTGTATTGAAGCAGACTATCCTGAAATATTCACTATCTGGCACTCTCTATTTATCATGTGAACGGAGGCAGAATACTGGCACTCTCTATTTATCATGTGAACGGAGGCAGAATACTGGAACTCTCTATTTATCATGTGAACGGAGGCAGAATACTGGCACTCTTTATTTATCATGTGAACGGAGGCAGAATACTGGCACTCTCTATTTATCATGTGAACGGAGGCGGAATACTGGCACTCTCTATTTATCATGTGAACGGAGGCAGAATACTGGCACTCTCTATTTATCATGTGAACGGAGGCAGAAAACGATATCGAGACAAAAATACAATAAGATATGATAAGCTCGTACTTACTTATCCGATCCCACGAGTTGCGAGATTTCTAATCCGTGCCAGGTATGTACATACTTTCTTCAGTTGAGTTTTGTTTGTATATAGGGGTTTTAGTGATGGTGAGGTTTGGTCTTCGCAGGCAAGGTCGTCGGAAAGAAATACCTTCATACAGAAAGTAAACAAGACTTCATTCGTGACGTTTTTGATTATTGTCGTAATTTCGTTGATCACTCTTTATATACATGGAGTTTAATGAAGAAAAAATAAACCAATGAAATGCAAGGAATTAATAAAAATCAGCCTTTCAGCCTTTACTTTCTGTACAGTGTTATTTTACTAGCGACGGCCTCTCCGCAGGTCCTGTAGTGCAGGGTATTTAATAAGTCGAGTGTCCATGTTTTTACTGTATTGTCCTCTTGTCTGATTCAGTGGTTACAGTGAATTGTATATTTTGCAGACATGAATCCTTGTCAAAAACAATACTGAAGGGAACTGTCGAAAGGGGGATATGCAGAAGAGGACAAATAAAGACATGGACAGACAACATCAAGGAATGGACAGGACAAGATTTTCCTTCACCCCTTCGTATCGCTGAAGAAAGAAATCGCTGGAGGACTCTGTGTGTTGAAGCATCCAATGTGGTGCCCTGGCGAGTTACGGGTTTTATTAATTCATTCATAGTTTGCGGTAATTCTTTGCAGGCACAATGGGTACCGAAACAACACAAGATATTGTGAGGGAGAAGATGGACGTGTTCAAATCCTTCTCTCCTTTCTTTATTTCGTTTTTATTTATTTAAAAAAAAATTTACCAAGAAAAAAACAACAATTGTCACGTCTTGGAACCTATAGTTGACACATACAACACTTGTTATAATGAAAATTCCATTGGTACTTTCCAGCTTCCCAAAACAAGGTTGGACAGTAGCAGTAACTATTATAATTATTTGTGCACATTCTCTGGTGACTTTATTTTGCAAATATATTTTACTTACAAAGTGTAGTGAGACTTTACATGCAATTTGGATAATTACTATAACAGGAGAACATCAACATACAGATAAATAATAAACAACTAAAACAAGTAGATGAATTCAAATATCTGGGCAGCACATTGAGATATGACAACAAACAAGAAGCATAAATAAACGCAAGATGTAATAAGGCATGTCAGGTCATTGGTCAATTAACACCTTTACTAAGAAACAAAGATATTACACTAGAAACAAAGAAAGCACTGTTCAACACCATTTTCTTACCAACATTGTGTTATCAGTGTCAAACTTGGGACATTAGATTCTAGAACAATACATAAGATTAACACCACTGAAATGAAATGTGTGAGACGTATGATTGGAGTTAGCTTGAGAGACAAAATCAGGAATGAAGCACTAAGGAAACAATTAGGGATCAAACCAACAATAGAATACATACAGAAACAACAAGTTAAATGGTACGGCCACATAACCAGACAGAAAGAGCAAAGTAGTATCCAAAAAACACTTAACAAACGATACGAAAACAGGAGACCTATTGGACGCCCTCGTAAAAGGTGGATAGATAGTGTATTAGAGACACTCGGAAATATAACAGCAAAAGGAGGCAAATAGAAGGGCAAAAGACTGTACACTCACTCTCCCCTCAACACCGAAAGGTACATGAGGACAGAAAGAAGAAGAAGACTATAACAAATACGCAAAGCAGATCAGCGCTGAAACAAGTAATTTTAGCGTCCTTTATATTGCACAAACTAACTTGATTTTGGTTATGGCGCCTCTTGGTAGGGCTTTTAAGGTCTCCCCCCCCCCCCTGTGTTTCGAGGATGCAGAAAATTCTAGTCTGCTGAACACCGATACCGTCAGTAATAAAGACCTGTGTACAGAAAGTAAACATGACCTAAAAGGCTTGTTTATTTTACTATTCCGTGTATTTGTTGGTCGGCCTTTGATTGTCGGCCAAGTATATAAATAGTGACCAACTAAACACACAACAATAGTCAAAAACGTCGCGAATGAAGTCTTGGTTACGTTATGTTGACAGGTCTATACTTGAGTCCGATCATACCCGGACACTGCTTGGTACAAATTAATACTTGTGTATCTGTAGCACGATTCTATTAAAGTTTCTGAACCAATAACGTATGCGCCGTGTGCACTATAGGAGTTAGTCTTCTTCATCATATGACAAAAGTTACACATGTCGATAGTTTCCATAGCTCCATGTATATCTTTTCGCATGCGGTTGCGTCTGTGGGTCTCACCAATGGCTCACTAGACAGACCAACCATGCAACAGAAAACCTTAGTAGATGACATGCCGCTATATTGAGGTTATCTTCTTATAGAAGCTTCATGGCACATCATCTATATAATCCTGTAGTCGTAACCTTCGATAACAGTTACCATGTTGTTCCACAGGCCGACGTTGTGCTTGAACTAGTTACAGGCACGGCGTGTGTGCGCGGAACAACAAAGAAATCTGTCGCAAGGGCCAGAGTTGTGCCCTGATGTCGACGCCTGTTTCTGCGGCATTGGACTCGAAACACCATCGAGTCGGATGGCTGCTGGAATAGAGGGTGGAGCACTTATGGGAATACCCCACGTGCTGTGAGGCCAGTTTCTAATCAAGAAATCTTATGCGTCGTACTCCTTAATGGTTTTCCTCTACTACCTCCCCAAGTAATTCCATACCACTTCAATCTTTTAACAACCTCGTCCACCACGGTGACCTCGTATATCACAGTGACCTCGTACATCACGGTGACCACGTACACAAGAAATATATGTAGGGAAATCAAAATATTCTCTCTCCTTGTCCATTGCCATCTGTCGTGTTGACCTGTGATCTTGATCCACTCTTTTAGTTCTCATTGCCCTGAACTTCATCTTGACAAAATATCCATATGCGTCCTTGCAGGTAAGAAATTTCGATATACTTTCATGCAATCTTGGTGCAGTCATCCATCCTCAATCTTGCGAATCAAGTATTGGTGGCCCGACATAATAACGGTCCTGGCTGTCATTGTTTCAGGGACCAATTTTTGGGCATCCTTAACTTTTTCCATCCCCATTCTCATACTAGATGCTGCTGTACTACACTCTGCATACATTTCAGCAATGATTTTATTTCTTATAGTGGCAGAGAATTCCGAGCATGATCTTATCTCTTCAGGGCAGAACCATCTGTTTTGTATATAACAAAAATATTCTCCAGAGTTGTGACGTGAAGTTGGCTGAGAAATCTTCAGCATATTCTACTGTCACATCGAGGATGGAGATAGAGGGAGTTACAGCAGCACTTAACTTGTTGATAACTGATACATCAACGCATTCGGTAATACTCACAGACTTTCAAAGTATGCTGCGCAAGATAAAAAAGTTCATGCTGAGAAAAGAATGAAGGGATTCATTGAACAATTCAATTGTCCAGAGCATTACATGGATGGCTACGTAACCGAAGCTTGCCTTCATTGGATATGCTGGCATGCTCTTGTACTTTTCTGCATGGGTCAATGTCTTAGAGTCCCGCCTGTATGGTAAAAGGGTGATGCCTGTATTTTTGTCCATTTCATTTATGAGAGAAGTCACCATAACACCAAGTGCTTGATTTCTATATATATTTTCGAGCGAACTTTATTCGTGAAAGTATAACTATTTTATTTACTTTGGTCGCATTAATTATTGAAATCCAGTGTTTTGTTCATTGTTCTCGTGTAATCCCAGAGTTAACAGATACAAAAAGTCATAAAAACACTCTTCTTTATGCATCGTGATCGGGCAGTGTAGACCGAAATTTAATGATAATTGATTGCACAAGACAATATCTCTGAATAGCCCTTCTCGGCCTTCACAGTCAAAGCACTGTTGCAGCACAGTGTAAGACAGCGGTATCACAGTGTAAGACTGCGGCAGCACAATATAAGACATTGTACAAAATAAGACAATTTAAAAATTCTTGAGACTAACGGGAATTGAACCAGTCGGTTCAACGGCACCAAATCGCCAAGCAACTAATGCACACACGTCCTTCCGTACTTGACTAACCGAATCTCCAAAAAAAAGTTGTGATCTTGTCAAGACATTCAAACCGTGCACTCAAGGTCATCAATACGAACCAATCGAGGCAAGGACCATTACAACGACAACAAACATCCCGTACAGGTATTGAAATACCGTCAGTAACAACAAACATATAACATATGGTATGCCATTGTACATATCATCAGGGGCTTTTAACAACTCTGGGAAACTTCCCCATTTCTTAAATGTGAAACAAATACAAATTGTAAATTAACTTAAAATTCTACCATCTTGCATAAGAAACAAGAATGAAATTTGAACTCCCCTGGGTTATCATCCATCACAACCACAAACAATAACAGCAATTGCAGTAACAACATCAACAAAATATCGTGTACAGTATAAAATAACAAACACAGATCCTTATACAAAGAAACATTATGTATTCTGATGACAATTTCAAAACAGATAATGACATATAAGGAGACATTTCTTTCATCTTCATACGTGAAGTGCTGGCATATTGTTGTAATCAGTAGCAAGAACATGAATACATTTCTGAGATGCTGGTCAGTAAATATTCTGGATACCTTCAACAAAAAATATTTCTTTAAACATCAATTAGCCGTTATTAATTTTATGATCATAGTTTTTAAATTATTCTTTGCTCCTTCTTTCCTTGGCTATATTTTATAAAGGCTTATGCAAAAAGTCTGTTTCTTTAATTATATGTTGACATCCTAGAGTTGTCTCCCTTCAACACCGGCAAAAGTCAAGAGTGTCATGAGGCAGGCACACGTTGGGCTGACTATCTTGTTCTCAGTAAGTTTCTCAATAAAAGTAGTTCCTAGAAATGTGACTATTAATGAATCCAATAAAAGTAGTTCCTAGAAATGTGACTATTTATGAATCCAATTGCTAGCTTTCCCATCATTCTGTCAGTGGCAAATATAGTAAATATCTTAGTCAAATAATACAGTGGAATCCCTCTATAGCGCATTCCTTTATAACATATTTCCCTATATAACAACACTTTTCAAAATCCTCAATTATATTTATTCTATATTGTTTGTACTGTATATAAAGAATTTAGAAAACATAATTGTATAGATGAAGTTATGTGGGGCTTTCACAAGAGGAAAGCCTAAACTATATAACTATTGTTATCTACAAGGGGTTTGATGCTACATTGTGATTGACCATTGATATGGCATCAACACCTTCCTTATTCAGAACATGCAGAGTTAATAAGTTATACTTTGGTTCTGGATTTTCCTTCCAAGGAATCATCACATTATGATACGTTGGTTCTGGATTTTCCTTCCAAGGAATCATCACATTATGATACTTTGGTTCTGGATTTTCCTCCCAAGGAATCATCACATTATGATACTTTGGTTCTGGATTTTCCTCCCAAGGAATCATCACATTATGATACTTTGGTTCTGGATTTTCCTCCCAAGGAATCATCACATTATGATACTTTGGTTCTGGATTCTCCTCCCAAGGAATCATCACATTATGATACTTTGGTTCTGGATTTTCCTTCCAAGGAATCATCACATTATGATACTTTGGTTCAGGATTCTCCTCCCAAGGAATCATCACAGTTGACCACAATTCTTCTACCTGTCCTGAATTCAGTTATAGATTGTTCATATCAGACATCACTAACACACTTTAGCTGGGTATTTGAACCTGGGTTCTGAACATGTTGCACCAAAGGTAATTGTATCATATCAACAAATAAAAACATAAACAATAAGCATGGCAATACAGTTGCAAAATGTGCTACAATAACAACTACAATAACACACTTACGGTAAACAATGATCAGTGAGCAGGAAATGCTGTTTCTAAACAAGACATGAAAACATACATTCTTCTAAACTTGTATATTTATAATGTCTATTGGTTCCGTACAGGAATCAGTGACCAAATCACATGACAACAGTTCAACTTTTTTAATTTCATTAATTATTGCACACTATATGTTATTCTGTGACTCAGAGATTTTAAAAGTTGTAACTAAGGATACCAATCTAGCGATTTGCGGGCAACACACTGGCCGTCCATCCCCCACTCAATGTGTAGTGTGCATATCCAGTGATCAGGGGCTATCATCGAGTAATGCATAGAACATTGAATATGTTTGTATATGCAGCTTTATCGAAATTTTGTTCCATAGATTTTTTTGTTTCGTAGAAACCTGGACACTGATCCCAGTAGAGTACCTGTCTATTGACTATTCAAGCAGATCAAAAAAGGGAGTTAGGCAAGGATGCATATTATCTCCTGACCTGTTCTCTATGTACAGTGAAAATGTTGAGATCAGTACAGGAAATGGTTGGAATAGCATAATATAAATAACCTGAGATATGCAGATGACACTTCGTGATAGCACACAAAAAAGAGATACCCATGACATGGCTGGTTATCATGGGGTACTTCCACAGAAGTCAGATATATCTGGCATCTGGAGCAAATAAAACACAACAGAATGCATCTTTTTTCTCTGGACTAGATCTTGCTGAAAATCTTGGGGGACAATCATCCTACTATGATAGAGCAACAGTGGAAGTTTGAGAACTAACACTTAAAATTAATTATATTGTAGCAACACAAAATTCTGAACTTCTGGATGTACCGGTAAATCAAAAGGCCCCAGACTGAACAGTAAAAACATGGAATTAAATCAGTAGCTGGTCATTGATAGTGAGACGAGAAATGTGAAATTTAACCCAGTTACTTCCAACATAAACATTTAGTTTGTCAGGCTTAATCAAGGGACTAGTGAAATCATTATGGTGATCTTGGTCAGTTTTTTGCATTGAAACATTGTTATTTATCTGTCAGAGTTGACGTGGATCAGTTGAGCTAAAATGGGATAGAATTGATGATGAAGTGAACGATAACTGCAGAATGTGTCTATGTGATCTATGAGTCTAGAATTTCTTTTTGCACTCTATTTTGCAATTAGAGTATATCTGGGAGAGTGTGTGTGGGAGAGTATGTGTAGGAGTATATGTGTGGGAGAGTGTGTCAGAGGCATTTGAGAGAGTGAGTAGCTAGCTATTGCATTTCTTCTTCTTCTGCGTTCATTCTCAAACTCCTGCAGATTAGCAGGATGTAGTCCGGAGAACGGAATGCGTTGTGTCATAGTTTACAGCACTGCTGCGATATCTGCGCCTTTCGGCCTGGCACATCCGACTTCAGCATGGCTTTGGGCCACTGACCCTATAGGGATGGGACAGCCAACTCCATCCCATAACCTCCTTAGTCACCTTTTACGACAAGCATGGAAGGTAAACATTGTTGCTATTCTTTGCTCCCCTTTCAGGCCCGGCAATACACGGGCATGCATTTCTTCCAGCTTGCTTATGTTAAGCAGAGATTCATGTGAAGTTCTCTTTAGCATTTGCACCAATCTTCGAGCTTTATTTGTCTGGTTACTGCGGAACCTTCCATTTTGTTGAACATCCTCCAAAATTTTGGTTATTTATATTTCTTTCCAGAATGTAGTCTTCCCTATAGAACTCTTGAATTCTCTGCGGTCTTGAGCAAGTTGTCCTGCCTCTTTTAGCGGCATGCACAGGCATTCTTGAATGTTTTTTGTCCAACGGTGTCCTTTGCCCCTATTGCCTATTATCATGCCCTCCAGTAACACTCTCTCCATGTCGTTGTGTCTCTTAATGTGACCGGAAAAAACTCACTTTTTCTTTAATATGGCGTTTAGAAACCAGCCTTCCTGGACGTTAATTGTTCTTAAAACCTACACTTAAAAACACTTAATTAAAAACACTTAATTAAAAACACTTAATTAAAAACAAGTGTGTCAGTGAGAAGTCTAAACAATGAAGGTTTTGAGTATTGTAAAAACCAAACTTGTCAGTGCAGATTTTATGTATTTTATATAGAATATACTCGTGTTTCAGTGAATATGTCTATATTTACTTTGACCTAAAGTCAAGTTCACTTTTTATACACAATCTGGAAAATTCTGGGTCAAAATACATCATTTTAGAGATAATTTCCCACTGAAGACAGATATACTGGGACATGGGTGCAAATAAAATGGCGGCACAATACTGATCCATTCTCTGGACTACATCCTGCCGGAAATCTTGTAGGACCACTGTCCTACTATAAGAGAGAACCAGCAGGAGTTTAAGAATGAATGTTGAAGAAGAAGAAGAAGAGGTTATTTGAGTTGAAATATAGAATAATCCTTCTGGAAGTCAAGATGTATGCGACTTAAGCTCTCTGATTCTAAGAATGCAAATTGGAAGTAGAAAATCGTACCAAATCTTCCCATAGGTTCTATTATCCACTATCAATCAGATCCGACAAGATGCTATCAAGACTGGACACAAATTCTATCGTGTGGTCAAAGACTTAGACAAACATGTACATAAGACACTCTGATAAAGAATAGCTATGTTTGACCTAGGTATGTCATAGAGATATTTCTTATGTACAAAATATTACATATCAATAGATTAATCATCAACGTAATCGCTGGACAAAAAAAATAATTAAGCAATTGCAATGAAACCAGCAACAAAGAAGCAAATCAAAACCTACTATGAGAAAAATAAAATATATATATATATATATACACACATAATGTACATAGAAAGGGTAAACACAATTCTCCTCATAAAGGGATGAAATGTTTCCTTTCTCTGCAAACTCACATAATGAGTAGGATATATTTACATGGCTAAAAATAGCACCAGCAAACAATACGTAGGATGCTGGTTCTGTGCGATACGACATGACCTGATGATGATAAGGAGGAGAGAAACTTAAAAACAGAGCTTGTTTATCTCATGCAGGAATTTGCTGTGCACATTTTTCTTCATACAAAATACACTCCACATTTTTACCAAAAGACTTTTTATCAAGTAAAGAACAAATGTCCAATTTTTTGAGGTGTTTCACTTGTGTTCTTTCTCATGATGAAAGTCCTTAGGGTTAAAATGTTGATCGAGTCTGTTTTGCATGAAATGTAAAACTATTTGTCTCCATGAGGTTTTTCTGCTATGCCAAATACAATAGTAAATTCATATAAAATGTAGTATTGAGCGGCTTTTCGGCATAGTGTGTCTCCAAAATGTAGATTTTAGCGGCTAAGTGATCCCTTCATGTTTTCTAATTTATATTTGGTTGGAGATTTTAGCAGATGTCTAAGAGATAACAGTGCCCTTAGATTGCCAGACCTCCATTAATGCAGTAATAACACTTGAATAGAAAAAAGCCAAATTTGGTGCTATATTATTTTTTTAGTCTGCTGTATAGGTAATTGCCAGCAAGAAACAATGAGATGAATTTATATATGAATGGTTAGGTCATTAGGCATAACTGTAGTGCTTGGGTCTTCACAGCTCAATGTGTAGGGAAGATTATCAGAGAAGAAAGTGGAGCGTTTACTATGTGTACAAGTAACATGACTATGGAGATTACGGCAGCAAGCAAGGTCTTGATCTTGATATAGAATTAAACATGATTGCATTCTCAGCGACTCGATGAGATTAAACAGAAAAATATAGACTTTGTTCATGAATAAATGCTTAATGTGGTGGAGGGGCCACAGTTGCAAGAGCCATATTCATTTTCATGTCTGGCCCTTGGGGGCAATGAGTGGGCAGAATGTGCTGCCATTGTATCGAGCTGTGGAGCAATGGATTGTGCTGAAACACTGACCGACTTATGATAAACTGCATGAACAAAATAAATTATTGGGGGTGATGATTCCTTTTCTATATCCAAAATAAAGGAGATGTGCTTGAAATGTGATGTTACCAGAAATGAGCATCATTATTTTGTAGAAGAAAGTTTGTCAGCCAACATAGAACTTGAAATATCAGCAATCGTGTAACAGAGAACTGCAAATATCAGCAATCATGTAACAGAGAACTTGAAATATCAGCAATCATGTAACAGAGAACTTGAAATATCAGCAATCATGTAACAGAGAACTGCAAATATCAGCAATCATGTAACAGAGATCTGGAAATATCAGCAATTGTGTAACAGAGATCTGGAAATATCAGCAATCATGTAACAGAGAACTGAAAATATCAGCAATTGTGTCAGTGCATATATACTTAAGTAAAAATTGGAACATTTATAGATGTATGCTGTGTTCAGTAATTATGACCTGATGACTTAACCAAGAGAAATGAAACTGTTATAAAAACAACAGATGGTTGATAAATTTGTTGCTGCCTACAGGAATCAATCAGGTGTGGTGGCCATTGATTGATTCATCAGTATGGTCGAATGTGAAAGTAGGGGAAGAAAATTAGTCCTAGCTGGTGATGAAACTACAAGTAATATCTCTACCCAGATTGTAGCAATGAGAAATCCTGCAACAGAATCCTATCTATCTCCATATATCTCTGTGTGCTACATTCAACACACTCTGTAACTTAATGATAAATTCTTCGACAGAAGCCTCTCTATCTCCATCTATCTCTGTGTGCTACATTCAACACACTTGTAGCTTATGTATTATGAAATGTATTTACCTCAAAATCTAGTTACGAGGTAAAAGATGGTGGTTAACAGTAATGGCACAAATAATTATTGTATAAAATTACAATGTAAATACAATTAGCGACAGAGAGTCCCTGCCGAGTGTTGATTATGTACTGTGGTGTTGAATGATCTCTCTGTCACTGGCTGGTACAACAACCTGCAGCTTATGCAGGTGTAGAATTACAGCCTTTTGATGGTGGTTTGACAAATGATGGCAATGATATGTAACGTGATAGAATGGATATAACACACCATGTTCTTTCACACTAAACTCTAAAACTTGATACTGAATGGAAATTATTGGGAGATTAATTGGACAAAGGTAATTTTGCATCTCCGCTATTGGTGTGTTACCATAGTGGCTTAATCATTTATACAACCAATGTTACCATAGTGGATCATTTATACAACCAGTGTTACCATATTGGCTTAATCATTTATACAACCAACGTTACCATAGTGGATTAATCTATCTCAGCATGCCATACAAATCACCTGTTAAGATAAAAACCTGTACAAACACCCACAACCACAAAAAAATCTTTGAAAAATAGAAGAAAAAAAACCATACAGAGCAAAAGTTTGCATGCATGATTTTACACCAGAAATTACAATAGAGCTACCCAATCAAGACCTACTTCTTGAAGTAGAGATGAGGCTTAGTCCAGCCAACAGAAGCTGGAAACTAAGATTGATTGAGCCATCCCCTACATCAAGCAGGACAACAGTCATGCCCAAGCAAGCACAGGTTCTGAAGTCGGAGATACCAGGCAGAAATGTGCACCAGCAACCATGGCATCACGCAATCTGACTAGATAATATGTCTTCACAACAAAATTACTTGCTGTGTAAACATTTTATATTGTGAATGTAAAGAAGAAGACAATAGAGCTCTTGTATCCCTTTGCTCATTGTGTGGATAGAGTGTATTCCCAGAGTTTTATTTCATACCCAGAAGACTGGAACTCTCCAATGTGAAATGGTAGGGAGTATCCCCAGAGTTTTATTTCATACCCAGAAGACTGGAACTCTCCAATGTGAATTGTTTTGCACATATTTCTACTCTGAGAAGGATAAAAGTGTAATTATAAAAATGAAGGGCTATGAAAATCCCACAAGAACATCTAATTATATGTGAATGTTATCTACTAGGGCAGTGGTTCTCAGCCTTCCGAACTTTAATACAGTTCCTCATGTTGTGGTGACCCCCAATTATAAAATTATTTTCCTTACTACTGCTTCATATTATTTGTGTTTTCTGATGGTCTTAGGAGACCCCTGTTAAAGGGAATTCAACCCGAAAATTGGTCAAGAACAACTGTACTAGGGGGTTCTAGTGAGACCTTCTGCATGGTGGTCAGACACTGGTGAGACCTGCATGGTGGTCAGCCAATGATGAGATCTGCATGGTGGTCAGCCAATGGTGAGACCTCAGAGGTCAGACACTGGTGAGATCTGCATGGTGGTCAGCCAATGATGAGATCTGCATGGTGGTCAGCCAATGGTGAGACCTGCATGGTGGTCAGACATTGGTGAGACCTGCATGGTGGTCAGCCAATGGTGAGACCTGCATGGTGGTCAGCCAATGGTGAGACCTCAGAGGTCAGACACTGGTGAGATCTGCATGGTGGTCAGCCAATGGTGAGACCTCAGAGGTCAGACACTGGTGAGATCTGCATGGTGGTCAGCCAATGGTGAGACCTCAGAGGTCAGACACTGGTGAGATCTGCATGGTGGTCAGCCAATGGTGAGACCTGCATGGTGGTCAGCCAATGGTGAGACCTCAGAGGTCAGACACTGGTGAGATCTGCATGGTGGTCAGCCAATGGTGAGACCTGCATGGTGGTCAGCCAATGGTGAGACCTCAGAGGTCAGACACTGGTGAGATCTGCATGGTGGTCAGCCAATGGTGAGACCTGCATGGTGGTCAGCCAATGGTGAGATCTGCATGGTGGTCAGCCAATGGCCTGCATGGTGATCAGTAAACAATGAAACCTTCTGCATGTTTTTCTTACATCTCACTGATAGCAACTGTTGCCCTGTCTTACATCTCACTGATAGCAACTGTTGCCCTGTCTTACATCTCACTGATAGCAACTGTTGCCATGTCTTACATCTCACTGATAGCAACTGTTGCCCTGTCTTACATCTCACTGATAGCAACTGTTGCCCTGTCTTACATCTCACTGATAGCAACTGTTGCCCTGTTTTACATCTCACTGTTAGCAACTGTTGCCCTGTCTTACATCTCACTGTTAGCAACTGTTGCCCTGTCTTACATCTCACTGATAGCAACTGTTGCCCTGTCTTACATCTCACTGTTAGCAACTGTCATTAACCCTTAGATCCTGAGATATCAGAGCAGAGCATGTGTAGACTATTGCATCTCCTGACAGACTGAAATTATGGGAATGTAATAGGGGGATCATTAGTGGCCACTGTCTTCTTCTTCCTCATTCTCCAGTCAGTGAGACTCTAGATATAAATTTCTTTAACGAACTTTAACTGTGATCATGTGTCCAGTGACAGGGCCATTAGAACGTGTACATCAGAGGGTCAAACTCAAGGGTCTTGACCTAGATCTTATTATCAGCCCCATGACTAAATACAAGGACCTTGACCTAATTTCCAGCCCCATGATGAAATGCGAGAACCTTGACCTAGAGATATCTCATTGTCTGCCCCATGATTAAGCAGCTTGTTGATTCTGAGTATACAGTGAACCCTGCTGAAGGTATTGTCTCAACACTAGAGAAAGTCATAAAGTATACACACCAATAAGAAACATGGGTACAGTACAAGTAGACGCCACCACATAGTCTGAGTTATTTCCCTTCTGTATGTTTGCAAATTTCATGTTCACCATTTAATAATTTAATTATTTATTTATTTTAGGGTTTGGGTTAGGTTTAGGATAGTTGTGTTTACGTAACTAACGCTAACCCCAACCCTAAATAAATAATATTTCAATTATTAAATGATGAAAATAAAATTTACAAACATAGAGAAGGGAAATAATTAACCTGTGGTGGCATCTATTTGTACTGTACAGAAAGATGAATTATAGTTACAAATGTCACTGAGTGAACAAAGCACTGATCTGTACAAGCAAACAGACAACATAATGGATCCAAAAGTGAATTATCATCTTTTAGCTAAGCCACTTTGAAAAATTACAAACCTATGGCTCACATTGAGAGATTACATACATACATCATATAAAGTGGCTTACGGTCACATACACACAGCATATACAGTAGCTTACATTCACATATAAACAGCATATAAAATGCTTTACGGCCACATACCCAAGGCATATAAAGTAGCTTAAAGTTACACACATCATATAAAGTGGCTTAAAGTTACATACACACATCATATAAAGTGGCTTATATTTACAGTGAAATTCAAAGAATCTTTCTGATATTATTCACATGTTTTGTAACAAACAAAAATGCAATGATTTTCAACACTATCATCTGACTTCATGAAAGGCTAAACATACTATACATACAAGGTGAATATAGTTAAAATATCCCACTACAGCATTTGGACGAGTTATCAAGTAATAGTTGTCAACTGCATAGATTTTGTTAGTACTGGCAGTGCTGATGAAGGAGAACTCATGGTTACAGAACTTGTAAGTCTGTGTAAATATACAATAGTTCCCCAAGAAATATTAACAGCTTGAACAAATTGTGACGTGAAATTATCAAAAATGAAACAATTTTGGAACAAACTTGGAGCAATATTGGTCCAATATGATCAAATAACCTAGTATTATTAGAATATTCTTGGTCAAATAAGGTAAAATAATCTACCGTATATTTCCGAATATAAGCCAATCCATTTATGACCATATATCAATAGTGGGAAAATATACAAAAAATCTTG
Organism: Meghimatium bilineatum; assembly: GCA_034231615.1. Taxonomy (NCBI): domain Eukaryota; kingdom Metazoa; phylum Mollusca; class Gastropoda; order Stylommatophora; family Philomycidae; genus Meghimatium; species Meghimatium bilineatum. Next base: position 8,221,873 of record CM067309.1, on the reverse strand, counting down.
GCTTATATTAGGAAATATATGGTAGTCTTGGGACAGATTACGATTAATATGGTTGCGTACTGGGGCACATCTGAGTAATCTTGCACAACTATTGATTGGTTTGTATTTATAGTAACTTGAGAATATACACATTGGAAGTCTTGACTAAAATTATATTTCTTTTTTAGAGATGTGTTGTAATTGAATTCAGAAAACATGTAGACTTAAGTTGCAAGGCAAATAAGTGCCAGCTGAATGGACCAACCTGGTTACAAAATCATCTACCGCTTACTAATTAAAAAAAAAACATCAGATAGAGGATCATAGGGCAGTCTTAAGGTCATCTGACTTAATATGATCGGATCAAATAATTCAATACTGGGACAGACCTAAAGCAATATCTGAACTGAAACAATCTGATCCAATGTGATCATTTGTGACAGAATTGTTCAATCTATCGGGTAATCAAATATGATCAAATTATCAATTCTTTGGATAAACCAGAAATTCAGACAAATATTTTTTAAATTTCTTACAATCATTATATTAATATTTATTTGTAACTTCCTACAATTGTCCTTTTTTTGTAAAGTAATGTCCTGTCACTAATTAATAACAGAATTATGACAAAAAGTGATTTCAATTTAATGCAACTTTCTGAAATAGATCTCAACTTTTAGCAGCATTCTCAAATATATTTCCATTTAGAGTGAAATACTCACTTGTATCATTACTTTACCCAAAACACAAATCCTTAAATGGATCATACTCTGTATTCCCTAGAGAGAACAAAATTATCAAATGGATGATTACTGTATATCACCCACATTGCTAATTCCCATATACACCTTGACAAGGTCTCAGATTTAATTCTTTAATTCAGACATTTCAAAACATCAAGAATGACTTAACATAAATGACACCATGAAAATTAAATTCTGCAGTTAAGAATTAGTTATTAAACAATGAGCACACAAATATGTACAAAATTTACAGTCATTTGCATTCACTGTAAAGAATGACATCTCTGTCGAGAGACAAAGTAATTTACAAGTAACTGTGAGGTGCTGGTGCTGTGCTGTTTACTATATGACCTAGCAGAACTATAGACCCATCTAGTCATACTATAGACATAACTAGTTATACTATAGACCTATCAACTTTCATATCAACATTCACATCAACATATAAGCATATCAACTTTTACCATTACTCCTGCACTCAAAGATCAATATGGACATAAAGAGACAGAAAATATCTATAATTTTCATACCAACACTTTGTTACCAGTGTCAGAGATGGTCTTTAACAACCTCCCGGCAGAGAAAAATCATCACATGTGAGATGAAGTGTTTAAAAAAAGCAGCTATTGTCACCAAACTGGACAGAGTAAGAAACAAAGATATAAGAATAAAGGGCCTTGCATCGAATGTATAGAATGTCAGCAGATAAAGTGGTTTGGTCATCTTGTGATAATTGACCCAAGCCAATTACCACTGAGAGCTTATAACAAACGATCAGCTGGATACAGAGCAAATGGAAGACTGAGAAAGAGATGGATCGATAACATCACGACCACCCTCCACAAACATGGACTAGTACGACTCAGGAATCACATCTGGCCTTGAACAGAAACTTACAGCTCCCACTGCTACGCTTAACAGCAAGTGTAGATGCTATCAACCAGCTTCCACCTGGGGATAGACAGTAGACTTTAGATCTACCTAGTTATACTATAGACATAACTAGTTAGGGTTAGCAGGAGCAAAAATACGCAGCTGGTTTTTTTAAATCTATGGGCTTTCCATACTTCATTTTTTACAACAGAAGGTAATGTAAACCACTGCTGTACTTTCAAAGGAAAGTCATTGATGGTGATAGAAATTGAACAAAAAGGTCATAGTTTAAACATAAAAAAGACAGAGGCAATGATAATAGGAAATAGTATCCCACCAAATAGTAAAATAGTATTAAATGAGAAAAACTTAAAACAGGTGAATAGTTTCAAATATTTAGGAACATGAATAACTTCAGATGGTAAATGCAAGACTGAAATTATAAGCAGAATATGACAAGCAAAAGCAGCATTCCATACAAAAAAAATATCCTGTGCAACAAGTCCATATCGATGGATACTAGAAAACGTGTCCTCAAATGCTACATTGAACCAGTGATATTCTATGGAAGTGAAGCATGGACAATAAATTAGACATCACAAAAATCATTTGAGGCAGCAGACATGTGGTTTATTCGAAGAATGTTACACATTCCTTGAACAGCAAAGATTACTAATGAAGAATGTCTTAGAAGGATGGATGTGAAAAGATGCATTATTGATAATATAAGAAAAAAACAGTCAACATTATTTGGGTACATAATGAGTATAGGAGGCATTGAGAATATAGTGACAACAGGAAAGATAGAAGGGAAAAGATCAAGGGAAAGACCTAGAGAAAAGATATTAGACAGTTTAACTAAATGGCTTCGATTGACGACACCAACAGAGATGATGACATACATGAGAGATTGATGTACATGGAGAAATATGATCCCCAATGCCATTCGGCACAGCACTTGATGATGATGATGATGGGCTTTCCCCGCAAACCATGTGACTTTGTCAGATGCTAGCAATCCAATCTATCACACAATGAATTTTGACAGGTCAAAGATAGGTAATGTTTGAACTTGAGGTAAAAATCATTTTCAACGTACTCAATATAAATTTTTGTCAACTTCTAACTACCGGTACTTGTCTTTTGTTATCATTAATGTCATGTTTTTTACATGTTTAAACTGAAATATATATATATATCTGTTGTATTCCATCTATGTTCCTTCAGCGTTGGCACTATGCACGGTGCATAGGGCAGAAACCAGAGCTCTACAGTTTGAGCGATGCTACTGTGTGTAATTCTTGTATATTATTGAGACCCTATAGTCATACTTTCTTTAATGGTTGTTCTGCGAAGAGTCTCTCTTGGTCTTCCTCTTTTTATTCTGTCATCTGGTACCCATTTCAATGCTTGCAGTGGCAGTCTGTTTTCATTCATTCTAAGTACATGTCCGATATAAGTCCATTGTTCCCTTCTTATTGTTATAGAAACATATTGCTGTTTAGTGTCTTCTCTTACTTGAATATTTGACTTTAATTCTTTCCAACCAATAGTCTTCTAAGACATTTATTTTCTAATGAATTCAGTTTCTTCTTCTCCAGTGACTTTGAAATTTCCAACTTTCGTAAGCATGACAACACGGATATTCACATTGGAGTTGAACAGTCGTAAGTTGGTATGTTTACTTACTGTTTTTGATTGCCAGATGTTTGTTAAGTGGTGGAATGCACTTGATGCCAACGCAATTCTCTTTTGTTGTATCTCCATCTTGTGTCATTTTGCTGCCTAAATAAGAAATGTTTCTCCATTGAGGGTGATTTTAAGGTTACAGTTAGCAACATTCATTAATTTAGTTTTGGAAGTGTTGGCCTGAAGGCCAATTTGTTCTGAAAGATGATAAAGTCAACTCAGCATATCTTGTGCATTATCAGGGGTTAGACTTAACAACGCCAAGTCATCTGCAAAATCAAGATCACTAAGAGTTTTATCGTCTATTTTATACAAAAATGTTCATTTCGTGCATAATTTTTGATAAAGCCCAGTCTATAGCCAAACTAAAAAAGTAATTGTGACATAATGCAGCCTTATTTTACTCGTTTCTACATAAAACCATCCATTCCTACTCTCGTTTGTTTTTAACACAACTTCTTGAGTTGTCATATAAAGCCTTGACTACATTTCAATATCTAGTTGGGAAGTCATAATTGGCAAGGATTTTCCAGAGTGCTGTCCGGTACAGACTATCAAATATCTTTTGAAAATCTATTTTAGCTTTCTCTAATGACTCCGCCCATCCCCTACTACATCACCTGTTTTGAATTTCTGAATCATACTCATTGAATCATTTAGTATGCATGCATAGGAATAGGTTTGCGATTCCATCCAGTTAAGTGCCTGCGTTATGACAAATACTTTCATTGTTAGACTGTTTGTTGTTGCGGTAAAGGCTCCACTTGCTTCGCGTTTTGTTCTTCCTTGTGATCTGGCAGTTAAAAGCCCACGTGCATCACTGGTGGCGGATGACTGATCCGTCCGTGTAAATTCTAACATCTGTGTCAACAACATGTTCACAAATGAGTGCCTTGACCTCAGCATCCATGCTCACAGGGCTGTGTTCCCTGCACTTTCTATTGAGTGCGATGTCTGTCTTGACTGCCTCTGAAGACCGTAGGAATAGATATCCATACCTCACCAGGAGCTATGCCTTCTAGGGCACAAATCTGTTTGGTATCCTTGGTATGACCCATCCACAATATGTCTCTCTTGATCCTATTTCCCTTCACATGAATGAGCTTACTGTATAGTGGGTGGTCTATGTCAGAACTCACTCTGAGGTATACACGAGATGGCCACATATCAATTCTGTGAGATATGCTTGGAAAATGAAGGAGAAGTCTCATAGCCACACAGGGTGTGTCCCTCATGCAACCAAGGAAGATCCGCATCGTTTCATTTTGAATTCTCTCCAGACTCTCAATCTGTGAGTGACTGGTGCTGATAATGGCACCTGCATATTCGATTTTCACACAATGTAACTGACTATGTGAAGACAGGGGAAGTGATACAATTATTTTGCTGCTTTTGTCAATTCTCCTTAATTTCGTAACTATTTTACCTGATAATTTTTGCCCCAAAAATGGGGCAAAGATAGCTTTTTACAAATGTTCATGAATTCTCATTTTACTGTCTACAAGTAATTGTATGTTTTCAATACCTTCACTAATATAAGATGGATGGATAAGCTATATACTGATGGCAGTTTGTTCTCTCATAGTTAAGTCTAATTGTCAGGATTCGCTGAAAAGGTTTAAAATGCATATCTTTGCCCCCTGCCTACCCTATACTTCAGACATAACTAGCTATACTATAGACCTACCTACTTATAGGCAAACTATAGCCCCAGTAATTTTTATAAAAGGAGCTATAACTTCATTCAAATAATGCAGTGAATGGTGGTAAACATACACCCTCAAAGAGGTGGTCTAGATTTGCTATGGTTCACTTCCTTAGACCCTAAAATGTGGACCAAATTTGATACGCCCTTTGCACTAGTAGTATATAGTCCAGTGGAATGCAAAATATGGCTCATCAAGTCATTTGTACTGAGCTGCCAGGCGATTAAAGACTAGATTAAGTACTGTCCCCTTAGAATCAGATGATACAACAGTGGAATCCTGTTATAGCAAATACGTTGATAACAACAAATTTCCCTATTTAACTACACTTTTTCAAAATCACTAATTACTTTTATTCTTTATTTCATATATTGTATATAGTGAATTTCTGTTATTACATGCATCTTTCATCGACCTGGACCAAGTTGTTACAACGGGATTCCACTGTACTTGTGTTAGCTCTTTACCCCACACTGAAAATGTTCAGTCCAGCCCACCAAACCAAAAAAGGTTGCCCACATACAATATAAGGATGATGAGATAGAATGCTGACATTAAAGAATCAACATGCATCAAATTTTGACGGCTGAAATCTAGTAACGCACAAACCTGTGAATCTGTTGAGAAGAAAACATCACAAAAGACCTGTGAATTTAAAAAAATAGATAAGCAACTTCACAGAACTGACACCTTGTTGATGCACATTATAATAATTAATAGCACAAATTAATAATAACATGTTTACTGTGAATTTTTCCAACAATAGGGTAGGTGGGGGCAAGGATTCGCATTTTTTCTCTTTTGAGTAAATTCTGACTTAGACCTAACTACTGAACAAGCTGTCATAAGCGTATAGCCATCTTACATTAGTCAGAGTATTGAAAACTTACAATTATGAGTAGAAAACAGAGGGAGAGTTTATGAACATATGTAAAACAAGATCAGATGGGGCAAAGATCTGCAGACAAAAGGGTAATACAAACCATTACAAAATCAAGAGAGAATTTAAAAAAACTGCAGATTAATTGCTTGAATGTCTGTCTCTACATAGCTGCATTATGTGAAAATTAGAAAACACTAAAGCTATGTATAATTATATAACTTTAATCTGGAAAAAAAAACAGTATAAAAATAATTGCTAGGATCAGTTTGAAAGGTAATCATGTCATTGTAACGTTGGATGATCACTATAATATATAGGTATATCTGATTCTAAGCTCTGGATTGGCTTAAGCGATTTCCTCATGACATTGACCTTACTGAAAAATTATTCCATAGCGTTTTGGAAGCAGAATTTTGCCCCACTAACTGCATCCCTAAGACAGAGTGAGAATTTGAAAAAAAATTTATAAAGCACATAAAAAAAAAATTTCTTATTGCTAAATATCAATTTGTCCTTGACCTATCAAACTTCATTTTGTCAAATATTGGAATGTTGGCATCTGATATAGTCATATGCAATATCGTGAAATCCTTTCATTAGAAATAAACCTGCTGCGGATCTTTTCCCCCACCTACCTTGTATATTAATTTGTCTTGGAATACATCTACACTGCCAGACAAAAATAACTGTAATCGGATAATTGTGAAGTGTTACAGCACTGTTGTATGAGATATATCCCCAAACACAAACCAAAGTGTTGAAAATGTTGCACGTAACTAATTCAAACTGGAGCCTTCTGACTTCCTGATGAAGTTGACTATTAATCAATTATTTTAAATGTCAGTGAGCTCGCCGACAGCTCCAGAAAAATAGTACGCCAATTAATTGGCTCCACATTGTGAATCAGTTATGGGAAACCTTGCAGATAAACTACTTCCAGAATAGTTAATTTCTGGCTCCTTATCCAAAATGAATCAGTTATGGGAAACCTTGCAGATAAACTACTTCCAGGATAGTTAATTTCTGGCTCCTTATCCCAAGTGAATCAGTTATGGGAAACCTTACAGATAAACTACTTCCAGGATAGTTAATTTCTGGCTCCTTATCCAATGTGGCTAGAAAATCTACAGGAATCCTAGATCTAAATAGGCACACTAAACCGCATACATACACACACAGACAACCAAATTCTGGTGCTTGTTGTAAGCAACACAATACAATACTACCTCATACCCACATAACGTAGCCATTTTTTTATGTGAATCTGCTCTTGTACAACAATGTTCATCAGCTTTTATAGAGAAATGCTAAAAATATAGAATCTATTCAGCAAAATATTTCAGCTTCTTAAATGCTAGCAGCAAAATGGCAATGTTATTGTTTGCAAAATATGACAATGTTATTGTTTGCAAAATATGACAATGTTATTGTTTACATTACATGACAATATTATTTGCAAATAAGACAATGTTATTCTTGTGTTAATAAATGACAATGTTACTGTTTGCAGAACAGGACACTGCTACTGCATGAGACCACTGAAAAACTGTAAATTTTTAAGGGTTGCAAGATCAATTATGTTTCTCTTTTGATTTCAAACTGGTCCATTTTTATATTAGCATATACCTAATGCTTGCTTTTGACACAACAATAACATTGCTGTCACAAAAGTTTTTTTTAACTAATGGTAAATGGATAAAAATGGTAACTGTACAACAAGGGGTAATTTCAGGTAATTTCAGATTACCCTCAGGGATTCTTTCAATTGATTCACCCTGTATAAATTACGCAGTCTCTACCTGTACTTGATTAACTAACCAGCTTGTAATATTAAAACAACTTACCACAATCTAACACTGGATGTAATTGTGGATGTTTGAGGACATTGTATTAGATAATTGAATTTTTGTTAAAAAGCGGAAACAGGCATGATGGATGATGAAACAATTAGCTCCCTTTAATAAATAAATAAATTAATAATACTCTAAGATTAAAGATTGTGATTGGTGTCAAGAGGTTATGGGTTCAAATCCTACTCATATCTTGTTTATAAAGTGGATTGGAGATCCCTGGGGATTATCGCTTGAAGCTAAAGAGTTCCATGCTAGGAGTGTTACTCCCGGCAGGTGAGGTGCTGCTTCATTGAGAGGAACAGAGTGCATACGGGAGTAACTAAACAAACATTGAAAGGAACAGAGTACATATGGGGGTAACTAAACAAACATTAAGAGGAACAGAGTACATATGGGGGTAACTAAACAAACATTGAGAGGAACAGAGTACATATGGGGGTAACTAAACAAACATTGAGAGGAACAGAGTACATATGGGGGTAACTAAACAAACATTGAGAGGAACAGAGTACATATGGGGGTAACTAAACAAACATTGAGAGGAACTGAGTACATACGGGGGAACTAAACAAACATTGAGAGGAACAGAGTACATATGGGAACAAACTAATCAAACATTGAGAGAAACAGTACATATGGGCTAACTTGAATACAATGAAGTCAATCCTTTAAGCCTTTTTTATGTCAACAACAAGGTTTCTATGTTTTATTATCTGTTTGTTCACTTGTGTAACCATGGAGAGATGTGGGTTTTTTCACTTGTTTAACCACATTGGACAGATGTAGGTTGTTTATGTTGATAACACCACAGACAGATGTAGGTTGTTTATGTTGATAACACCACAGACAGATGTAGGTTGTTTATGTTGATAACACCACAGACAGATAAAAAGTATGATAAGCACATCATGAAAGTCAATTAAAAAAAGAACTGCTTACTCGCATCAAAAGAAAACCGTCCACATTTTTTAGACACACCATGAGAAAAGGAAATATGGAGAACATTGTGACAATAGGCAAGTTGAAGAACTGCAGGAGTAGGGGAAGTCCAACAGAGAAGATGCTGGATGGTTTGGTATGGGGGGAACATTGGTATTGGGAATGTATGACAGCACACAAGACAGAAGACTGGACAGACATGATAATCAATGTCACTTCACTGCATGGGCTATTAGAAGATGTTGCATTCCATGAGAATAATGTGGCAGTTACATGGCACATCTATGGTGTGTGGAAGGTGGGGGTTATATCCCTTTAAATTTGCTAGCTATAAAAATTTCTTGACTTCCTTGCAATCCCTGGAAGGGGGTGAGGACAAAAGTTCTTTTTTATCCTGCACCAGGTATTAGAGCTTGTACCTCTGAATCACTGCTACATTTATCAGAAGACATGGATGTAGCTCCAGTATATATCAGAGATTTCATCTGCTATATATTTCACTGTCACCGCTTAAAAATGAAAATGGAGAATATTTCAGGGCCTTTTTACAAAACAACAGAGGTACTATTTGACCCAATGATAAAATAATAGCTTAAACTAAGACATTCATAAAGGTACTACTTGACCCAATGATAAAATAATAGCTTAAACTGGGACATTCATAAAGGTACTACTTGACCCAATGATAAAATAATAGCTTAAACTGGGACATTCATAAAGGTACTACTTGACCCAATGATAAAATAATAGCTTAAACTGGGACATTCATAAAGGTACTACTTGACCCAATGATAAAATAATAGCTTAAACTGGGACATTCATAAAGGTACTACTTGACCCAATGATAAAATAATAGCTTAAACTGGGACATTCATAAAGGTACTACTTGACCCAATGATAAAATAATAGCTTAAACTGGGACATTCATAAAGGTACTACTTGACCCAATGATAAAATAATACATTAAACTGGGACATTATCTAGCCTGGAGGGGTTCAGATATGAAAGTAATTCTGAGTTATTCTGAAAAGGTTAGCAAAATCTACAGCTGACAGGCTTCACAGCTTAAGATGAATGAGCTTCAGAGTAGATAATAAATGAGACTTCATTCAGAGTAGATGATCAGTGAAGAAAGTAGAAGGTAGAAGGTGAGTTACAAACTATACTAGAATATAACCAGAAACAGACAACACAATTTTGTAACTCCTCAATCTTAGTCATTTAAAACTTTACTGACCAAACCAATAAGTTGAAATTCTTTTATATAATTTGGTGACCAACTGATGGGTCAGATGTGGATGATACTTCAGTAAGGATGATACTTCAGTAATAATGATACTTCAGTAATAATGATACTTCAGTAATAAGGCAATCACAGAAATAGAATTACTAAAAACAACTCATCTGGATAGTCTTGATTGCAAAAAGGCTGCTCCCTTGAAATACAGTATTTTAACGTTTAATTCTTTAGTAATTAAGAGTTCTCGCAGGTGAGTGTGTGCGATATGTTCAAAATAATGTAATCTACGTTATTCTAATAATACCCATCACATAATAAATATGATTTAACTCTGGAAATAACTCTGCTGTTTTACAACGCCTTCGGACAATGCAAATGTTCATTATCAAACACTGAAAATTTCAAATTTCTGTCGCGATTTCGATTTTCAACAAATTTTAAAGATGGCATGTCACTGACTGAAAATGTTCACAGTGGTGATGGATCTGGCACAGAAGATCAATCAGAGCCACAAATAGTCGTCCACAAAGGGATTTCTTGTCTCGTATGTTGTGTGTCTCCTTTGACCTGCAGTGAGTGTACACTCTACTATAACTTTCTCCTCCGACTTTTAACCATTTCTCACTTTTCTCCACCATGCAACACACTACATGACATCTTCCCATGATTCTGTATCAAGGCCTCTATTGTGCATATTTCTCTTGCATACGTCTTTGTACTGAAGTAGAGATCTGCCCAGGGATGTTTTCCTCAAACATAATTCCCCATAAAGAAGATCCTTCCGTATTCTGTATGTTACATCCTGCTAATGTATCCCAGCCATCTCAGTCTATGAAGACCACCCGTGTGTTGGGTCAGGACTGAGACCACCCGTGTGTTGGGTCAGGACTGAGTCCACCTGTGTGTTGGGTCAGGACTGAGTCCATCCGTGTGTTGGGTCAGGACTGAGTCCACCCGCGTGTTGGGTCAGGACTGAGTCCACCCGTGTGTTGGGTTAGGGATAGCAATACTGTTACCTGCAAGGCTGTCATAAGAGGCTTAAGAGATGGAGTTGTCTGTGTAAAGATATCGCAGCTAAGCTGTAAACCATGATCTTTTCTTTGAAACTACATTCTGCTAATCTATGATCTAAGTTTTGAGAATGAATGTAGAAGCAGAGAGAAAGTCTTTGCATATTAAACATAAAAATACAGTAGTATTTCCTGTTCTTTCTAATACAACAATTTCTTACTGCTGTCATCTATCAAACAATTTCTTACTGCTAAATCTATCTATCAAACAATTTCTTACTGCTAAATCTATCTATCAAACAATTTCTTACTGCTAAATCTATCTATAAAACAATTTCTTACTGCTCTGTGTTAGTTAAAGACAGCACGTAACATTTTGAAAATTGTGCACAAACACTCTTGGTAAAGAGAAATAAATACGCTATCAATTGCTGGTAAGCAAAGTTCTCTACTGCGATATTTGGTGTGTGCTGGCTTCCTAGTCAGATGGTTCACGTTGTAACACTGTGAAAGTTGGTGTGTGCTGTCTTCTTAGTCGGATGGTTAGGTATGTTTATTATCCTCTTCGCACACAGTTCATGTCCATAGGTGCTCAGATCTCCACTTCAGACTCTCAGAGAATAACAGCTGATTATTTCGGTTCTATATTGGTTCAGTGCTCTCTACGGTCCATGCCTATCTTCGCTCCCAAATTGCGCATTCTCGATATAGCTTATGTATCTCAAAATGATCTTTTCGTGGTGACTCATGAAGAGCAATGAGTATTTCTGCTCAGTCCATCAGAGCAATGAGTATTTCTGCTCAGTCCATCAGAGCAATGAGTATTTCTGCTCAGTCCATCAGAGCAATGAGTATTTCTGCTCAGTCCATCAGAGCAATGAGTATTTCTGCTCAGTCCATCGTCTGACCATCTGTTATTGAGGTTAGCTGTTCGCTGGTTCATGTTGTGATTCCCAGTTGAGGGTTTATTTTTCAACCATGGGTCCACATCAACATTCTCAATTAGTTTATTCTTTTAATACATCTATCTATGTGACATATCTATCTATGTGACATATCTATCTATGTGACATATCCTTTACAGAACATTGCCCTCACTGCCATTCTGTAAGTCTCTTGTTTCTGTGCAAGCTGCCTAGCATCTAGTGTCATGTTCAGAAAGTCTTTGATTTTATGTAGCCAATGTAGTCTTGGTCTGTCTTTTGTTCTCTTACCTGGAACTTTTCCCTCCATGATTAATCCTTCCAAACAATTCTCTCTCTTTATATGTCCAAAATATGTTATCTTGCATTTTTTGATAGTTTTGATGAGCAGTCTTCTATGCTCAGGTTTTTGCAGATGTCTGCGTTGGTGTGTCTTTCTGTCCATGATATTCTCAGGATCTTTCTATAGCATTTAATATTGAATGCTGACATTTTCTTTTCCTTTGCGGATGTCACTGCCCACATCTAACAACCATATGTTGTCACTGGAAAAATATGGCTGCTCAATAGTTGTAACTTTGTAAAAATAATTCTGTGCTGGAAACTGAACCCGGGCTGCTGGGTGAAAGTCTGGAATTCTAACCACTAGTCTACACGGGAATATGGCGTTATATAACTCATATAACAAATTTTGGTTATTATATATTTCGTTGGTCCGGACAAATTTGCTAATAATGTAATTCCATTGTAATCTCTTTTCATACATATCAAATAATGATTTAGGATTGCAATGATGAATAAATGATAACAGACTGCAGATTGCAATGATGAATAAATGATAACAGACTGCAGATTGCAATGATGAATAAATGATAACAAACTGCAGATTGCAATGATGAATAAATGATAACAGACTGCAGATTGCAATGATAAATAAATGATAACAGACTGCAGATTGCAATGATGAATAAATGATAACAGACTGCAGATCTACTGCAGTTTGTAAGGTAGTTTTAGTGTACTAGATTAATAGCAGACATTTTGGAACCCATAGGTTTCCTATGTGTCCACTCAACAGAGCTGCAAAATATTTATTCCCATAGTTCTACTTTGTTAGAATTTTTGTTATGGTACTTCACCACATGTTTTTTTTAACTTTAGTTCTTTATATCAGATCTTATTCATTGAGTTTTGTAAAGTTGCATTGCTTTTAGTAATTTAGTTCTATTATATTGAGTAGGCATAGTGCTATTACTAATTTAGTTCTAAAACAAGTATTAGTAATTTCTTTCTATCATGTCCAGTTTGGGTATAATTAAGTTTTATATTTAAATATTAGTAATTTAATTCCATCATATCACAGGTTATGGTAATTTAAATTAATGTCTATCATATTAAGTTTTAGTAATTGAGTTTTATATATCAAGTTTTAGTAATTGAGTTTTATATATCAAGTTTTAGTCATTTAGTTACATCATATCAAGTTTTAGTAATTGAGTTTTATATACCAAGTTTTAGTTATTGAGGTCTATCATATCAAATTTTTTAATACAAATGTGAAGATAGTACTTCTGTATGGCTTCTCAGAAACCTGGAGATACAGGATAAAATACAAACATTTGTGAATAACTATTTTAAGAAGAATACTAGAACATTTATTAGGTGGCAGGACAAGATAAGACATGAAGAAAGAAATAAATGAACAGATCAAGATCTGGTGGGCACCCAGATTAAGGAGAGAAAATTAAGATGGATATGGGACAAACTCAGAAACCCAGTACAAGATAGAGCTAGAAGATCAACAACACAGAACCCAAATAGAAACAGAAAACAAGGAAGACCTAGAAACAAACAAAGAAGAGAGACCATGGAGGACTTGACGGAGATGGGCATCACATAGAATGGGGATGTCTGTGGCATTTGTACTTAAGGATATGTAAACACAAGGCTTGAATGATTGACTTCTGTCACCCAAGGATATGTAAACTCAAGGCTTGAATGATTGACTTCTGTCACCCAAGGATATGTAAACTCAAGACTTGAATGATTGACTTCTGTCATGCTAGCTTTCATTCAATTACGGTAATTCTTATGATTCTATCAAAGAAACCTGTATGCAAATCTTGGAAGTGTAAGTAAACCAAAAAAGTGACATGCATGGAAATAATGAAGAATATGGAACAAAATAAATTACTTGGAAAATAATGTTAATAATGAGGTCCTGAGGTCAATAAATAAACAATGAAATAAACATGAGGGAAATAATATGCCTTTTTCTTACAGCATTTGCTTGTTACCACTCAATATCTCACAGAAGTATTTACATATTTTCTGTCCTGATCTAACTTAACTTCAAACATCTGAATATCTGCAAGCAGCATTTGGTAGGTAGGTAGTTAATGAGTTTGCCTCTCTTTTGGAGAGGTGTGCCCCTTTCAACCATCGGACAAAGTCCAATTAGGTTATATCAGGACACACTACCATAAAATATTAGAGGTAACAAAGACCCCAAATTATTTTAACGATAAGGACATTCTTTAACAAACAGCATTTAATAATATAGTTTACTGTATATACCATTATTTCACAAATATTTTTTTTAAATTTAGGAACTAGGATTTTATAGTCAGCATTCACCAGTCAAAAATTGAAAAGATAATGTCATGAAGAAAATAAATGCGAAATATTTGTATCACAGTTGCCTGGTAAACATAGACTTGTCTTATTTTAGGGGTGATAGGTTAAAGGAGTTTACTCCTTTAAAGGGATAGAAGATGTTGTAAGGTTTCAAAGGGTTAACTCCTTTTATGGGCTTAGATTACCAACACCCCTAAAAGTCCATGTTTACTAGAAGACAGTGATGCAATATAGAAATTGTTTTCCTCACAAGTACAGATTTTAAAATTGTATTATGTTTACAGGAAGGCTAGACTTTACAAATATTTGTACTTGTTTATGTAACTATCTAGTAAGTAATGGTAAGGTTATACGATACAATGAGTTATGGGAAGTTTATGTTACCATACAATGACTAATGGGAAGTTTATGTTACCATACAATGAGTTATGGGAAGTTAAATGTTACCATACAATGAGTTATGGGAAGTTAAATGTTACCATACAATGAGTTATGGGAAGTTTATGTTACCATACAATGAGTTATGGGAAGTTTATGTTACCATACAATGAGTAATGACTAATGGGAAGTTTATGTTACCATACAATGACTAATGGGAAGTTTATGTTACCATACAATGAGCTATGGGAAGTTTATGTTACCATACAATGAGTTATGGGAAGTTTATGTTACCATACAATGAGTTATGGGAAGTTTATGTTACCATACAATGAGTTATGGGAAGTTTATGTTACCATACAATGAGCTATGGGAAGTTAAATGTTACCATACAATGAGTTATGGGAAGTTAAATGTTACCACCATACAATGAGTAATGACTAATGGGAAGTTTATGTTACCATACAATGAATAAAGGGAAGTTTATGTTACCATACAATGAGTAAAGGGAAGTTTATGTTACCATACAATTAGTAAAGGGAAGTTTATGTTACCATACAATGAGTAATGACTAATGGGAAGTTTATGTTACCATACAATGAGTAATGACTAATGGGAAGTTTATGTTACCATACAATGAGTAATGACTAATGGGAAGTTTATGTTACCATACAATGACTAATGGGAAGTTTATGTTACCATACAATGACTAATGGGAAGTTTATGTTACCATACAATGAGTTATGAGAATTAACATCAAAATATCTGTTGAAAGCTACTGAGTACTTACAGGTATGCCTCGAATGTAATAATGATTTCTTACTTTTGTTTTCTGTCTTAATTCACCCGCTGCCTTATGGGTTAACACAGGAGTGTCTTAGGCTAAGGGAGTCAATCCCTATTGAAAATTCCCACCACCTAGCAGGTCAGCACAGGAATGCCTCAGGCCAAAGAAGTAAACTTTTACAGTTAATCCAGAGGAAAGAGCTTTAGGCAGTCAATGGTGTATTAAACCTGCTTCTGGCATCTCCGTCAACTCTGCCTGTTTATTCCAAGCGTATTGGCATTGCCTTTCCCTTGGAACTAATCAACAGGGCCGAGAAAGTGTTAGTGCAAATGAGAAGGCACATTCTCCCTAAAACCTGTCTGGGCAAGCAATCAAGTGTTAAACATAGGGACTATGTGTCTATTTACACACTGGCCTACTTCCTGACCATTTGTAAAGACACAAAGGCCATCAATGATGACAATTTTGCTAGTTATCTAACTAACCAATAAACTAATTAATACATTAATTAGTAGGCCAATCAATTAATTAGTAGGCCCATCAATTAATTAGTAGGCCAATCAATTAATTAGTAGGCCAATCAATTAATTAGTAGGCCAATCAATTAATTAGTAGGCCAATCAATTAATTAATCATCTCCCTATTTTTCTACTTACACCTCATAAAATTACCTCCCTGCACCTGCACATCTACCCACTCCTAACACATCTACCCACTCAATAACAAATCTACCCACTCCATAACACATCTACCCACTCAATAACACATCTATTCACTCAATAACATATATCAAACTTTGTATTTTATCACTTAGTGTAAATTTAACAACAATATTAGAATGCAAGTTTTCCCAGTTCTTTTTTGGGGTCGTTCATTCTCAAAATCTGGTTGGATCTCTCTTGTAGCAGAACAATAGTTCTACTCCATTTCCAGCATGATGACATTCATGAAACATCAATGTATTGTATTGCTATTTATTTGTGCCAGTGGCAGATACATCTGACTTTGGTGATATTTTAATACTTTTATGGTAATGACTGCATATCCTATTCTGGACAGTGATAAATCTAGCATTTTTGTATGTGATCTTGATCTTTTATAGGCAATATTTATGTTTCATATATTGCCATTGCTTATTGAATGTAAGCTAAAGCAAGCCAATAAAGTAGAGATATTTTTCTTGTTTTTCAGATGTCATGATTTTTATGAAAAAATTGAGTGAATACTAAGTTTTGAAAGTAGGACTCAATGAAATATTCATCTACGACTGAAGTCCCCCCCCCCATCAGAAAACATACCAGTTCCACAAACAGAACCAGTGCAAGTTGTAATCACTGAAAAAGTAATAGTAACACACCAGGTAGATGACTCTGTCAAATGTTAGACATGTCAGCCTGTCTGTACGCATAATGACCGTTTTGCTTTCTGTAAACTGTTAGACATCAGTTGTCTTTGGGGATAGGCAAAATAATAAATTTTTTTGCAACTGTTCATTTTGCAGCACAGATTAGAATTCACTTGTCTATGAGTTTCTTCTCCGGATGCATTGAATGAAAACAAACTGCTTGTTATATAAGTGGAAATATCTTTTATAAATACTTGTTCCATTGGTGGAAATCTTTTATAAATACTTGTTCTATTGGTGGAAATATCTTTTATAAATACTTGTTCTATTGGTGGAAATATCTTTTATAAATACTTGTTCTATTGGTGGAAATATCTGTTATAAATATGTTTTCTATTGGTGGAAATATCTTTTATAAATACTTATGTTGGTAGAAATATCTTTTACAAATATTTTTTATGTTGATGGAATGTAGCGCCCATAAGTAGAAGGCTCCTCCAAAAAGGTATTGCACCAAGCCGAAAGGTGAAGCCTGCTGGTTATAAAATAAAGCTCATAAACTTCCCCATTACACATAGGAAGTAAGAGCTAATCACTCGCAATTCCTGGGGTTCTCAAACAAACACATGTTGACGGAAATCTTTTCTAAAGACTTGTTATATTGGTGGAAACATCTATTCTAAAAATTGGTGAAATTTTCTATCATAAAAATTTTGCTATATTGGTGAGAATACCCACACTAAGGTTAATTGCTATATTGGTCAAAATTAGTCTTGTTACATCTACATTCCTTGTTACATTGCTATAAATATCTCACGAATGTTCATGTTGCTTTGATGGAAATTATTCTCCTTAAAGATCTTATGTTGGTGAAAATATCTTCCCTAAAGTCAAATTCAAAATGGTGGCAACATCTTCCCTAAAGTCTAATTCACAATGGTGGAGATAATTCTCTAAAGTATAATTCAAAATAGTGGAAATATCTTCTGTAAAGTCTAATTCACAATGGTGGAAATATCTCCCCTGAGGTCCATGTTGTATTGATGGAATTATTCCCCTTAAAAATCTTGCTATATTGGTGAAAATATCTTCCCTAAAGTTTAATTCAAAATCATGGTAACATTTTCCATAAAGTCTAATTCACAATGGTGGTAATATCTCCCCTGAAGTTCATGATGTATTGATGGAATTATGCCCCTTAAAGATCATGTTGTATTCGTGGAAAAATCTTCTCTAAAAGTATAATTCACAATGGTGAAAATAACTTCTCTAAAGTCTAATTCACAATGGTGAAAATAACTTCTCTAAAGTCTAATTCACAATGGTGAAAATAACTTCTCTAAAGTCTAATTCTTAATCATGGAAACATCTTCCCAAAAATCTAATTCAAAATCATGGAAACATCTTCCCTAAAGTCTAGCTGACAATGGTGGAATCATGTTCACTAAAGTCTAAATCACAATGGTGAAATAACTTAATCTAAAGTCAATTAAAATATGACTGGCCTAAGTTAAACTACATCAACTTTTACAAAGTACAAAACATAATTAACAATTTATAATAGAAATTAAAAAACTAAATTTAAAAATGTAACTCTCAGAGTTTAATTATGTAGACTTTGGACAAAAATTAAATGGACACAACATAATGCATTTATAGAACAGGCCTTCATAGAACTTACACAACAAACAATGCTATAAACACTATCATTGTAATCAAACTTGTATCAACCATATAAAACAATAAAATCCTTAATTTTTAAAATGCAAGTAAACCAGACTCCTTTCTTAGTCACACATATTTGTTTTAAATATATAAAACAATAGATTCACTATACTTTTGTACTGCAGTGAAGCTTACCTCAAATCACATAAAATAATTGAAATTGTAGATTCTTGAATTATAAGAAAACTTATCTATCTTGGCATTGGCAGTATGTAAGCCAGTTTCTTAGCTTTTGCTGTGCAAAGAATCTTGTCTCAATATTACAAAACACCCACTTCCTTAAAAAAAACTAAACTAAATCAAACAAAACAATCTTTAAAGATTCCTGCATTGTAATATAACTCATTTCAATCAGTCTAAAAAATAAATCCCTTATATTTCAACATTGCAATGCAACTTGTTTCAATCATACAAATTAATCAACATGTTACGGTCTTGTATTATAATCTATAATTGAAATAGCCTGAGCTTGCTACTAATTATTGAAGTTTTTCATAGAAAAACTGCAATACTTTTTCCACAATAATTCACGGAACAAAATGGCTATTACTATACTTGACTATAACAATCCAGTTCACATAATCGTGTGTGATCTTTTGTTGACACCACAACGCTGAATATTGTTGGACACTTCATCACTGAACAGTCTCTCACACACATACTTTATCCAAAATACAGATAACAAATCTACCACTTTTCATTTAGCTTCTGTAGTATTTCTTAAAATCATACAACTGTACCACTAATGATATAGTTTAATAAATCGGTACTATGATCGCAATTCAACCCCTGTTTCGCCAATTAGTGCCTACCTGTGTGATTATTATCCTTGGCTATGCAATCAGTTTATGTTTATCATTTATTAATTTAAATATAATTATATTTAGAGTTAGGATTAGTTATGTAAACATAACTAACCCTAACCCTAAAAAATGAATATTTCAATTATTGATTATTTATTGATATAATATTTAGATCAATTAACCACAGATAGGCACTACTGGAGAAACAAGAACGAAAACAGGGTTTAGACTGTGATCATAGTACCAATAAATCTAGTATCATTCTTAATATTATAATTAAAATAATATTAATGGCTTTAATAATGCAAATATAAGACTTTTTCAGGCAACACAGTAGCTCTGGCAGATTCTATCCTTCTGTTGTATGCCACTTCAGTTCTGAATATCATGTATCTTTTTTATTGTGCCTTTCAGCGCCAGATATAATAGAAGTGATTTATGGTTCACGCCCTACTTTCATATAATGTAGTATTCAATGTATCAGGTATTCTGTTGATCAATCATTTGCTCTATTACATTATAATTAAATAATATCATGATTAGGGGTAGAAATCTGCACTCTTCAGTTTGAGCGGTGTGGTGACGCAAGATTACACGCTAAAAATAAGAAAGTTAATTTTATTTGTCTGAAGAGCTAGCTAAAAGCAACAATAGCAAATCATGAGTACCTGACCTAATTCCATAAAAATTATAAGATTAACCTTGACCAATAAATTCCCTAAACCTTACCTCTCCATAGCATCAACATAAATTCACAAAAGTGTATAATAGCATGGGGTGTATACTACTGCATATGATAGCGTGAACATTCGTCACCACAGGAAGTTGTGAATCCAGCACTGAACATGACAAATGTTACTACTATGATGAATATCGTAAATTCACCAACTGAGACCAACATCTTTGAGAATTCTTCGCTTCATATTACAGCGGGAAAATACACTATACTGTATTAGATCATGTGCAAAATTCAACATTCCATACAACAGTTTCGAAAATTCACCATTGCATGAGCGTGGAAAGTTCATCACTGTATTGAACAATGTGGAAACTTCACTGCATATGATGGTGTGGAAAATTTAACATTGCATATGACAGCATGGAAAATTCATCACCCACATATTATAGTGATGAGGCCTCAACTAACAACAGAAAATATATAGCCTATATACAAGTATATATATATATATAAATGATGAATGAGTGACACAGTTTGCAGTGACGAATATGAACATTGTATTAATGCATTCGATATTACATTATAATGATTGAAGTGATACAGAAAACAACAATAGTAAAAAAAAAATGATTCATATAATAATCTGCGGCATAGATTGGTCCAATTAATATTAAAGATAAATGGTGGCTGCCTTTGGTCTCATGGATCTTGTTGCTGCTGAAACCTTCCACTCGAGTGCCGCTCATTCTTCTGGTGGTAGTCAGAAAAATTGTAGAGATAATGTTGTTGTAACTGTTACTTTCATTGGCGTTACCTTAAAGATGGTTTTATTTTCAAATGTTGATGTCTATGATGAAGTGTCATGGATGCTGCTGTTTTGGCAGATGTAGTCTGCTACTCACAATGACCATTATGTTTATAAATGAAACTTGTTATCACCGCACGTCATGAATGAAACTGTTGTAATCACCGCACGTCATGAACCAATACGAGATTATTCATAATTGCGACTGCAGAAGTTTCCTGATTCACCAGATATCGATGACAATTTTTGCCATGTTAAACTTCGAAAAATTCTAGCCAAAATATAAAATTTTGAAATTTAAATACATATTTTTCTCCTGAAATTATTTTTGTGCTATCTTAGTTGCTATTTTGGTTATAAACTTCTTTCATTCACAATGTGATATACTGGTAGAGGAACTATAAAAAGTTCTAGATGTTTCTGAGAGTTTATTGCTGCTACTCTCCTTGAATGAAACTCTCTACAATGACAAGTCATATATCCAATAAAATCAGTGAGTTTTAAAATTGTTAAAATTGTCAACTTATGACTCTCATCTCTTCACAAAAGTAATCCATAATTCTTAACCTCAATGTGTTCTGCTACAAAATTTTAGACGCTACAAGCTAGACTATGTTCCATGGAAAAAGCGATCATGTCTAGTCTAAGTCCAACTCAACAGTCTGGCTGTGACTGATTGGTCTACTGTTGTTGATTTCAGATGCGACTGTCATCTGTGATTGTCGTTGCCGTTTGACACTCGAGTTACTGCTGTTATGTCCACTGATGTGGTGATGGGGGTAGTTCAGCACCAGAAGCTACCCTGGCACTGTGGAAAAGTAAATGAATTTACAATTAAGCAAATTATTTTTGTACTGTTAACTCACTATTCAAACTATCTGTACAACTATTAACTCACTACAGGGTGAGTTTTTTTAATTTATCCGACAGAAAACAAGCCAGTCCTTACTGGGAGTTGAATATTGGACCGCACAAATGTGAGACCAACGTTTTAACTCCTTGGCCATGCGCCACGCACATTCTATGTCATCAGTGTCATATGACCGCCCATGTATGTATTATGTATTACTGACTGTTAATTGTGGCACATACGTGGTACTAGGCCCATCAATTCTCAATGTGTGTAAAGTGGGGCCTTTAACGAGTCCTTGAAATCTTAACCTGTCCAGTCTTTTATATTGTCTGCACATGTTTTTCTTTAGATCCTCTGCTTCTCTAACCGTCAACTGTACCCTGCAATATTGATTTTGACAAGGAATCATGTCATTATACATGTCCAAACCATGCAAGTTTTCATCAGTTTACTATTGAAGTGAGATTCTCTACTTTATTCCTTACGGACACATTTGTCTTATGCTCTCAATAGGAAATAAGACAAACGTGTACATAAGATAAGATATAAAGATTTTCCACTGTACCAAGGACAGATTGAGTGAACAATATGTCAACTCTTTGGACCACCACAACTAAAAGTATGTGCCACAATTTTATTTTAAAGAACTGGCGTTACGCTCTAATATGAATGAAAATGTCAATGACATCACCACTAATCATAATAGTAGTAATATATTCCTGAATTCTTTAGGGTCGTAGTAGAGCTGCAGATGTTGCATCAGCAAATAGAGATTTCTAATTTCTTCTGCCATATGAGATGTAAATAAATCAGCAGTATTCAAGCCTCACCCTATTCATTTTTTTGTATTGATTGTCAATTGATTTGGAAACTGTGATTTGGAAAAGCAACATCAGTGTTGGAGTGAAAATCAAACTGTATAAGTCGCTGGTGCTTTCTGGTGTGTTATATGGTTGTGAGAGTTGGACACTCACTGCGGACATGGAGAGAAGATTACAGGCTTTCGAGTATAAATGTTGCAGAAGAATTCTATGAATTTCCTATAGGGAACATAAGACCAATGTGTACGTAAGAAATAAAGTAGAGATGTGTGCAGGTGTCCAGGAGCCATTGCTTTCAATAGGGAAACAACGAAAACTAGCATGGTTCGGACATGTATGCAGGCACGATTCCTTGTCAAAAACAATACTGCAGGGAACTGTCGAGGGTGGAAGAAGCAGAGGAGGACAAATAAAGATACGGACAGACAACATCAAGGAATGGACAGGACAAGATATTTCCACACTCATCCGCATCGCTGAGGATAGAATTCGCTGGAGGACTCTGTGTGCTGAAGCATCCAATGTGGTACCCCTACGACCCTGAAGGGTTATGGGTTTATTGATTGATTGTCAATCCATGATTTTCTGTTTTTTGTCCTTTTACTGTTCCATGCATGAATGTTTTAGATTGGAAGTCATGTCCAGTGATGTGCCTGAATCATATCAGCTTTCTCCATTTGCCTATTGATTCATGGAATCCTTGTGTACATGCAATATTCATTGGCAATTATGACTCAGCCAGGTGCAGACTGAAAGGTTGGATAAAATTCAGAATGTGGTGATGTATATAATTCATGGGTGCACGAGGGACACATCTGTATAAGCAATGCAATTCTTACTTGATTATCCAATTAAGATTACAGTTGTTCTGAGCAAGAGACTACCTCCAAATCTTCTTCTTCAGCGTTTATTCTCAAACTCCTGCTGAATCTCTCTTGTAGCAGGACCATGATCCATTCTAGATTTCCAGCAGGATGTAGTCCAGAGAATGGAAATGTGATGTATCGCTGTTTTATTTGCGCAAATGGCCCGACACATCGGTCTTCGCTGATCCTCCAAATCAGCTCTGATAAAGAGCATATCGTGCATACTGAAATACAGAGTGTGTTACTCTTGTTGGACTAAAAAAAGGAAAGTCGTGGATGTGAGTTGCTGAGAAGTTATACACTGTGTGCTCACTTGAGGGTGTGGCACATGGTGCAGATAAATGTTCCTAGGGAATGCCATACTTCCTTTTGGATAGTAATAGCAGTGGATAGAGAATGTAGGGAGATGTGCTCCTATTGCTATTGAATCTGTGGTGTAGCACTGATTAGTGAGATCTCCAGGGACAGTGATAGGGCAATATACACTGATGGCTCTGTTATTAGACAGGAAAGTGCATAATTCTTGCACCTTCACAGATCAGTCTTGTTCTATCCATGTGTGCCACGAGGCGTCATGATTCTTGGACCTTCACAAATCAGTCTTGTCTTGTTATATTCATGTGTGCCACGAGGCGTCATGATTCTTGGACCTTCACAAATCAGTCTTGTCTTGTTATATTCATGTGTGCCACGAGGCGTCATGATTCTTGGACCTGCACAGATCAGTCTTGTCTTGTTATATTCATGTGTGCCACGAGGCGTCATGATTCTTGGACCTTCACAAATCAGTCTTGTCTTGTTCTATTCATGTGTGCCACGAGGCGTCATGATTCTTGGACCTTCACAAATCAGTCTTGTCTTGTTATATTCATGTGTGCCACGAGGCGTCATGATTCTTGGACCTGCACAGATCAGTCTTGTCTTGTTATATTCATGTGTGCCACGAGGCGTCATGATTCTTGGACCTTCACAAATCAGTCTTGTCTTGTTATATTCATGTGTGCCACGAGGCATCATGATTCTTGGACCTGCACAGATCAGTCTTGTGATCTGGTGTTTCAGCATTGGTGCTAATTGATATAAAACCGTGTTTAATTCTTAAATATTGTTTCTATTTCTCAATCCAGTCTCCTGAGAACACACTGCCTTGATACTTAAATCCCTTTACTTGGTTGAGTTTTTTGTACCGTCTAAGTATGATCGCAGATGTCATCACAGATCATTGTGTAGGGAAAACTATTAGAGGTGAGTGGAGTTTTAACTGTAACTAAAAGTAGCATGACAATGGAAATTGTGGCAGTGACCAAGGCCCTAAACTGGATGGGCACACACAGTGCAACTCATGTCTGCATTCTCCGAGATTCAATGAGAATGGACGGGAAAATACAAGCAGGCTATATTCCAGAACAGTGACTTGATGCTGTGAGAAGAATTTAATTGGAATCTGTCAGACTCATTTTTGTGCCTGGCCATTCAGGTATTCAAAGCAATTCAAGTTTACAGGATATTGTAACAGTAATACTGCAGGTTGAAGTGTATAGAGTATTGCAACAGTAACATTACTGAAGAGTGAAGTTTATAGGATATTGTAACAGTAACATTACTGCAGGGTGAAGTTTATAGAATATTGTAACAAATACTGCTCTGCTGAAGCAAATGTTTGTGGTATCGTAAAATACCTTTGTATTTTGGCTAATGCGGCTGCATGTGGGTTGAGGCACAATGGTAACTTGCTTGTGCTGCGCTGTTGGTGTTCTGAGATAAATTTAAACAGTTTCTCTGTGGAGAACAAGTGTAATAGTCAGCTTGATAACATAGATTGATAGTCATGGTAGAGGGTGGAATGATGATACGCGATGGTATACATGAGGCAGGATGATATACATGAGGCAGGATGATATACATGAGGCAGGATGATATACTGGAGACAATGATATACATGAGGCAGGATGATATACATGAGGCAGGATGATATACATGAGGCAGGATGATATACTGGAGACAATGATATACATGAGGCAGGATGATATACATGAGGCAGGATGATATACATGAGGCAGGATGATATACATGAGGCAAGATGATATACATGAGGCAGGATGATATACATGAAGCAGGATGATATACATGAGGCAGGATGATATACATGAGGCAGGATGATTACATGAGGCAGGATAATATACATGAGGAAGGATGATATACATGAGGCAGGATTATATACATGAGGAAGGATGATATACATGAGGCAGGATGATATACATGAGGCAATATGATATACATGAGGCAGGATGATATACATGAGGCAGGATGATATACTGGAGACAGAATGATATACATGAGGCAGGATGATTACATGAGGCAGGATGATATACATGAGACAGGATGATATACTGGAGAAAGAATGATATACATGAGACAGGATGATATACTGGAGACAGAATGATATACATGAGACAGGATGATATACTGGAGACAGAATGATATACATGAGACAGGATGATATACTGGAGACAGAATGATATACATGAGACAGGATGATATACTGGAGACAGAATGATATACATGAGACAGAATGATATACATGAGACAGGATGATATACTGGAGACAGAATGATATACATGAGACAGAATGATATACATGAGAAAGAATGATATACATGAGACAGGATGATATACTGGAGACAGAATGATATACATGAGACAGGATGATATACATGAGGCAGGATGATATACTGGAGACAATGATATACATGAGGCAGGATGATATACATGAGGCAGGATGATATACATGACCAAAAAGACTTGAGACATAACAAAGTTGTAAATAATGAAACAGCTTAGAAAAATATTCTTCTCAGATCCACGCGCACGCACACACACACACACGCACACACACACACACACACGCGCACACGTGCACGCACACACACACAAAACAAAATATGAAAGATACGGACGACAGCCAAACACAATTTTATGTCTATACCTTTCACCCTGGATATGGTTGTTAAGGATTTCTCAAAGTTATAGTCAAATGGGAGACCACACTCTGGTTCCAGATCCGCACAAAAGTTCCTTCCTTGTGCTCCGGGCAGACAACAAGTACACATGCAGGAGTGGAACCTAAGGCGACCCTCGTCTAGGTATGGATGGGTCAAAGCATCAGCTGCTGTGATTCTTTTGTTCTGGAAGGGAAAATTGAATATTTTATCAAGTATACAGTATCAAGTATACAGTATCAAGTATACAGTATCAAGTATCAATAAATCAGAAAGTGAATGAGTACAAAAAAACTAGAAAAATGGTTGTAATGTACAATAATTATTTTAAAAGGTGCAACATATGACCAATTTATACCATCCACCAACATCTGGTAGAACAATGCTAGTGTTAATGTGTTAACACAAAAATTATAATTCTACACACAAATTTTAACACTGCCACCTGTAATGTATGTCAAAATAGGTAACAAGGGAACTGGGTAATTATGGTATGGGCAGTTTTCTCACAGTTTATTTTCAGCTTCCATGTTTGACAGTGATTTGATATGATGGTAATACTGAAATAACACTCGTATTGGAATTAGCAGTGTTATTTCAGTATTACAGGAGAAATCTCAACCTGGAGCTGAAATGAACACTTGCCTGTTTGGCATAGAGGAATATGAATGACATGCTCGTACTTTGTGTGGGCTATACTACCACCACCACCATCATTATGGAAAATACATTGGCTTATGTGATGCAAAAAGGGAGTCAAAATTGTAATAATGTGACCTTCCATGAATGTCATAAGAAGCAACTAAGAAGATTTGGGGGTGGTGTTAGCTGTTTCATCTCATAAATGACAGTGATCCAAATGTCATGTTGGAATATAATGTGTCCTACCAGAAATGGCATGTTGAAGTTCAATGTGTTCCACCACAAATGTCATGTTGATGTATAATGTGTCCCAACACAAAGGCACAGTTATCACAGCCAAGCTGTAAAGATGACACGGCACATTGCTTCTCCAGATTACATCCTGCTAACCTGTAGGAGTATGCAAACTAACTCAGAAGACAAAGAAGAAGAATAAAATATTAATTATCACACACTATTTAAACCAAGCGTTCTCAACCTGGTGTTCATGAGCACCTTGGTGCTCCTGTAACAACATGTGCTCAGCTCGCGTGAACTAATGATTACATATGCTTGGGAGCACTAATAATTACATATGCTCAGGAGCACTAATGATTACATATGCTCAGGAGCACTAATGATTACATATGCTCTGGGGCACTAATGATTACATGTGGGCAGTGCTCACCATCTGAAAGGTTGAGAACCCCTTGGATTAAACTGTTTATTGTCACTACAACAAAGGGGCTTACTGGATTTAAGACTAGCATTCTACATAGTAAATGAACAGCTTCATGAGTAGCCTGGTCAGATAGGGCATAAAACTGGTTGAGTGCGGCTGGCTTGTGGGGTCTTGATCGTATGTAGTCCCTGGCTCCCTGGCAAGCAGTTGGCATGTCTTCATAGGACGGTGTCCCTAAAACCTCAGTGATTCTGTCCAGCTGCAAGAAAAGTTCAAAGAAAATTTGTTGCTTATAAATTCATAAAGCTATACAAATGTGAACATAATAAATACACTAAACAATGTTACTGCTTTAAATCTAAGAAGAAATATTTCAACAAGAGAAAGAAAACTAATTCAATAAATAAGAAGAAAACAGAAAGATAAGTTTTCTTAAAGCACAACGATGTAGTTTATTCTGAACAACCAATTCTCATTTTTTTTAAGCTTCTTTGTAATTTGTTTAGATGTTATTATTTTCCTCATATGAAAGTACTTTTAGCCATTCCTAATCTCCTTTTAACTTCTGTTTCACGTGTGCCATAATTTGTGATTATGTGTCCGAGATATTGATACTGTTTTACTTGTAGTTAGTTCTTCTTCGTGTATTTTTATGTTTAGCCCCTTTCTTCAGTGACTTTGCTGATTATCATGGTTTTTGTTTTTTGGATGTTTATATCTAGTTGATATTCTTTACTAGATTTATCGACATGACCTTTTAGTCTTTGTAGTTCATGTTCACTGACAGCTAAAAGAACAGTGTCAAATGCATATCTCAGGTTGTTTATTATTTTCCCATTGATTTTGAGTCCTGGCATTTCTTCCATATGTTAAATATTTTCTCTGTGTAGATATTAAATAGGCTTGGTGATAAAATGCATTATTGTCTTACCCCTCTTCTTATTTCTATGTATAGAGAGTAGCTGTTTTCACACTTTATTGATGCAGTTTGTTCCCAATATATATTTCTAATCAGTCTGATGCCCCTTCTGTCTATACCTATTTCTTGAAGACATTTGATTAATTTTTCATGTTGGACTCTGTCAAAGGCCTTGCTGTAGTCTATGAAGCAAAAGTAGATACTTTTTTGGACTTCTATATATTTATCTAGCACTGATTGGATACAAAGTATAGTTTCTCTGGTTCCTTTGTTTTTCCTAAAACAGAAAAGTTATTCACCGACCTCCATGTCTATCTCTTTTTAAATCTTTCATGTATTATCTTGAGGTGCATTTTGATTATGTGATTTATCAAACTTATTGTTCTGTATTCTGTACAATCCACAGCCTTGGTCTTCTCTTATGTAATGGTATGATGTGGTGCCATTGAACGGACGGACTGGTTCAATTCCCGTTAGTCTCAAGAATTTTTAATTTATCCTCTGGCTTCCTTCTTGAATTTACTTGTTTAGGTACATGGCCCATTTCATAAATATCATTGCAAAAGTTCTGTGACAGTTTCCACACCAAATTCATCTAGAGTATTTATTATGTCTACTGTTATGTTGTAGGAGCCTGCGGCCTTTCCACAGTTTATTGCGTTTTCTACTTCTGCTTTCAGTATTGCTTGTCCATCATTGCTGTGTATTGTTGGTTTTTTGTTATTATATGCATATTATACATGGCCTTAAACACAAATTCAGACAACTTTGATAAATTCTTCAAATTTGTATTTATATAATATATTTAAAAAAAAATATCCTGCAATATTCTACCATTGTCCATTAATCGTAATGCAGTGTATTTCAATTGGACATTCTCGACATTAAAACAAATAGCATCACTTTTTCTGTATAATTATGTGCCCTCTGCTTATATGAGTTTGGGAGCCCTGAATGTTCACACTGCATGCTGGAAATTGTAAATTCGGGATAATAATGGTGAACACAAGTTTCGTCTACTGTCAACATAGTGTCAAATTGTTTTTTTATGGGACACTTTTTCATCAAGCACCGGCAGCAAGTTTACTCTCGTCTGCTACTGTTCAAGTGTCAACATACGCTCAGTCCAGAAGGTAAACAATTTTCTCATGATCTGTCTGTTGTGTAAAACTTTATTAACCTTTTTTTCCTACAGCAGTATCTTCTTGTTTTTATGTTAACAGAATCAAACCAAAATGACAAGATTAATAACTCACTGCATCCTTCTATGTATTTCAAGTAAGTGGTTCTCATGTTATTTCCGGAATTTTATGGCAACCATGAGCTCTGATTTCACTATTCTGACACATCGTTACAGCAACGTCGACTTCGTTATAACAGGACTGACTGCATCGTCAATGCGAAATTCCATGCCGACTATTGCCATGTTTTGCATTTGTCCATTAATTATACTTTGTGTCGCCAGCCAAAAAAAACAAAAAAAAACGGAAAAAGTCGACAATGCCAAGATAAGTAACCCTGCAAGATCATTGCGCCTACCTAAGATAGATGTGTCGGGCCATTGGCGTAAATAAAACGGCGACACAACGCATTTCCATTCTCTGGACTACATCCTGCTGGTAGTCTAGTAGGACCATTGTCCTGTTACAAGAGATATCTAGTGGGAGTTTGAGAATGAACGCTGAAGAAAAAGATCATTGCACTATACCAAAGAAGTTCCTGTATTATGTGATAATTGACTCAAAAACGTGAACTTCTACCTATTTTTAGTAACAACCGCCTCTCTATGTGACCCATGCTCAATCTCTGTATATCCAGAAGTCTGTGACAACATTCTGTTGGAAATGTTTTGGGGCTTCTGCTACAATATAGATTCGAAGTTTGAGAACGAAGGGGAAAGCCTACACAACGCATTATTAATTACCAGAACATAAGTTCTTTTAAGTTCAAATCAATTACTAGAACATAACTTCTTTAAGTTCAAATCAATTACTAGAACATAACTTCTTTAAGTTCAAATCAATTACTAGAACATAACTTCTTTAAGTTCAAATCAATTACTAGAACATAACTTCTTTAAGTTCAAATCAATTACTAGAACATAACGTCTTTAAGTTCAAATCAATTACTAAAACACAACTTCTTTAAGTTCAAATCAATTACTAGAACATAACTTCTTTAAGTTCAAATCAATTACTAGAACATAACTTCTTTAAGTTCTTATGAATTACTAGCACATAACTGCTTTAAGTTCTTATCAATTACCAGAATAACATTTCTTCATGTTACTGATTATCCTTGGCTTTTGTGTGCGTGTGTGTGTGTGTGCGTGAGTGTATATATGTATATATGATCATGTGTTAATATGTACTCAAGATATCAGAAACGTTAAACTTTGTCCAGAGTCTCATCTCTGTATATAAAAAATGATCGACGTTGCCACAAATAATTTACTAAACTGTCATAAATCTGTTACAGTTGGACACTGCTGGGTTTTGGTAAATACAAAATCAATAGCATACATGGAAATAAAAGAAAAACCAGAAAAACACAAATGGGATAAGGGATAGAGAGATAAAACAATTGGAAACAAAGAAAAAAAAGCACCTCCTTGCTGAAGTACAAGACAGATTTAATCTTCCTCCAGTAAATCAAGCGCAAGTGGAGAGAACTTCACTTAGAGAGTCAATATTTGTCAGGTTATTTCTCCTTATTCATCCCTCAACAACAATGGTTCATATTTTTGTCTACCCTTACCCTCCTTCTGGGACACATTCTGTTCTGTCCCCCCCCCCCCATAATTCGATCTATTAACCTTTCACTCCTTGCAGACCTTAGGTCCTCAACAAATCTCTTCCATCTTGTCTGATCCTTAGCTATTTCTTCCATTCCTTTCCATATCGCACCCCTCCTTTTGTGAATGTATGACTCTTTGGTTCTTGTTTCCAATTAGTGCCTACCGCCAAGGGAAATAATTACAAAGGTATGTACTACCACAAGGGTTAAATATAAATATATTTACGATTAGGATTAGTTATGTAAAACATAACTAACCCTAAACCCATAACCCTAAAATATGAATATTTAAATGAATTACTGATTAATTCTTCGCAACGAAGGTTGGCTGCAACAGATCTCCAACATTCCCTGTCTCTTGTTTTAGTGGTGCACTCTGCTAGACTGTAACCTGTCCATCATGTGATGTCTACTCTCCCACTTATATCGCTGCCTACAGCTTGCTCGCTTCATTTTGACTTTCCTCAAGTAAGGTTTTCAATAACTGATTAATTATTTATATGATATTTATATATGATATATAGAATATATTACCGTTAAAATACGTTGGTAGGCACTCATTGGAAACGAGAACCGACTATTTCTTCCATTCCTTTCTATATCATATCCTTCCTTTATATACGTATAATTCTCCCTTTTTCCTCTTATTGGCTCCAAAACAATGCCTGGTTTACAGTGTCTTGTGTTGGTCCGCGTGGTTTATGTTCCATCTATCTTCAGCCTGACTTCTTGGGTCATGTCTCTACTAGCGCTCGTTGATTGTTTCAAATGAGTTCCTCGTTGATCACCGTATACACCATTACAAACTTTCTATTCTAATGCCTGACTTAAACTTTCTATTCTAATGCCTGACTTAAACTTTCTATTCTAATGCCTGACTTAAACTTTCTATTCTAATGCCTGACTTAAACTTTCTATTCTAATGCCTGACTTAAACTTTCTATTCTAATGCCTGACTTAAACTTTCTATTCTAATGCCTGACTTAAACTTTCTATTCTAATGCCTGACTTAAACTTTCTATTCTAATGCCTGACTTAAACTTTCTATTCTAATGCCTGACTTAAACTTTCTATTCTAATGCCTGACTTAAACTTTCTATTCTAATGCCTGACTTAAACTTTCTATTCTAATGCCCGACCTCAACTTTCTTTAATAATGTCCGATTTTAACTTTCTATTCTAATGTCCGATTTTAACTTTCTATTCTAATGTCCGATTTCAACTTTCTATTCAAATGCCCGACCTCAACAACAAAATATTGTAAAAATATTCTCAACTTTGTAAATGGGAGATTAAAAACTTGCGAAGGCACGGCGCTTTCAACCTAAGACCAGAGTATACGTAGGTTATATCCGGTCGTATTATATAAGACTAATAGATCAAGTCAATAAATCAAGTAATGAATATGGACTGGATATAAATATCCAAAAAACAAAAACCATGATAATCAACAAAGACATAGAAGAACAGAAGGTAAACATAAACATACAGGGAGAGAAACTACAACAAGTAAAACAGTATCAATATCTTGGACACATAGTCACCAATGATGGCAGATGTGAAACAGAAGTTAAAAGGAGAATAGGAATGGCTAAAAGTACCTTCAATGACATGAGGAAATTATTAATATCTAAACAAATTACAAACAAGTTAAAAATGAGAATTATAAAATGCTACATCTATTCCATATTAATGTATGGCTCAGAAACATGGACACTAAATAAACAATTAGAAGACAAAATTGATGCCTTTGAGATGTGGGTATATAGAAGAATAGGGAGAACATCATGGAAAGAGAAGAAAACAAATAAAGAGGTGCTAAAGACACTTAATATGAAGAAAGAATTACTAAGAGAAATAAAGATTAGGCAAATAAAATACTTTGGACACATTAAAAGACACGACACCTTATTGAAGACCTTACTTGAGGGTAAAGTCAAAGGGAAGCGAGCAAGAGGTAGGCAGAGATACAAGTGGGAGAGTAACATCACACGATGGACAGGTTACAGTCGAGCAGAGTGCACCACCAAGACAAGAGACAGGAGATGTTGGAGATACGTTGCGGCCAACCTTCGTTTCGGAGACGGCACTTGATGATGATGATCAGGTCGTAACGATTGTCAACTTTCTTCATGGATTATTATGTCGTCTTAAATATGGTTCAAATAATAACTTGTTTCCCCCCTTACCCCCACGAGACAGTTTCCAGTGGCACACTATTCCCAATTATTCCTTTGTGGTCCACCTCAAGCAAAACTGATGTGACCGACGGGTGGTTCACACAGTCCATTTTGAGAACCCCCTGCTTTACTCTAGCCTTTCCTCTCACCCCCCTACTTATTTCTTTCTGCTCAACAAAGACAATTGCCACTAACGACATCTCTCTCTCTCTCTCCTCTCTATCACCCCATCCCTCCCCCATCCTACAGTACTATATTTCACTTGGACAAAGACTAACGTTACTAACGGCATCAGATTCTCCAGCAACAAAGACTTCCAGATCTGCTTTCTCCCGCCAATACTCGCAGCAGTGAACGTTGAAATTTCTGCTGGAAGTACACATTTTTTACTGTCAAGACTAGAAACAAACACTATTATGTCTGTCAATGACTTGAGTGTCATCTGATGGGGGATGTACTTAAATCACGCCTACAATTAGGGGGAAAGGGGGGGGGGAGAGAGAGAGAATGAACAAGTTTAACAGTTAATGTGGGAGGGGGTGGTGGTTGTGTTTGA
Source organism: Meghimatium bilineatum (assembly GCA_034231615.1). Classification (NCBI taxonomy): domain Eukaryota; kingdom Metazoa; phylum Mollusca; class Gastropoda; order Stylommatophora; family Philomycidae; genus Meghimatium; species Meghimatium bilineatum. The sequence continues at coordinate 8,187,583 of CM067309.1, read as the reverse complement.
CAAAAGTTGACGTCAACAATAAAATAATTGTATGTGACAATTTAATTGTTATAATTGAAAATTTGACTGGACAAATCTGGAGGAAAAACAAAAATTATTTAGTTTCAGTTCTAAGTTTTCAGCAATATTTCATTTGGGGGGGGGGAGAGGGGGAAGAGATGTTTTTACAATTAAAAAAGGTAGGATTCCTGACTTCTTGACAGTTTGTTAATAAGGAGAGGGGGGCCGTAGTAAAAAATATTCACAGCAAATTGTTGACATAATTATAGAGTCTCGAATATCACTAAATGAGTGGTTTGATTGAATGATGAATGAGCGATATGGCTGAATGAGTGATATGGCTGAATGAGTGATATGGCTGAATGAGTAGTATGACTGAAATGACTGAATGATGGGCACGACTGAATGAGTAACGTCACTGAATACGGCGGGTGCAAAGGGAACGAATTGCTCTAGGCGGACCCAGGGTTAGCAGATAACCAAGATCCCAAATGTACCTCCACGCGGTGCACCCTGGAAACAGAAATACAGCGGCTCGAACTGATTCTGGCCAAATCATTTGGGGATCGTGTCCGAGAATGTGGAGGTAGCAGATGGAAAGAGATTTCACTGCACAAGAGACAGACAATATCTCCGACACCACCAGCATCACCACGTATAGCGACACTGTCGACATACAGTTAAGCTAGTCAGTCCAGTCCGAACATTGGAGGGGCGGCCAATGTAAAATACACGTAAAGGTAGATATATGGCGAGAGACAAATAGATTTCATACCGAGTACAATGAAAGTGCAGAACAGCGCTAGAGGGCAGCGTGAACTGCAAATAGAAAGTGAAAAGTCCCTAGGAAAGGGGAACTACAAGCTCCGTCAGCTCGAGACGAGCTTCTAGTTACCTGTGTTCCTTACAGGCAGAGACCCAGACCCATTCATTGGCATTTGGTAAAGCAAGAAGACCTAATCCAACTCTAATGTCGAGCCTTCCTAAATCGGAAATATGCTCGCGAAGAGAAAGGGTTCTGTACCCGATGGGCTTAGGCACAAAAGGGACAACGATTTAGCCCTGGCCCAACTCTACTGTCAGGTTTTCCTACACCGGAAATACACTTTAAGAGAGAAAGGGTTCAGTACCTGATGGGCTCAGGCGCTATTGGGACATGGACGCTCAGCTCGAGAACGCCTTGCTCTGAAACGCGTGGTGTGAGACTCGAACTTGGACAAGGGGTACACGGTGTCGGTGAATGACACCTCGGCTAAGAGGGCGAAAGAGCCAGGGCCCAACTCCTCTGTTGAGTTCTTCCCCTTAAGGAACCAGGCTCACGGATAAGAAACGGTTCAGTACCCAATGGGCACAGGCACAGCACGAGTCAGACGAGATCAAGAATCGTCTGGGCGAAGAGTCGCCACTACGCGTGCCTGGAGACAGATACAGAGGCTGTCACAGGCTAAGGGTAGCCCACCCGAATTGTCAAGGCATGCCGAAATCGGATGTGCTAGACCTACAAGGCGCATAACGGTGGCACAACGTAATCACGCTCCCGGCGGAAATCGCACGGACACCCGTGATGGTTACAATAAAGCGAACGCAAAACAAACAAACTGAATACGGCATGCGACTCAATGCACAGAGATGTGGATTTGTTTAGAAAGTAGGTAGATACTAAGTTTACTCAACCAATGCCTACATTGGCTCAGCCCCGTTAATTTGTAAATTCTGAAAATAAATAGCAATGACAAATCATATCAAGACCATCTTCACGTATGACCAGGTGGCTACTTAAAAACAGTTGTAACATGACTAATTTTACGTCTGTCATTGACTGTTGATACAGAGTACACACAAGGTGACCAACAAAAATCACGGAAATGGTCAAATTACTCATTTTAGAAGACTGTTTTCCAATTTACCTGGTCTTATAGACCCGAATGTCACGATCATTTACATAGCAACTCCCTCCACTATTTCTAATTTCTGCAACTCAGACACCCCCTGTACCCTGACGCATTCCACTTCAGCATGGTGGATTCATGGTACTCTATAAGGGATAAATGAAGGGACAGCAAGCACCACCGCCTAATCTCCTTAGTCGCCTATTACGACATGCATGGACAGTAAACAATGTTGCTTTTCTTGTCTCCCATTTCGGGCTCTGGCAACAGAAGTACGATACAATATGAGGCAGAAATTAACATCTGACGAGAATGTAAACAAAATAAACACGAGATTGTCCGCTAATACATACAGTCGAAATTATTGTGTGCTTGTCCAAAAAAAAAACATGTTGGCTAATGGGAAAAACAGCCTTCTGAAATGACTAACTTGAATTTCTAAAGATTTTCATTGGTTGTCAATTATAAATATAGCGCGGCGACCAATGAAAATCTACAGAAAAATCCAAAAACAAAAAATATATATATGCGCACGTACGCACCCACACACGGCCGATCATAGATTGACTGGCTGGGTGTGATTGCGAGGGACAATGCTATGAACATGCTAGTCTTGTAACTACAAATGCGACTAGCGGTACATTAAAACGGTATCAAATGCTTGTTCAATCTATTAATACCAGGTATAATCAGACTTACATTATTTTCTCAATCTCATCTGTAATCAACACTTCGGTATAACAAAGATTCGTTACAATGTCACAATTTTCGAGTATCCAATTTAGTCAATGTAAAGGCAAAAGTTACCAACATGCCATGCATATTCGCAATAACAATAAACAACCCTTTGAGTGAAATTGAATCACTCCCTCGGAAGTGACCCCTGTATCGTTACTCAAGCTACCATGATATAAACTACAAAGTAAAAACAAAGGACAGACGACAAAAGATATCATGGCGGAAAAACAGCAGTAACGGAAATGAGAATCATCAATGGGGTACTTTAATCATCAATCAGACATGGGGTACTTTACAAATGATGACCACAGATCCAGTTGCCGGAGACATTTGTTGATGCCTTACAACACCCTGGTAGGAGGGGTGGTCAATAATTATTTCGTCGTCTCTGGTTTCGTGGTCAAGGAAATAAAGAAAAAATGACAGCCGCCTGACTCATCATCACCATCAAGTGCCGTCTCAGTAACGAAGGTTAGATGCGTCAGATCTTCAACATCCCATGTCTCTTGTCTTGGTTGTGCACTCTGCTAAACTGTAGCCTGTCCGTCTCGTAATGTTTCTCTCCCATTGCATCTCTGCCTACCTCTTGCTGGCCTCCCCTCGACTTTACTCTCATGTAACCCTAAACAAGGTGTCATGTCTTTTAATATGCCCAACATATTTTATTTAATCGATCTTTATTTCCCTTAATAATTCGTTTTTTATACTAAATTTTGTCGGAACCTCTTCGTTTGTTTTCTGTCGTTACTTCTACAGAGTTCAACGTAAATCTACTGAGATAATATCCGTATGCCGCTCAATAAATCGACCTTCGTGTTTCAGTATTACAATGTAACACTGATTCCTTTCACAATTAAACTTTCTGTCGCTGTAAGGAACATCATGATGAAATATGTTAACAATATTGTAAATTATAATTTTTTCCCCTAAAAAATATAATTAAAAAACTAATCTGGAAACATCCCCGGGGGATGTCTCCGCCGACTAGCAAGATAGTAAGGTCAGCTCTGTCAGGGGCAAAGAATGAATGATGAACTAGAGGTTCTGCCTTACAGATGTGGCATGATTTCTTGGATCGTTCTTCCAAATTTTAAACTGTATTAATGAACTTTGGTGTGTCCATGTTAGAGCACCTACATAGTAACTTTGGTGTGTCCATGTTAGAGCACCTACATAGTAACTTTGGTGTGTCCATGTTAGAGCACCTACATAGTAACTTTGGTGTGTCCATGTTAGAGCACCTACATAGTAACTTTGGTGTGTCCATGTTAGAGCACCTACATAGTAACTTTGGTGTGTCCATGTTAGAGCACCTACATAGTAACTTTGGTGTGTCCATGTTAGAGCACCTACATAGTAACTTTGACGACGGTTTTATCTAATTTAGGAAGACAAGAGTATTTAATTTTTAGCTAGATACTTCGCGAATGAAGTTACAATTATTAAGGAGCATTATTTTTCCAGTGGACAATGAGAATAGCAATGACAATAGCAATAGAAATATATATATGGAATGAAATCCTACAGAAAAGTCATACGAATATTGTGGACAGAGATATAATCCGACACAGATTTCCGCAAAAACCTGAACATAGAAGATTAGTTTCTTAAAACAAGAGAAAACGAAAGTTAACATATTTTGTATACGTGAAAAGACATTAATTCGAAAAAGTAATAATCTCGGAAAACCTTCGAAGACCTGTCTTCACAGCACTGAAGACATGTTTCATTATGTTGTGTTATGTTCCCCCAGGGCCATAGTCGGCGCATAGGACAGAAACCACAGCCTTCCATTTCTGTCTTTGTGTTGCCAGGTCTTTCAATTGTTGCGTGTTGTTTAGGTTCATTGACATGCCTTCTCTATTAATGGTTCTTGGTGAGTTTCTCTAGGTCTCCCTCTTCTTCTTACTCCGGGTGGCACCCAATTTAGTGACTGAAGGGGAATTCTTAGGCTATTCATTCTGAGAGCATGACCGATAGCGTCCATTGTTTTTGTCTAATGAAGGAAGATATATAGGCTTGTTTGCTTTCCTCTCGTATAGTAGTGTTAGATTTCACGTCACTCCACTTAACATTCAGTATGGTAAGTAGGTATTTGTTTTCAAAGATGTCTAGTCTATTATCTGTGGCTTGTGTGACTTTCCTTGTGAGACGTCATTTTTTGGAAAGTCTTCTCGCCCGTGTGTTGACGGGGCCCGAAAGGGGAGCAAAGAATAGCAACACTGTTTACATTCCATGCATGTCGTAAAAGGCGACTAAGGAGGTTATGGGATGGAATTGGCTGCCCCATCCCATATAGGATCAGTGACACATAGCCATGATGAAGTCGGATGTGTCAGGCCGAAAGGCGCAGATATCGCAGCAATGCTGTAAACCATGACACCGCGCATTCCGTTCTCCGGACTACATCCTGCTAATCTGCAGGAGTTTGAGAACGAACGCAGAAGAAGAAGGAAAGTCTTATAATGTAGGTCGCCCTTTTTGCAATCACAATCTTCGGAGGTCGCCCTATTTGCAACGTGCGTTTCGCTGATGATATTGATCTAATAGCTTGGTCAGAACAAGAACTACAAGAGTTCACATCAAAGTTGGAAAAAGTTACACGCAAGTACGGAATGCAAATCAACACAGAAAAGAACAAGATCTTCGTTAAACAGCAGAGACTAACACAGAACAGCATGCTGAATGGATATAATCTTGGGCAAGTGTATACTTTCAAATACCTCGGATCTAGTATATGCAAGGATAGAAAATACAATACAAAAATTTAAGGTAAGGCCGGAGATGACTTTAGTTTTATGTCCAGACTAAACTACCAGGACTCATGTTTAATGAAGTTCGGGGCATGGTGCCGTCTCTACCAAGAACGTGCGATAGGAAAAGCTTGCCAGGTGGTTTCTGGTCAACCACTGGTTAGGCAGATGAGAACTAATGAAAACTGTGTGCTATGACACCCGGTTCATAACTTGTATTACATTGACTTAGCTTGACAGCAGCTTGATTGACTGTCCTCTTGTCCTTATTCGGTCATTTTCAATATAATGATAAGGACTGGATAATGGAGTGTTGTCCTGAGCACGAAATGTACGGTGTGGTCATCAGAACGGAATTCTACATCCACTCACGTACTGCCGGATCCCAAAAGATAAGAATAGTAACCGTGGCGATATGGGCAAGAAAAGAATAGTAACCGTGGCGATATGGTCAAGAATAGAATAGTAACCGTGGCGATATGGTCAAGAATAGAATAGTAACCGTGGCGATATGGTTAGGAAAAGATTAATAGCCGTGGCGATATGGTCAAGATGTTTAACTTACCAAAACTTACCAAAGACTATCGGTTTGAAGCATCTGAAACCACCATGGGTTTGGTTGTGTTTTTTGTGGGGGGGGGGGGGGGAGTAATTTTGACCTGTGGATTTGTACAGTCAATACAGTCTCTCCTTTTTTTCGGACTGCTCAAGTCGTCAGTCACACGACCTTGCACAGTACTATAAGACCTTTCAACGGTAAATGTAAACATGACTTAAAAGGTTGATTTTGATTATTTCCGAGAATTTCGTTGGTCTGCCTTGGCTATTTTTGGCATGCGATACCCAAGTACATAGTGACCAACGAAATTTCCGATAACAATTAAAAAACGTAACGAATGAAGTCCTAATTAATTCTGTGCAAAAGTCGTCTATACTGCCGACGGTGCCGATCACACCAGCGATCCAACTTTTTCCTAATGTTTCAACTGCATCTGATACTTTCCATTTTCATGTAGTAATCTATAGCAGTTGGGGTTTTTTTTTAAATTCTTATGCACCGTATTATTTTATTTTTTCCTTTACATTTAATAACAGACAGTGTCTCCACTAAACACATTTCATAACAGTGTCTCCACTAAACACATTTCATAACAGACAGTGTCTCCACTAAACGTCTTGACTTTTTCGTTTCTTATTACTTCGATATTTACACTGCATTTCTTAGCATCTCACCTCACAGGTGACAACTCTCATTGCGTTTTCCTCTACTTCAAACCGCTGTCATTGAAAGTAAACAAACAAAACACAGTGAACTAGGAAAATTTGTCGCTGGATAAAATTTCAAACTGCTAATTTACTCTGTTAATGTCAACCAGACCACGCCCCAATCCCGTTACAGAGTTTGTACGATTGAGTGTGTCAGCCATAATGAAACAGAAATGATACAAACACAAGAACAGACAACTCTCATCTTTTAGCCCGATGACCTATATTTTCAAGAATGGCATCCCTTTCTGATCTGCATATTTTTTTATGAAGGATATAGTTGGAAAACAGGGCATGAGGTGGGGGTGAGTGTGTGAAACCAAAAAAGAAAAAGATTTAAAAAAAAAAAAAGATTAGACGAAATCAATGAGATGATCTGGAACCACGTCTAACAAAGAAGAGAAACTCAGTGCTGCAGACCTGATATTGCGTGTAATCACGGATGGAACTAAGGGGCGGAACTCATGCGGAGAGAACGCAGGAGGGGACGATATGCGACAGATTAGGAAGCACGATAGATTAAAAAGTGCATAAGAGCTGAAATTGAATTACAAAGTAGATGAAATATCGGAAAGTTACTCTACTTTGTTCTAAGTGCGGGTCCCGTAAGACAAGAGTCGTGTAACCTTGTTTTAGACATACAAAGAAGCGATGGGGCAGGAGACTGGCAATAAATGGTAAATATTATGGAAAATTAAAGGTATACCTCGACGGTTATAGTTCGCCGAAGCACAACCTCCAATATTCGTTATATTAAAACTCTCTCATATAACCAAGTTGGTCTTTCGTTCAATGTTGAAAGAAAAGTCAGAGGCGTGGGTACGTTGTCCTGGGAGGTGGGAATCGTGTGTACATTACTCTACTTGATTAACTCTGGTGATCTTTTTGTGAAAAATCGCTAGGAAGAGAGGTACCCACATATTGGCTACGTCCCTGGTACTAAAAGTCATGTTCTCGTTTGCTAAAGGGGAGGGTGGAGGGATTGAACACCTCATAAGCCCCATCTATTCAAGGACTTAAAAAGAGTACTTCGCCATTTGAGCTATTTTGTACTTAAGAGCTACTTTGTACACAAGAGCTACTTTGTACATAAGAACTACTTTGTACATAAGAGCTACTTTTTTTAAGACTACAGCAGAAGAAATGTGTCTGGCCATTGGTCCCAATAAAACGGCAACACAACACATTTTCATTTCTGGACTACACATGCTATAAATCTAATAGGACCATTGTCCTGCTACAAGAGAGATCCAGCGGGAGTTTGAGAATGAACGATAAAGAATAAAAAGTACTACGACTAAAATGAAAAATGTAAGAAATAATTTAACAGACAGCTAGAAAGTAAGGTTAACGGATGGACGGACAGAAAGACAGTAAGGTTAGCGTACGGACGGACGGACAGATAGACAGTAAGGTTAGCGGACGGACAGATAGACAGTAAGGTTAGCGGACGGACGGTCGGACAGATAGACAGTAAGGTTAGCGGACGGACGGACAGATAGACAGTAAGGTTAGCGGACGGACGGACGGACAGTAAGGTTAGCGGACGGACGGACAGTTAGTCAGTAAGGTTAGCGGACGGACGGACAGAAAGGTTAGCGGACGGACGGACAGAAAGACAGTAAGGTTAGCGGACGGACGGACAGATAGACAGTAAGGTTAGCGGACGGACGGACAGATAGACAGTAAGGTTAGCGGACGGACGGACAGATAGACAGTAAGGTTAGCGGATGGACGGACTGATACATCTTTGTTCTTTTATCTTTCCATGGAAGTAACATGCTGATTATAGAAGGCTTGGCTCAACTCCAAGAAGTTCACAGTTCAGGCGCGTCCAGTGGTTGCCAACATGTTGCCGATTGTATGGTTGACTTACTCTCAGAAGATCATGTTATGATTTGCTACCCTTGTGGGCAATGTTATGGTTTGCTACCCTTGTTGGCCCCTGAACAACACATTCGCACTGAGCCAGTAAGTGGATTGCCTACAGAAGTTCAGATATGTCAGGTTTTTTCACAAAACTAAACGCCGACGCAAAGCATCTCTGTGGTTTTTTTTAGTCCGACACATTAGATTTCGGCATGCGACGATACTTACACATTATCCACAGCAACGCGATAGATGAGCTGGGAAATGGTATTTAATGGTGTATGTCTTTTGAGTGACAAGTTAAGGGGTTGAAAAGGGCGAGGGGTGTAAAAACCGCTGAGTTGTACAGTACGGGGTTATTAAGAAGTTAGAGCAACACCAAGAAATCATTCAAGAAAAACGTCAGAAGGATCACATGTGGGACAACATGGATAGAGCGACAGAGAGTGTTAGAGAAAATAAATAGCTGGTAATGTGGGAAGAGAGAGAAGCGTGTGTTTTTTTTTCTTTCTTAAAATATCTTCAGAATCAGTGTGTTTTTTGTGACAAAGAAAACTCTTGAATTCTGCAGTTCAAATTAAAGATTCTCATATTTGTGTGACTCTGTGTCTGTGTGTGTATGTGTGTGACTGACTGTGTGTGACTGTCTGTAACTGAGTGTCTGACTGTGAACGACTGAGCGTCTGACTGTGTGTCTGACTGAGAGTCTGTGTGTCTGACTGTGTGTGTGTGTGACTGAGTGTCTGTGTACGACTGTGTGTATGATCGTGTACGAATGACTGACTGTGTGCGACTGAGTGTAAGACTGTGTTTCTGACTGTGTGTAATTGAGTGTCTGACTTTGTGTGACTGGGTGTCTGCTCAATGTCTCACATACGTCCTTCTGTTAAATATTCTGGAAGTGGAAAGAAATGGCAAGCACGTATAGGAGGAATGTGATACATCTAACACATTGCAGATCAACAACTTGGATCATCTCTCTCTAACGTTTCGAGCTGAATTGGCATTCCTCAACTCCGATGGACTAACAACAGTATATCTCGGATGTCTTAATCTCATATTCATATTTTTTTTTCTATCTCAACAAGAAAGACAAGATCAATGAATTTAATTTCAGCATTTTTTTCTTAGAGCATTCGTTTTCAAACTCCCGTTGGAACTCTCAGCAGGTCAATGGTTCTGCTAGATTTCAACCAGGATCTAGTACACACAACGGCTACACCTTGTTGTGTCGCTGCTTTATTTAAGTCAATATTTAACTCAACACATCCGACTTCGGTGATATCTTAATTTCTATTGACGGTGCTCTTTTCAGTGATCAATTTTCGTCAACATTTTTCTTCTTTCCTATCCTGTTTAATTATTTTGTCTCCTAAGTCCTACGAGTCATATTTATGTTAGGTTATCGACTCCATGTACGTCTATGTAGTCAACCTTTCTATATCGGTGCTTATTTTTTCCATTTATTTTTTTGTATATCTATATCTTGATAAAGACCTTTCGTTCAAAACGTCCAGGAGCTCATCTGTAAAATCTATTTAGACAGTTTTGTATTTGTGTTATAATTATCTACCTATTGTAGGAAACATGGGCCGAAACTGATTGGATCACTGCCTCTAACAAAGTAATAGATGACATCCCTAGCGAAGGAAAGTACCTGATCTTGTTGAACCACTACCTTCACGTAACATCCTCATATACCAGTGCTTACGTAGGGATGATGACAGCAATTAAGGAATCTCTCATCAGACTTTTTGTGAGAAATCCACAAGCTTTTGTTGTACTTCAAGTAAGATTTCTTTTTTCTTGTTTTATTTTTACAACACAGCCCAGCTAACTATAAAAACATTGTAGGGTATCCTTGTCATGACGTGGTCATCAATCGTGACCTTCGACAATACTTCTAAGACCTCTTTACAGAAATAATTTGGACTTCACTATTACGTTTTTTATTGTAGTCGTGCGTTTTGTTAGCCACTATTTATATACTTGGAGTCACCTTGGAGTTGGCTATTTTTGGCATGCGACTACCAAGTATATAGATAGTGACAAACGAAAATCACGAAAATAATCAAAAACGTAACGAATTAAGACCAAATTAATTCTGTACAGGGGTATTTACTGCCGACTGTCTCACTTCACCAGTATTCGGAGTGTTTTTGTACTGTTTTCTCCAATTGAACATCTCTACGTCCCTCGCGGGTTATGGATCGCACTATATTACATCGGTTCTAGAGCTAAGACGTGTTTTTCTTCATTGTTGACCCAGCTGAGAGACTGGGCATATAACATCTTCATTGTTGACCCAGCTGAGAGACTGGGCATATAACATCTTCATTGTTGACCCAGCTGAGAGACTGGGCATATAACATCTTCATTGTTGACCCAGCTGAGAGACTGGGCATATAACATCTTCATTGTTGACCCAGCTGAGAGACTGGGCATATAACATCTTAAATGTTGACCCAGCTGAGAGACTGGGCATACAACATCTTCATTGTTGACCCAGCTGAGAGACTGGGCATACAACATCTTCATTGTTGACCCAGCTGAGAGACTGGGCATATAACATCTTCATTGTTGACCCAGCTGAGAGACTGGGCATACAACATCTTCATTGTTGACCCAGCTGAGAGACTGGGCATATAACATCTTCATTGTTGACCCAGCTGAGAGACTGGGCATACAACATCTTCATTGTTGACCCAGCTGAGAGACTGGGCATACAACATCTTCATTGTTGACCCAGCTGAGAGACTGGGCATACAACATCTTCATTGTTGACCCAGCTGAGAGACTGGGCATACAACATCTTCATTGTTGACCCAGCTGAGAGACTGGGCATACAACATCTTCATTGTTGACCCAGCTGAGAGACTGGGCATACAACATCTTCATTGTTGACCCAGCTGAGAGACTGGGCATACAACATCTTCAATGTTGACCCAGCTGAGAGACTGGGCATACAACATCTTCAATGTTGACCCAGCTGAGAGACTGGGCATACAACATCTTCATTGTTCGATGCCGATGTTCTTTCATGTCACAATGTCATGCCGACAAGTATCTTCTCTCTTGGTCTTCCCATATCAATCTTGCACTTTAATTTTCCTGCTGCTAAGATGTGCTCCATCTTTTCTCTTCTCGTGATTTCTCCAAAGATATAGACTGTCAAGAATACTAATGACCAGCTCTTGTTGTGAATTAACTTGTTTCGAGAAATCTAAAAGCTTTTTATCTTCTAATGGTGTTCTCAATTTTTATAACAGCATGTTTTCCTGTGAAGGAGTACAGTAGGAAGGCTTTCTATGGGCTGTGGAAATAAAGCCCGCTTTGCCAAAGCAGATGCCGCGATATGTACAGGAAGGATTTTGATTGCACCTCCAAAAGAAAAAAAACTGTCCCAACCGAGGATTGAACCCGGGACCTCAAGGAGTCTATGGTGTTCTCAACATTCTTCTATACGGCTATATCTCCCTATGGTGTTCTCAACTTTCTTCCATAAAGCCATATCTTCTCAACATTCTTCTATAAAGCCATATCTTCTCAACATTCTTCTATAAAGCCATATTTTCTCAACATTCTTCTATACGGCCATATCTTCTCAACCTGTTCATAATATTCTTCAATAAAGCCATATATTACCGCATCTACATAATTTTACGATTCTGTTGACTGTCCAAGATTCACTACCATACACCAGAACTGGTTATAACATTCACACCTCGATTGACAAAGATATATTACATAGGACTGGGTTACATGTACACACAGGAGCAAAAAAAACGCACACTTCCATCCTCATCTTCAACTATGTCTACACATCTTCCCACGGCTTAACATCAATATTTCCTTCACACGACTTGCCTTGAAGTTTTCCCACACTAACTTTCTCATGCAAACATAACCTTCTCAATTCCTGACTAGAAATATCCTCATTTCTTGAACAAATATTATTGTCTTCATACGAGAAGATTTATTTAACAGGTGGTACTGCAGTAAATCGTTCAATCAACTGGTGACAAGTGCAAGTATAGGATCGTGAAGTTTTACAAATTACTCCAAAATCTACACATTATTCATATATATACTAAAATAACAGGACACGACGTGGAAAAAATACTACGTAAGAACAACAACAATTAAGTCCATAAATGAAATAGCGTGACATGGGACAATGAATGATAGTTATTGAAAAACTGTCACAGTATAAAACAGTTTACAATAGCACAGAACATGGAGATTGTTCAAGAACACAAAAGTGTCTGCACATACAAAAAGGGAGGATATTAAGATCGAAAGGCCGTAAGGTATAAAAGTATCGAAAAGCCGTAAGGTATAAAAGTATCGAAAAGTAGTAAGGTATAAAAGTATCGAAAAGCCGTAAGGTATAAAAGTATCGAAAAGCCGTAAGGTATAAAAGTATCGAAATGCCGTTGGGTATAAAAGTATTGAAAGGCAGTAAGGTATAAAAGTATCGAAATGCCGTTAGGTATAAAAGTATTGAAAGGCAGTAAGTTATAAAAGTGCGAGAGATTAGAGACATTATCAATAATAGTGCTCATGTATCCTGTGCAATGGAATAAGTTTGCCTATAGCTTTATTTCAATCAGTTTCCCTATAGCTTTATTTCAATCAGTTTCCCTATAGCTTTATTTCAATCAGTTTCCCTATAGCTTTATTTCAATCAGTTTGCCTATAGCTTTATTTCAATCAGTTTCCCTATAGCTTTATTTCAATCAGTTTCCCTATAGCTTTATTTCAATCAGTTTCCCTATAGCTTTATTTCAATCAGTTTCCCTATAGCTTTATTTCAATCAGTTTGCCTATAGCTTTATTTCAATCAGTTTGCCTATAGCTTTATTTCAATCAGTTTCCCTATAGCTTTATTTCAATCAGTTTCCCTATAGCTTTATTTCAATCAGTTTCCCTATAGCTTTATTTCAATCAGTTTCCCTATAGCTTTATTTCAATCAGTTTCCCTATAGCTTTATTTCAATCAGTTTCCCTATAGCTTTATTTCAATCAGTTTCCCTATAGCTTTATTTCAATCAGTTTCCCTATAGCTTTATTTCAATCAGTTTCCCTATAGCTTTATTTCAATCAGTTTCCCTATAGCTTTATTTCAATCAGTTTCCCTATAGCTTTATTTCAATCAGTTTCCCTATAGCTTTATTTCAATCAGTTTCCCTATAGCTTTATTTCAATCAGTTTCCCTATAGCTTTATTTCAATCAGTTTGCCTATAGCTTTATTTCAATCAGTTTCCCTATAGCTTTATTTCATTTTCCCTATAGCTTTATTTCATTTTCCCTATAGCTTTATTTCAATCAGTTTCCCTATATTTGAGTATGTGTTTTATGAATTCAACATTACGTTCGTAATTAATTTGAATAGATCTTCGACGTGTGTTGTCAGGCTCAAAGGGGAGAAAAAAATACAGGGAGTGTTATCTGCCAGGCATGTCATAAGAGGAAGCTGAGGAAACGTGGAGTTGGATTTGGCTATCTCATACAGGGTCAGTGTCACAGGCCATGCTGAAGTTTGATATGTCAGAATGAAAGACGTAGTCATCGCAGCTAAGATGTCAACCATGGCACAGCTAACGCGTTATGTTCTCGGAATTACATTTAAAGTTGGAAAATAAACGAAGAAGACAAATGAATAATTGTTCATTTAGTACAAAGATGGACAAAATAAAGCCCATATCGTCCCGGCAAGCTATTTTTTTGTGTCCCGTCAGGTTGCGTTAACATTCCTGTAATCGCGAACTCATGAACTCAGATGATATCAGATAATCGCTATCTGAGCCAAACGGTAAAACACTATGCCAAACAGTGACAATGAAAAAAAAAGATCCAGTCAGACTACCACTAATCTCACTAAGTGAAAACAGGGACGCTCGCCATCAGCTTTTTTTATGTTGAGACTTAAAACGCAGCAATTCGTATGGTGCAATGATAATGTTCAGCTCTGTGGCAATTACTTTTGTCTCCTCTGGAACGTGGGGAAAGGTGTATTTAAAAACATAAAAAAATCGCATGTGGGACCTAAAATGGTTGCCCACCACTGATATAATACATGCCTATCAATGATGCCACAACTGAATATTTTCAGTAGATCTGGGGTTTTTCATCAGGGATACTGGAATATCTTTGTCCAAGTATATGGTTATTTCTAAAACATTGGTGGTAACCGTTTTGCTCACAGCAGTCGTTGGTACTTTTAACTAAGACAAGTATGTCGCCGCGGTAAGAAAAGTATGGAGAATGTACAACCACTAGAGAAGAAGGGATTATCAAGTGTTTAAAACCCCAGAATAAATTTGTCTACTTTGGTAATCTACAGAGCCACACATTCAGCTGTTAGCTACATACTACCAGGAGATGTATAATTGTCATTTATATACCACATCCGCATTGCGAATTAATGATAATTCTATTAATAATGTTCCTGGTTCTCATGATAATAATTTAAGACCCTTGTACTAGACATACGTAGAAGAGTTGAACCCCTTTAATATTTCTTTGATATTACCGTACAAACCAGTGATGAACACGGGGATATTAATATTTGAGTTATTCCACAAGTGCCAGTTCTTGGCTACAGATGTGAGGGAAGAGGTGTATGTGCAGTAAGAACGGGCACAGGTACATCGGATAATTTTCAAATTCACTCGGGAGTGAGACAAGGAGTGGTACTATCCGCCCAATTGCTCATAACAGGCATAGATCACATCTGCAAAGACAATGGAAGAAAACAATCTGAAAGATAGCTTCAACGAATTGCTATTTGCAGACGACCAAGTAATAGTAACATCATCAGAAGAGGAACTACATAGAGAAATAGACAGATTACATCAAACATGCCAAACCTTTAACACATGAAGATAAATATACAAAAAAGACCGAAGTAATGAATGTAGTAAGAACATAATATATATATATATATATATATGGAAAAAGTACTGTTACAAGCGACAGGATTCACATACCTAGGAATATAACAATAGACGGCAAGAGCAACAATGAAATACACAATAGATGTAGTAAAGCATACCTAGACCTAGGGCAAAATGACACCAATCTTCAGAAACAAAAATGTAGATATAAACAGCAAAATAACACTATTCAAAACGATTACTATGCCAAAGCTGTGCTACTAATGTCAAACATGGACAACGACAGCACAAGACAAACGTAAACTTGTGACAGCTGCAATGGCATGCTTGCGCAAAATCCTAGGAATATCGCTAAGAGACAGAGTGCGGGTTGAGGGCATTAGACAAAGAACCGGCACATGACCCCAATATTGGAATATATAAAGAGACAACAGATAAAATGGTTTGTACACATCAGCAGACTACCACAACAAGCTATGCTACACAGATACAGTGAAGGCAGAACTAGAGGACGACAACAAAAGCGATGGACCACCGAAATAAAAGAGGCGACAAATTCCACAATATACTCAGCACACACGAAGGCCATCTTCAAAAAACTCTTCTACCCCTGACGCTGAAAGGCATTTAGCGAATAAAGGGGTTTAGCGAATAAAGGGGTTTAGCGAATAGATGAGCAATGAAAATCACGGTAGTCAAATAGCGTCAATTTAGAAGGATGCCACTGATAAGTCCACATGACCTTAGAGTTGACGTGGTACTCCAACCACAGAACAGATAGGCAGTTACCCGGAGTTAAAAGGAAAAAAAATAATAAACAAGCTGTCGTATGGAAACAGCGGTAACAGACGGTAATGTGAGTAAGGGTGAGGACGGTTGAAACCCAAAAAAATGAGTTATCGACCCGGCGGGTACACGTGTGTCTGCGGAAGCATCAGATATGAAACCTGAGAGCGGGGGGGGGGGGGGGACAGAGAAGAAGTATGAGACAGGTTACTTTATCCATTCATTAAAACATTCCAGCTAAAGAAGACGACACGGCTGTGACTAAGTCTCCATGAACACTATTTTGTTTTCCTACTCCAACTGATACACCACTGTTGGTAATATTCAGCTCATAGACATATCGTCGTTTTCTAGTTTATCAAATTGAGGATACGCCCCTGTTATTCAATAATATTTATAAACCAAGTTTGTCATTTACTGCTTCTTAAAGTTTCAGTTTACAAGTTTTATAAAACATCTCAATATGATTTATAAATATGTTACGGTATGTCGACACCAATGTTACAGTCTGTGATGTTTTGAGGCTGCACATGGCTGCCAAGACATCTCAACAGAACGTAAACATGACCTAGAAGACTGATTTTTCTATGACTTCTGTGATTTTGGTTGAGTGATCTTGGCTATATCTATGGTCGATTTTTGGCGGGCGACTCCAAATATATAAATAGTAACCATCGAAATTCACGACAATAATCAAAAACGTCACGAATGAAGGCATGTTTACGTTTTGTTGAGATCTATACCGGAGTCGGTCATAGCTGAAGCATAGTCTTCAGTATAGGACATATTGCCTAATGGGAAATCTACTTCTAAAATGACTATTAACTTGACTTGACTTAACTAAAATGACTTGATTTTCCTAAGCTGTTACACAAAGTACAATCATGGTGTCCAATAAAAAGCATGGGAATGGTCAGTGAGTCATTCAGGATGCTTATTTTCCCATTAGCCTGCAGGTCAAATATTGTAGAGGCCATGGCGGAAGAGCACGCATATCAAGAAAAAAAATAGGATTTAAATGATAAGATGGCCGACTACTTTGTAATCCTTGTCTCTATACAAGAACTCTTGTGTACTTCATCCTTATAACAGGAAGCCTGATGAGAGTGCAGCTAGCTGATCGTTAGATCATCAAGACAACCGTTTCGACTTACGATGTCTTCGTTAGTTACTTAACTCGTAATGGACCAAACCACATATTTGCCGTTTTTCCCTATTTGCTGATTTTGTCCCAGCCGATTAAGAATTAACATCCATTGGTGAGAAGAAAATATACCAAACAATGAAGTACTGATGAAATCTAAGTCTGCATACATGTACATAATGTTGCTGAAGGCACAGACACGCAGAGCAGGACACATGGTTTGCATGAAAGATTATCGTTTACCAAAAGAAGTTGTTCTATGGAGAACTCAAGACTGGCTCCCGGAGGGCGTTTATTCATAAAATCAAAACGAAAATTTGAGAAGGCAGGACAAAGTTAGAGAAACACTGTCATACGCAATTGTGGACTACATCTTACACAAGTATGGACCGCCTCGCATAAACATGGAACTTCTCATATAGATTGAACCATTTACACAAACATGGACCGACTCAAACATGGACCAACTTACACAGAAAGGATCACTTACACAAACATGGAACTCCTTACTCAGAAAGGACCACTTACACAAACATGGACCGCCTCACACAGAAAGGACCACGTACACAGCAAAAATCCTTCTTACCTGCTGTACTGGTGCGGAAGCCTGGAACATAATCCTGCGACTGAGCAGCTCCGCAAATATGCAACCTACTGACCAAATGTCCACTGCTGAAGTATAATGGATGGCGCCCATGAGAATTTCAGGTGCGCGGTAATACTGTGTCACTACCTCCTGTGTCATGGCGACGTTCTCATCTGGTTCCATAATCCGGGCCAGACCAAAGTCACATATCTTGATCCAGGAGGAAAAAGATGTCACAAAAAACCTTATATTACATGCTGTTGTATTGTGTTTTTCTTTATTTTTACAATAACCTAATTCAGCTCATATTTTGGTCATTTTTGTATTCACAATTGCAACTGTTGTTTCCCTTTAAAGTCAGGATTATTTTTGTTCGATGGTTCATTGCACCTTTCAAGATTATACATAATTGCTATATTCTTTATGTATTTACTCTGATGAACTCTCTTTGTACGAAAATTTTATGAAAATTAAAAAGTGTTTGTGTATTTTGAGAGAGTATATTTGTATTATTTAGTTTCACTTTAGATCGTTTTATAAAATTAATAAATTTTTTAGGAAAATGAAATATTAAGTATTGTTACCACTTTATGCATCCAGTTTTTGTAAAAATTAACCCATTTCCATTTATATATTTTTTTAAATACAGTATATAAACGCAACATTATTTCAAGCGTGTGCCATAATTTTATTTCACGGAATTAATGTTTCATCTTAGGCACGAAGACTTTAAACCAAACCCATCTCTGGTCATTCCTAGCGGTACATTGACGATGCTGATTCGCCCACTGCAGTTAATTCTGGCGATGTCGGTCTGTAAAAACAGGACCTCTGTGGGGTCTTCTAGCCCATAGACTAGCGTCATACAGGCGGTTCCTGACCGCTTGATCTGAAATTCGACGACCTGCTGACATTGACTGGACTGTGAAGGGCGCAGATGTAAATAGATTCCTGGGGTGACGTGGCCGTATGAAGCGTTTGGTAGGAGTTGTGAATGGGTCTTCTACTGCTCGACCGGTGGTCTGCCATTAAGCCACTTTGTTGAAATCGCCTCCAAAGGTGACTAATGGTGCTTCTAAACACAGTAAATTATCTGGTCACTACACTTTGTGATTGTCCAGTCTGTAATCGTCCAATGATGATGTATCGTTATTCTGTAGCGAGATGAACCATACTTGAGCATTGAATTTTCAATTGACTTTATTCCAAGACAGTCAATCTTTTATAGGCATTCAATAATATGTTCAGAGAGTTTTATGTTCAGTAAGTTTCACGGGAGTCTCATGAACCTGTTATGAGTTATTGCCAAAACTGTTGTTTTGACCGTGACCTCTTTCATGACCTCACGAATCGTGAGGTGAGTACAATTCAGGTAACCACGAGAAGTTAATGATCAGGTGAAACACAGTCGATATATTGAATTATTTACCAATCAACGAATATATTTTATAAAGTAACTCCAAAAGAAGTTGCGTTTCTATTTTTCTAACAGTAATTGGTACATAAAAATATTAATATACAACTTGTCCTAAATCTGTTTAACATATTTCTGCATATCTAAACCGAGTACAATTGAAATACTCAGTAAACATATTGATATCATCGAACAGATGCATGCGGTTGCATCTGTGGGTTTCACCAATGGCCCACTAAACAAACCACCCATACAACAGAAAACCATGTCGTTATATTGAGGCTCTCTTATGTAAGCTTTGTAGCATGACATCTATACAATTATGTATAGATGAGTAGAAGATTCCTTCAATGGGCACTGCACTAAGCCGAAAGCTGAAGTCTCCTGGGTTTGAAAGAAAACACAGAAAAATCACCCCACTGATATAGGAAGTAAGAGCTAATCGCTCGCAATTCCTGGGTTTTTCAAACAAACAATCATTGAGAACCTCTATTGTTATAATAGAGGGTTACATACACAGCACCACATAAAGTCGCATGTATCAGGGCATTTGGCATGTATCGGGGCATTTGGCATGTTTCGGGGCATTTGGTTCTCTGGACTACATCCTGTAAATCTAGTAGGACAATTGTCCTGCTACAAGAGAGATCCAGTGGGAGTTTGAGTACAAAAGCTTAAAAAAATACAGCATATATTTGTATATTTTTTTATTTTACCGTTATCACTGACGACTGCATTGGACATCAGCCATCAACTAACTTCAATATATTTCATGTACAGTTCTAAGTAATTCTCTCTAGCTGTTTCTCTCCCCCCCCCCCCTTTCCATATTTTCTTCTTCTGCGTTCATTCTAAATTTCTGCACCTAGCAAGATGTAATCGGAAAAACGGAATGTGTTGTGTCGTGGTTTACAGCTTCGCTTCGATATCTTCGCCCTTTGACCTGACCTTCAGAATAGCTTCTGGGACACTTTGACCTTGAGAGAGATGAGTCCGCCATGCCCTTAGTCGCCACTTAAGACATGGATTGGAAGGAAAATAGTGGTGTTATTCTATTTCCTCTTTCGGATCAAGCAACATACTGGCGTTTCCGATATCCGTTTCTTCCCATATCTGCCTCTATATTCGAGGTGGGCAACCTGATCGGGTCGAGGGGGCCAAATTGATTACGTTAGACATGGTCAACACTTCCTTTTATTTAGTGATTTGATTTTTTTTTCTTAAAGAAACATATAAAAATAGACACATATATAGACATACACATATATAAACAGACAAACATAAAACACAAATATATAGACGTACAGATATACAGACAGACAAATATATATACATACAGATATACAGACAGACAAATATATAGACATACAGATATACAGACAGACAAATATATAGACACACAGATATATAGACAGACAAATATATAGACATACAGATATACAGACAAATATATAGACATACATACCGATATATAGACATACAGATATATAGACAGACATATATATATATAGACAGGCAAATATATAGACAGACAGATAGATATCTAAACAGGTGTATATAGAAAGAGTGCGATTCCTATGTTACCTTCAAGCAACAGTTACTGTTGACTAGCAGATTGCCTGGCTTGATGTCCCGGTGTAGAACTCTTGCTGTGTGAAGGTATTTCAATCCTGCGCAACAAACAACATACATATTTACAACTGGTACCTTATCTTACAGTACCATGGATATATTGTAGTGACTTGAGAAATTGGTGCCTCATTTTGTTTTCAAAATCTCAAAACTTATTCCGTGTATCATGTTCATTTTTTGCATGTGGTTGTGCAATATTTTAATGCCGCTGCAACGTCATTTTCTAAATATGTTAATAACGATGTTATGGAGTCTGGGAGTGATTGATTTCTAAGATATTGTAAGATATTGCCATATGCTTAATAAATTATGCCTGACGAACATGTTTTATACAATAGCAATAGTTGTTTTGTTTTTGTAATCCAGAGGTGCACTTTCGTTACTACAGTGGTGTGTTGTGTAAGGATTACTAGTGAATCTAGATATTATAGAAAACCTACAATGTTAATGAAGTCATCAACCACCACACAGTTTATGTATGCGTTACGTGGATGTACTCACGGTAATAATAATAAAAAAGACTGTCCGAGATTGATATTATTAAACGAACAGAAACGAAGTTGTAGATATAACTATGCGTGCTAAAGAGGGACAGGGCCAAAGAAAAGATCCTTTAAAAGAGAATGAAAAATATAATTCAAAACCATGCACACTGTTGTTTATTTATTTTATTATCTAATTCTCACCCCACCCCTCTCTATTTGTTTTCAGTGAAATTCTATCTACGGTCCTACGACTTACTTAAGGAGAATACTGACACAGTAGAGTGGGAATAGACAGAGCACAGTCGACTCACTGGTTCATTACTTAAATAACTAGCTAGTTGAACAGCTAATTCATGAACTAACCGAGTAACTAGTTAGTTGAACAGCTAATTAATGAACTAACCGAGTAACTAGCTAGTTGAACAGCTAATTAATGAACTAACCGAGTAACTAGCTAGTTGAACAGCTAATTAATAAATTACCGAGTAACTAGCTAATTACTTAATAAGTTAACTAAAATAGCTAATTAATTGTTGTTGGCACGAGATGTATTCCTTTCAGAAACTAGCCTTCCTAATGAATCTCCTGAAATTACCAAGGTTTCTGGCAAGTACCGCCTCCTTTTGTAACACGTGCATCCATTTCTGATTATCTTTTGTCTAGCGACGTTTCGCAAGACCTTTACGTCTACTGCCTTCTAGCACTGCGCTCCAAACTCCAAACGAATATGTTACGCCCATAAGGACATTCTTGGCACAATACTACAGTAGTTTGCCTTTGTTCTCAGGAGGAACATCCGATTATATATGACCATATGAGAACGCATGCGTTCTCTTCGCCATCTTGAACCGGAAGCCGATTCCTTGTGCTAATTAATTAACAAAACAATATATGCAAATAACTTAACTATTGAAACTAAACTATTAATTAACTAGTTAACTACGTAGCAACAAAATGAATTACCTTACTATAGTAGTACCCTTTATTTGATGCTCACTTCTCGAATATAAAGTACTTCAACTGGTTTATAAAGCACTTCAACTGGTGTATAAAACACTTCAATTGGTAAATAAAAAACTGTATTATGTGTATAAAACACTTTATTATGTGTATAAAACACTTTATTATGTGTATAAAACACTTCAAATTGTGTATAAAACACTGTTTTATTGACGTAAACTATCGTCAAACCCTACCTCACCCTGTCAACAAGTCAAAAATACTACCCCACCCACCCACCCCCAAATCCCCATAATTTATGGACCCGCTATTGAACTAATCAACAACAAGCACGTAGAAGCCGGACTGATCAAATAGCTGTAAATGAATATGTAAAGCTATTTACCTCTGAGTTAGAAATGAATATGTAAAAGTACTTACCTCTGAGTATTTGATATAGAAAGACTTTGACGTGGTCTGAGGTAAGTGGCTGGGGCGACACGATGATCTTATGGAGATCGGACTGCATTAGCTCCGTCACCACAAAACTGATGTACTAGTTAAGGTGATATTTTCATGACATGTATTGTTACATAAATTGGTTATGGTTTCCAGTCACCACAACGTCCCAATTAACCCATTACATTTGTGTATGTGGGTGTGTATGTGGGTGTGTATTTGTTCAAAGGAAATATGTCTTCTAGACTAACATGTAAACGCAAGAAGCAACACATTTGCAGCTTTTTTAATAACATAACATGTACATGACATTACTGATACTTTCAATCGCCAGTACAATATGAGCGAGCGAGCAACCATTGAACCACGATCAAGTCCGCCCGAGTTGTGTTTGCGATATAAACCACTTAACCGCTGTACTAATAAGCCGATGCCACATTGAGAGTAAGATAAACATGAAGCAGAATTAATGACATGTATAGGAAGAATACTCGGAGTGTCATTAAGAGATAGAATTAGAAACGATAACATCAGACATAACCAAAACAATACCATTACTGGATCACATCAAGAGACAACAGATCAAGTGTTTTTCACACGCTTCCAGACTACCGACAGATAGCATGCCACAAATGACCATGACATATAGACATAACGGCAATAAAGCCAGAGGCAAACCATGTAAAAGATGGATCACAAAAATCAAAGAAGCCACAGGAACAAACTTACAAACAGCACACAAGAAGGCCATCTCCAGAGAACTCTTCCACCCCTGACGCCACAAGGCAAACAATAGTCACAGCGTATAGATAGATAGAAAAAAATGGATTTAATCTTGTGTTCTAACTTGTATAACATTTACATCCTTCCTGTCTGACATCCTGCTTGTTAACTGTACTTCAATGTTGGGCAAAATAACGTCCAGCTAGCTAAATTCATCCCGCCAAACAATTTTTTTTCCTGGCCGACCAGAGTGATTTCAACAATGGAATTACAGTGTAATCCTTTTATAGCGCATCGTTTTATAACATTTTTCCCCCCTTAAAATACTTTCACAATCCTCAATTATATTTATTCCTTATTGTTAATGCTGCATATAACGAATTTCTGTTATTACATATATATTTCGTCGGTCCGGACCATGTTGTTATAATGGAGTTTGAATGTATAAGTGTTGGCACCCAGTAATCCGGACCATGTTGGTATAATGGAGTTTGAATGTATAAGTGTTGGCACCCAGAGGTCCGGACCATGTTGGTATAATGGAGTTTGAATGTATAAGTGTTGGCACCCAGAGGTCAGGACCATGTTGTTATAATGGAGTGTGAATGTATAAGTGTTGGCACCCAGTAATCCGGACCATGTTGTTATAATGGAGTTTTAATGTATAAGTGTTGGCACCCAGTAATCCGGACCATGTTGGTATAATGGAGTTTGAATGTATAAGTGTTGGCACCCAGAGGTCCGGACCATGTTGTTATAATGGAGTTTGAATGTATAAGTGTTGGCACCCAGTAATCGGGACCATGTTGTTATAATGGAGTTTGAATGTATAAGTGTTGGCATCCAGTAATCCGGACCATGTTGGTATAATGGAGTTTGAATGTATAAGTGTTGGCACCCAGAGGTCCGGACCATGTTGTTATAATGGAGTTTGCATAAGCGATGGCGCCCAGGTCATGGATACTAGTTGGAACTCTAAATGTCCTTTTCGTTTAACAGTTTGCTGGTTCTATACGACATTAACAAATATCTTCCTCTTCTTCTGTGCGCTCTCATACTCCAGCAGATTAGCAGGCTGTAGTCCGGAGAACGGAATATAATGTGTCATGGTTTACAGCTTAGATGCGATATCTGCGCCTTTCGATCTGACACATCCGACTTCAGTATGGCTTCTGGGTCACTATGCCCATGTATGTGATGTGACAGACAACTCTACTCATAACATCCTTAGTCGCCTTGTACGACATCCTTGGCACTGTTATAACCAAAATAGACGTCTGTCTTAGGTTGAAAGAGCCGTGCCTCAGCTAAGAAGATTTAATCCCCCATTTAACAAACAAACATCGTTGGCAGGTAAGTGTCACTATTCGTTGCCTCCTTCCGGTCCACGGCAACACACGGCGAATATAAAAAAAATTAGGCCCACCGGCTCTTAAAGGGTGTCCACCTTTTTCTATACGTGTACTGCAGTGTTCCACATTTTCTCCATACATTATCCATTATCAGCGTACTGTTATCGCAAGCAAATGTGCTTGGATATATATACACGACATTAATCTTGTGTAGTTGTTCAATGACGTTTCTACACCTGTCGCATCTCTTTGTTCATTTCCAGCATTTGCTCACGTTCATTAATACAGTTTGTTGTTACATCAGCGGTTCTCTGCCTGGGTTATGTGACACTAGTGAGGGGAATTTTTTACTGGGGGTACCACGAAGAATGAAATGAATTTTTCTGGGTGGGGCATGAAAAATCAGGTGCATTTTGCTGGGTGAGGGCACGAAAAAGGAGGGTCCTTTTGCTAGGTATGGGCCCGAAGAATCATGTGCATTTTGCAGGGTAGTGGCCAGAAGAACACATGCAAAGAAAGGAGAGGGGAATGCTGGAACTATTTTAAGGTAATCACAAACACATATTTCCACGTTATTTACTGGACAGATATTTGCACACTTACTGGATAGATATTTGCACATTTACTGGATAGATATTTGCACCATTAATGGACAGATATTTGCACCATTTACTGGATAGATATTTGCACATTTACTGGATAGATATTTGCACCATTAATGGAAAGATATTTGCACCATTTACTGGATAGATATTTGCATATTTACTGGATAGATATTTGCACATTTACTGGACAGATATTTGCACCATTTACTGGACAGATATTTGCACACTTACTGGATAGATATTTGCACATTTACTGGATAGATATTTGCACATTTACTGGACAGATATTTGCACACTTACTGGATAGATATTTGCACATTTACTGGATAGATATTTGCACATTTACTGGACAGATATTTGCATATTTACTGGATAGATATTTACACATTTACTGGACAGATATTTGCACATTTACTGGACAGATATTTGCACACTTACTGGATAGATATTTGCACATTTACTGGATAGATATTTGCACATTTACTGGACAGATATTTGCACCATTTACTGGACAGATATTTTCAGATTTACTGGACATATATTTGCACATTTACTGGACAGATATTTGCACATTTATTGGACATATATTTGCACATTTATTGGACAGATATTTGCACATTTACTGGACAGATATTTGCACATTTACTGGACAGATATTTGCACATTTACTGGATAGATATTTGCACATTTACTGGATAGATATTTGCACCATTAATGGACAGATATTTGCACCATTTACTGGACAGATATTTGCACATTTACTGGACAGATATTTGCACATTTACTGGATAGATATTTGCACATTTACTGGATAGATATTTGCACATTTACTGGATAGATATTTGCACATTTACTGGACAGATATTTGCACCATTTACTGGACAGATATTTTCAGATTTACTGGACATATATTTGCACATTTATTGGACATATATTTGCACATTTATTGGACAGATATTTGCACATTTACTGGACAGATATTTGCACATTTACTGGATAGATATTTGCACATTTACTGGATAGATATTTACACATTTACTGGACAGATATTTGCACCATTTACTGGACAGATATTTTCAGATTTACTGGACATATATTTGCACATTTATTGGACATATATTTGCACATTTATTGGACAGATATTTGCACATTTACTGGACAGATATTTGCACATTTACTGGATAGATATTTGCACATTTACTGGATAGATATTTACACATTTACTGGACAGATATTTGCACATTTACTGGACAGATATTTGCACATTTACTGGACAGATATTTGCATATTTACTGGATAGATATTTGCACCAATTACTGGACAGATATTTGCATATTTACTGGATAGATATTTACACATTTACTGGACAGATATTTGCACATTTACTGGACAGATATTTGCACACTTACTGGATAGATATTTGCACATTTACTGGATAGATATTTGCACATTTACTGGACAGATATTTGCACATTTACTTCCACCCAGATATTTGCACGACATTTACTTAGATACGCATAATACGCCGCGAAGATAATAAAAAGCTTTTTTTTTTAAATTACAGTTTTGTCCATAATTTACGTCAATAAATTAAGGTGGGGTGGAAGATTAAAATAGTAAACAGTTTTTACAAAGGGGGTGGGTGCCAAAAGTTGGCATCAATAATGCTGTTTTTAAACATCAAATAAATTGGTGAATTAAAAAAAAATTCTTTCTAAATATGTGAAACAAGACATGTATTTTTTTCTGTTTAAATGTTATAGGTAGTGACAATTTGTGATACAATAAACAAGGGTCCGTGAAACCATGACAACTGTTGACATTGTGGAGGAAGTAATAAAAGTATGTAATTTTTTGACAGCCCCAAATGAGACCACGGAAGAAATTGTGTCCCGGATGGGTGACACCTGCGAAAAATATTGAGAATCACTGTGCTACATAATACATTATAGATATCCCATTCGATAAAACACAGCATGTAAGAAGTATCGAAAAAAGATGGGACTGGATTCTACATGGCAATATTATATAGTTTGGTACACACAAAAGAAGACAGGGTGGTCGTGTTCTCCGTCAGGATATCACTCACACATATAATCACCTGCAAACTTGATTTTCATTCAATCTCTGACAACGCCGGCTGGTGCAGGTGATCTTCAAATCTAATCAACACAATCATCGGTTTGGAGCGAGTCAGAAGACGTGATCAATTCTTTTGATCTTCTCTCAACTGTACCGTGTCCTCGACGGATCTCGTTACTTCAGTCGTACTACGCTGTCTCTGCTTGGCTACACAATTAATTTTTCCTCTACACTAAATGTCACACAATTACTCATGTCCCACAATAGATGTTATCCAATAATAAA
Organism: Meghimatium bilineatum; assembly: GCA_034231615.1. Classification (NCBI taxonomy): domain Eukaryota; kingdom Metazoa; phylum Mollusca; class Gastropoda; order Stylommatophora; family Philomycidae; genus Meghimatium; species Meghimatium bilineatum. Next base: position 8,159,676 of record CM067309.1, on the reverse strand, counting down.
TGTGGTCCCACAATAAATTCTGTCACACGGTAAACATTGTCACACAATAAATGTCCAAATAATTGTCCCACAGCAAATGTTGCCATAGAATATGTCACACAATAAATGTTACCCTACAAAATAAGTTGTGTAAAATATACTTTCTATTTTTCATGGATTTAATGCACTTGTGTTTGCACGAAATTCAGGCAAATAAAATATTTTGGACATTTTAAAGGCATGACACCTTATTGAAGACCTTACTTGAGGGTAAAGTCAAAGGGAAGCGAGCAGGAGGTAGGCAGAGATACTGGTGGGAGAGTAACATCACAAGATGGACAGGTTACGTGCGTGGCCTAACACTCGCACACGTTAGAAGGAATATTTTACAAATTGTATGTGAGAATACATATATCCCTATAATCGATTCTTCAAGCGCTAATCCTAATCCTATGTTAGGCGCCATGTCGTGCTAGGCAGTGCTTTTAATCAAATCAAACTACAGCAGCGCAAGTTACAACAATGCTCTGTTCCTGGCACTTTTTATAAATTTCTATAGCTGAAGGGGACCGGGCACAAATGGTGACGCCTTGAATGTTTTGAACATTTACTGAAGGTATTATTATGGTTGCATAAATACAGACACTGTTACCTACCATGCATATCGTAAGAGAATACAAAGTTCCAGACTACGAGGTCTTGGAAAAATCAACCTCAATAAGCATCCACAGAATACTTATGAACGGCTGCAGGCACGCTGGGCAGGCCATCTTGTGCGTATGGAGAACTCGCGTTTGCCAAAACAAATATATTATGGAGAACTCAAGGCAGGATTTCGAAAAGCTGGTGGACAGAAAAAGCGTTTCAAAGACACGCTCAAGTCATCCTTGAAACATCTTAACATTGACGTAGGCGCTTGGGAGAGCCTCGCTCAGGATAGAACAGCATGGCGTTACAGTATTAGAACGGGAGCACTAGCGGCGGAAGAATTCAGACAAGAAACTGCAAGACAGAAGCGGACACGTAGAAAAGAAAAAACATCTCAACCCCAGACAGATATACCTTCTATTGTTGTCAATTCTGTAAAAGAACATTTTGTGCGCGCATTGGACTTGCTAGTCATTTAAAAACGCACTATTAATTTTATTATTTTATTATTTATTGTTATTATTATTATGGTTGAGTTTTTGGTCATCGTCGATCACGACGGATGAACATCATCATCATATCGTAAGAGGCGAGGAGGCTAAGGATGTTCTAGGTGGAACTTGCTGCCCAATCTCATAAAGGGAAGTGAGTGTCAAATTGACTCAGGGGTCACGCTAAAATTGGATGTGTCCTTCTGAACGGCGGAGATATCACAAATAAATTGTAAACTATGGCATAACGCAGTTCGAAAGGAGTTCGAGAACGAATGATGAAGGAGAAGAAACAGTCGTTACAAAACATTCGACAAAATGGTGCGTTCTTTCTCGTATGAAGGGGAAACAATCCACGCAGAATGTCGCGTTATCTTTTTCGCAGGAGCAGATAACTATGTCGACCTTGACATTCCAATGACCTATTTATACACAAAGAATGTGTCAGAAGTCATGGGAGAAAAGATGGAATCGGCATCATTCAAGAAACCAAGACCTCAGTGTCTTGTCTTGCCAAGACCAGTGTATTGTCTTGGTGTCATATAACTAACTACACAAGGACCCCCCCCCCACCTACACACACAGGGTTAAAATTATTTATTGTCGAATGTAGTATTGGCCTATATCAGTTATTATATATAGAAATCACAGAGTCGTGATGGCTTAATTACCAGATCCGCGACCTCCAATGTTGTTTATGGTTAAAAGCTGATATAACCAAATTGGGCTAACGTCCACGGTTGAAATAGGCGTACCCTCTCCATAAAAGGTACACTTACCTCTCCATAAGAGGTACACTTTTCTCAACCAAATATCTTCCATTTATTTATTTTTAGAAATCCCCTAGGTTCACATAGGAAGCTTCAGCGTTCGTTCTCAAACTCCTGCAGATTAGCAGGATGTAGTCCAGACAACGGAATGAGCTGTGTCATGTTTGCAGCGGTATCTGTACCTTTCATTCTGACACATATGACTTCTGGGCCACGTTGATGCAATATGGGATGGGACAGCCAACTCCACCGTAAAACCTCTTTAGTCGCCTCTTACGATATATATTCGCAACAGATCAAGGGGGGTGGTAAAGAGTTGTGCTATTTTTTTGTTTTTCTTTCGGGACTCGGCAACATACAGGCGGCACAGGAAACACGAGCTATATAGCCAGTAATTCCTAGTAATTAACGAAAGTGCTAATGTTACGAACCTTTATTTTTCCGGTTGCAACATACGGCTGTGAAACATGGACTCTAAGTAAAACAGCGGCAAAGAAGATCAACGCCTTCGAGCTGAAATGCTACAGGAAGATACTTAGAATATCATGGAAGGATAAAATCAGAAACTCAGATATTATAAACACATTGAATATTCCAGAGTGTTGGTTACTAAACACAATAACAAAAAGAAAACTACGCCTGTTTGGTCATATAAAGAGACATAACTGTTTAGAAAGACAAATAATGGAGGGAAGAGTACCGGGATAGAGGAGAAGGGGCAGACCAAGAAGACGATGGTCTGACGACATTAAAGATAACATGAATACATCGCTAGAAAATTCAAGCCATATCGCCCAAGACAGAGAGAGGTTCAGAGTTCATTGGGAAGACAACGTTCTGGAAGGAATACGTCACATGACACACACATACGTCACATGACACACACATACGTCACATGACACACACATACGTCACATGACACACACATACGTCACATGACACACACATACGTCACATGACACACTTCCTAGGATGGAAACAAACACACCAGTCACAAGTTATTGTTAAGGACATTAGATATTCTACATCTACTGATTTACCTCTACAGTTAGGTGACCCCTCTACATCTACTGTTTTACCTCTACAGTTAGGTGACCCCTCTACATCTACTGTTTTACCTCTACATCTACTGATTTACCTCTACATCTACTGATTTACCTCTACAGTTAGGTGACCCCTCTACATCTACTGATTTACCTCTACAGTTAGGTGACCCCTCTACATCTACTGATTTACCTCTACAGTTAGGTGACCCCTCTACATCTACTGATTTACCTTTACAGTTAGGTGACACCTCTACATCTACTGATTTACCTCTACAATTAGGTGACCCCTCTACATCTACTGATTTACCTCTACATCTACTGATTTACCTCTACATCTACTGATTTACCTTTACAGTTAGGTGACACCTCTACATCTACTGATTTACCTCTACATCTACTGATTTACCTCTACATCTACTGATTTACCTTTACAGTTAGGTGACACCTCTACATCTACTGATTTACCTCTACATCTACTGATTTACCTCTACAATTAGGTGACCCCTCTACATCTACTGATTTACCTCTACAATTAGGTGACCCCTCTACATCTACTGATTTACCTCTACAGTTAGGTGACCCCTCTACATCTACTGATTTACCTTTACAGTTAGGTGACACCTCTACATCTACTGATTTACCTCTACAATTAGGTGACACCTCTACATCTACTGATTTACCTCTACAGTTAGGTGACCCCTCTAGATCTACTGATTTACCTCTACAATTAGGTGACACCTCTACATCTACTGATTTACCTCTACAATTAGGTGACCCCTCTACATCTACTGATTTACCTCTACAATTAGGTGACCCCTCTACATCTACTGATTTACCTCTACAGTTAGGTGACCCCTCTACATCTACTGATTTACCTTTACAGTTAGGTGACACCTCTACATCTACTGATTTACCTCTACATCTACTGATTTACCTCTACATCTACTGATTTACCTCTACAATTAGGTGACACCTCTACATCTACTGATTTACCTCTACAATTAGGTGACCCCTCTACATCTACTGATTTACCTCTACAATTAGGTGACCCCTCTACATCTACTGATTTACCTCTACATCTACTGATTTACCTCTACAGTTAGGTGACACCTCTACATCTACTGTTTTACCTCTACATCTACTGATTTACCTCTACATCTACTGATTTACCTCTACAATTAGGTGACCCCTCTACATCTACTGATTTACCTCTACAGTTAGGTGACACCTCTACATCTACTGTTTTACCTCTACATCTACTGATTTACCTCTACATCTACTTATTTACCTCTACAATTAGGTGACCCCTCTACATCTACTGATTTACCTCTACAGTTAGGTGACACCTCTACATCTACTGTTTTACCTCTACATCTACTGATTTACCTCTACATCTACTGATTTACCTCTACATCTACTGATTTACCTCTACATCTACTGATTTACCTCTACATCTACTGATTTACCTCTACAGTTAGGTGACACCTCTACATCTACTGATTTACCTCTACAATTAGGTGACCCCTCTACATCTACTGATTTACCTCTACAATTAGGTGACCCCTCTACATCTGATTTACCTCTAGTTAGGTGACCCCTCTACATCTACTGATTTACCTCTACAGTTAGGTGACACCTCTACATCTACTGATTTACCTCTACAGTTAGGTGACACCTCTACATCTACTGATTTACCTCTACAGTTAGGTGACCCCTCTACATCTACAATGAAGGTCCAATAAAGTCACAATTGTGTTGTTTGGGTTCTTTTGTTCATCCTCAAATATCTATGTTACTTCTCTCATTCTATGGCGAAACAATTCACAGACAACCTGTTGTCTCCACTCAATGTGTGGGTGTGTACAATGCCAAATAGTTTAAAGATGAAGGATCTCCACAAGCGGGCATATCTTGCACTCTGACAGCTCCGGTGTAAGTAATCTCCACTAGCGGGCATATCTTGCACTCTGACGATCAGCTCCAGTGTAAGCAATCTTCTCGTGCTGGTGAATTTGATATTTCCAGAATTGCTTGCCTGAACTCATTTTTGTTTTTGTCTTTTTTTTCAGATTGTCACAACCTGCTGTAAAAAAAAAACCTTTGATGGTCAGAAATAGTTACCATAAACAAGGACATTTTTTTTTAAATCTGACAAGATACAAACCCCTACTCCCTTATGCCGTCATTAGGCATCAGTACTGGTCCTCAAAGTATAAAATACATAGATGTCATGTTCCAATGAAATTATATGCGTTAATGGTGTAGAGTAGTACTTTTACAAATATGACTGGAAAATGTTCCCAGTTTCAAAAACCCAATTCCCCGAAGACAACTCAGTTAACGCGAGGCTCTGTCTGCTAAGTGATATTTCTTTCCACGTTCGGTGAAGTTTTTGGAAAATTTAGTTTTTAAGATTTATGACAGGGCGATCTGATACGACCGACAGATGGAAAAATATGCACCAACGGAAAATTTTTATAAGGTTTAGACAAGCACTTCTCCAGAATAGAAAACCTGCGTGCTCTAGACAGTGGAAAACGTGGTCAGAGTTCGTTTCAGCCAAGATAAGTGACGCGGTGCGTAGTCGACTTAATAAATATATATACTAGTGAAGGGGTTGGTTTAAATGCACTCGAACAATAAAGTAAGTTCGCGAGAGTTGAGATTGTGGAGTTTCTCTTTAACTTACAGAACATAAAAACCCAAAAGTTGAGATTGTGGAGTTTCTCTTTAACTTACAGAACATAAAAACCCAAAAGTTGAGATTGTGGAGTTTATCTTTAACTCACAGAACATAAAAACCCAAAAGTTGAGATTGTGGAGTTTCTCTGTAACTCACAGAACATAAAAACTCACAAGTTGAAATTGTGGAGCTTCTTTTAACTCACAGAACATAAAAACTGACATGTTAAGATTGTGAGTTTCTCTTTAACTCACAGAACATAAAAACTCACAAGTTGAGATTGTGGAGTTTCTCTTTAACTCACAGAACATAAAAACCCAAAAGTTGAGATTGTGGAGTTTCTCTGTAACTCACAGAACATAAAAACTCACAAGTTGAGATTGTGGAGTTTCTCTTTAACTCACAGAACATAAAAACTCAAAGGTTGAGAAGTTGGAGTTTCTCTGTAACTCACAGAACATAAAAACTGACATGTTGAGATTGTGGAGTTTCTCTTTAACTCACAGAACATAAAAACTCAAAAGTTGAGATTGTGGAGTTTCTCTGTAACTCACAGAACATAAAAACTGACATGTTGAGATTGTGGAGTTTCTCTTTAACTCACAGAACATAAAAACTCAAAAGTTGAGATTGTGGAGTTTCTCTGTAACTCACAGAACATAAAAACTGACATGTTGAGATTGTGAGTTTCTCTCTAACCGCTAGGACATAAAAGGTCGCAAGCTAAGATTTGGATTTTCACTAACCCCCAGGCTACAAAAGCTGACATTTGTATGACAGGACATTGCATATCGGCCAAAGAATCCATTTAGGTTGCTATATATTTTGTACATAAGAAGATCTCAGCAGCAGTGCACAAACCGCGTAGCATCATCGAGTAGTTCCCCTATGTAGAGTTGTTCAGAAGAGTGGAGACCTCTGTTGTATAGTGGTGCTTAAGATATATACACTTGGAACCCCTCTATAGCGCATTCTGTTATAACACAATCTCTCTATGTAACAACACTTTAAAACATTCCAAACTATATTTATTCTATATTCTTTGCACTGTATGTAAGGACTTTCCTTTATTACATACATATTGTGTCAAACAAGGTTATTATAATGGGATTCATCGGTACATTGTTCTCTAAATATCGCATGTTCGAAGTCCGATTGTGTCGTCTTGTTTTTTTTTTTTTGTTTTTTTTTATATTCCCGTTTTCATGGGTATATTGAGATTATAGCTTAGACATAAGTACTTCTGGTGCATGCAACCTAAGGAACATATGGACATAATACAGATGGGAGTGGGCGTCTGTTGCTATGTCGTTAGCGACCCACGGCAGTGGCAAAGCTAACAAGCATGCGTAAACGTAGTTAGCTTTGAGCCTGGTGACAAGCGTAAGTACCGGGGGGGGGGTGCTACCGACCCGTACCAGGCTCGTCCACAGGTGGCGGATGGTGGAGGGCACTCCATATATGTCCATATATGGAGTGCTTGCTGCAATTATGCAGCCGCGGACCAAACCGGTGTTGCTGCCTACCAGGACGGGATATCAGTCGGTGCTGATATCCCCACTGAAATACCCCATGTGTCCAGTGACGGGCAGCTTCAAGCGAGTATGAGCCGCTATAAGCTCAAGCTGCTGGCATGGAGTTATTCACTCCAAGTCAGGAGCGTGCTAGGGGAGGGTTGTTGTTTTTATAAATTGCTGCCTTGCAATCACCATCGGAAGATGGAAAGGCTAGGGGAGACAACACAGACAGAAAAATCAAAACCCAGCCTGCCGAATACGGAGTGTGTTAGCCAGCGATGGCGCAGATACTGGGATAAATTAGGGCACACACGCTTTTACAGAAATGTGGTCATGCGTAAGTACGAGAACCAGTTCTCTCATATGACAAGTCTACTAGCGATATGATTACATAACCATTTCTCTCGTATGACTGGTCTACTAGTGATATGATTACAGACATTCACCGTTCAGTAGAAACGGTAAAAATAAACGTATGTATTAGTTAATGCAGCCCATGTTGGATGTGTCAGACCATTCGTGCAAAGAAAAACTGCGACACAGCTCATTTCCGTTCTCTGGACTACATCTTACTATACCGGAAGTCTGGTTTGTAAGTTTGTACTACTACAAGAGAGATTTGACAGAAGTTTGTGAATGAACGCTAAAAAGTACATCTGGGAAATCCCGAATACCAAGATTCAATCACTGCCATCTCGATATAAAGACCTTCCAATCGAATTTATTAGAACTCCATTCGTGACGGTTTTTTTATTATTGTCGGGATTTCATTTCGTCACTATTTACTTACTTGGAATTGCATGTCAAAAATAGCCAAGGCAACTCCAAGTATATAAATAGTGACCAACCGAAATCCAAACAATAATCAAAAACTTAATGAATGGTGTCCTAATTAATTCTGTTGGAATGTCTTCTATACTGTCCAGAGTCTGGATTCAGCCCTGTGCCCTTTTGATCCCTCTGATAATGTCTTATAAAACTGGCTTACATTATATGGACATTGATTTGCCTGGGCATTAATTTTTCTTCTCTGACCCATGTCTTCACTGTCAATGTTTCTGTTAAATTCACTGTCAATGTTTTTGTTAAGTTCACTGTCAATGTTTCTGTTACGTGTGCAGCGTCACCAGAGACACGATGACGAATAGACGCCAACAAATGGCATAAGTTGACAGATACAATGGCAAACAATGGTCAGGGACACAGTCGGGACAATTTGACACAACGAAACATTGTATACACAGCTGCTGCACTCAACACAAGCTTGTGTTTCTATTTGATCATAACTATTTGTATGTGTTTTCTATCCATTATTTCCTTAGCCCGTATGTTTATATATTATTGCTCTAGCCCGTATGATTATATATTATTGCATTAACCCAGGGGTGGGCAAACTACGGCCCGCCATTGGATATTTTGCGGCCCTCAAATACATTTTTAAATACACGAACATTGTTAAAATATTTGCAAAACCTTTTATCCATATTAGAAAATATACTGTTATAGTGTAAGTCTGTTAGAAATGTAATTTATTTCAGAAGTTATCTACATTATGTAAAACTACCTTTCTTTACAATAAAAATATTTAATTGATTACTTACCGAGAATTTTAAACAAAAACATACATAATATTATATGTGGTCCTCCAATAGCTTTACAGTTTTCAATGCGGCCCTCTGCACAAACCTGTACTTTTATCCGTTATCTTAAATTGTGCTTCTTTTTTAAGCTATCAACTTGTATATTTATCCGACATTGTCTAAATTTGTGTATTTATCAGTTATTTTCTCAATTTGTGTATTTATCCGTCCTTGTTCTTTGTTATATCCATCACTTACTCTATTTAATTTAGCTTTATCCATCACTGACTCTACTTATGTCAGTTTTATCCATCACTGATTCTACTTATGTCAATTTTATCCATCACTGATTCTACTTATGTCAATTTTATCCATCACTTACTCTACTTATGTCAATTTTATCCATCACTGATTCTACTTATGTCAATTTTATCCATCACTGATTCTACTTATGTCAATTTTATCCATCACATACTCTACTTATGTCAATTTTATCCATCACTGATTCTACTTATGTCAATTTTATCCATCACTGACTCTACTTATGTCAATTTTATCCATCACTGACTCTACCTATGTCAGTTTTATCCATCACTGTCTATTAATGTTAGGACATTTCCACACTCATCTGCATAGCTGAGGATAGAATTCTCTAGAGGACTCTGTGCTGAAGCATCCAATGTGATACCCTACGATCCTGAAGGGTTACGGGTTCATTGATGATTGATTAATGTCAGTTTTCTACATCACTGACGCTACTTATGTCAGTTTTCTACATCACTGACGCTACTTATGTCAGTTTTCTACATCACTGACTCTACTTATGTCAGTTTTCTCCATTATTTACTAACTGCTAATGTTAGCATTATTCAATTACTGTTTTCTGTTAATTTTTAACAATCATTAACTTGACATCATGGCATGGAGAAATTCAGCAGTGAATCTGATATACAGTACCGCAGGTAAAATGTGGTGGTGATCGCCTACCCCACTGATAATATTTTGTTTCGTTACGATTTCATATTTTTCATCTTGTTACAGTAAATAATCGACTGGTTATATTTAGTACAACCTTGACAATCAACTTTCGTATTAACACGCTTGGCCTACTTTGAGAAGCAGACGGAGTCATTAAATTGTTCTATCAGCTGCTGCAGCTTTTGGGCCTCTGCTTGTTGGCTGGATCGATGAAACATGCTTATCTGCTGGAATCTATCCGATATACGCACTCATCCGTCATTGCAGACGTCCATCCTTTTCATTATGTACCCACAATGAGTATGGGACGTCTGATATACTAATAAATTACTTCCCTTTCAGGAAGGCTTTCGTTAATAGCAAATTTCAGGTCATAAAAATTAGAAACTGCATGGTGTACGCTACGTTACACATACACAGGGCCGATGTTACATTACACTTACACAGGGCCGATGTTATATTACATATACACAGGGCTGATGTTATATTACACATACACAGGGCCGATGTTACATTACACATACGCAGAGCCAATGTTATATTACACATACACAGGGCCGATGTTACATTACACATACACAGGGCCGATTTTACATTACATATACACAGGGCCGATTTTTACATTACACATGCACAGGACCGATGCTACATTACACATACACAGGGCCGACGCTACATTACACATACACAGGGCCGGTGTTACATTCTTTATACAGACATGGCCGATGCTACATTACACACACACACACACACACACACACACACACACACACACAAGGTATTAGATATGTCTTCGGTAAAAGGAGGGAGGTGGGTTTACCTTTAAAATGACCATTTTCGTTTCTTTGGATGATGGCATTTTTGCTTTTATGTCACCCTAGGGGGAGGGTGGGAGACCGATGGAAGGCGGAAAGTTTCTTGACTTGCTTCCTAATACGGTCAAATCTCGTTATAACAACTTGGTCCAGACCGACGGAAACTGAACATGTCATAACAGAAATTGCCTACACAACGTACAAAAAGTAAGGAATAAAATACAATTGGGGATTGTGTCAAGTGTTGTTAAATAGAGAAATATGTAATAGAAGTATGTGCTATACAGGGATTACATTGTACTAAATGTCACATAGAGGGAGGCCCATTGTACTAAATGTCACATAGAGGGGTCCAATGTGCTAAATATCACATAGAGGGAGGCCCATTGTACTAAATGCCGTATACAGGGCTAATTGTACTAAATGATTGTACTAAATGTCACATAGAGGGAGGCCCATTGTACTAAATGTCACAAAGAGGGTCCATTGTACTAAATGTCACAAAGAGGGATCCATTGTACTAGATATCACAAAGAGGGACCCGTTGTACTAAATGTCCTATAGAGGGAGTACATTGTACTAAATGTCATATAGAGGGGTCCAATGTGCTAAATATCACATAGAGGGAGGCCCATTGTACTAAATGCCGTATACAGGGCTAATTGTACTAAATGTCACAAAGAGGGTCCATTGTACTAAATGTCACAAAGAGGGACCCGTTGTACTAAATGTCATATAGAGGTAGTCCATTATGCTAAATGTCCAATAGAGGGAGTACATTCTGCTAAATGTCATGTTATAGAGGTTAGGTTTAGGGAAGTGAACCCTCACAACATCCCCCTCCCCCTCTATTTCCGAGCTTGCGCGCGCGTCACATACTTATACACATACAGATACACTACTATCGCCGCACATACCCATGCCCACACTAGACACGGGCGGCTTATACCATACATATATGTATCTCCGCCCACGTAGACGATAAATCATGATCACAACAGCTTCACAGGCAGCCTTGGTTATCTTCCTTTAGCGCAACGATCAGGTCCACCCCCCCCCCCAAAATACTGGATCGGCTGTACCCGGACCATAATTACGATAGACGTCTTTAACCAAACATATGTTGGTAGTCTAGATATAAAACACCAGTGTCAGGAAACAACCCCATACTGGACATTCGAGGGATGTGGTAACACAAGATAAATATAAAGATAGACGGAAATAGGTATATGTGTTATAATATTATTTTTTTAACGCACTAGCAATGAGACACAGCGACATAAGACGTTTCTACTGAGAAGCCTTCATAAGAACAAACACACCCTTTACATAAAAACGCCCATGTGGTATAACGTTTGTATAAAACATGTCATGGGAATAGAAATGAAAAAGAAAATGGAACGTCCAGCAAGATAAGATGAAAGACGTAACGTAACGTGATGAAGTGGACACAGTCAAGACTACACGGAATATGAGAATGAATGAGACAATAAAATATACGTATACAAAAGTCATTTAGCGCAGTGTAGAACATAGTTTCTGACTTGGTAACGAGCAGTAAGTGGAAACATAATAGAATATACGCTAGTAATGGCAGGAGGTGGCATCATATTCAGTTATCAGCCCAGATTTTTGTGTGGGCTGTATCTATTTTCCAGGAAAAAATAGTTAGTAGGTTGCCGTTGCTTTCTTAACTATTTACAATCACAATTGCTTAACGGGTTGTGAACCTGGTACCGTGACCGCCTGAGACGTGCCTAGCACCACCCTGCCACAGAGATAAACATAGAATGTTAACAGGCGTAAACATATACCACCACACAACAGTGTACGAATGTCGTATTTCTAAGCCCTTAGTTTGGAGCCTCCACATAATATTTCGTATATAACTCATGTTTTTACATAACCTCATTCTTTACTTTACCATTGGGATCTTCTTCTTCTTCTTCTTCGGCATTCATTCTCAAACTCCCTATGTATCTCTCTTATAACAGTTCAATGGTCCTTTTAGATTTCCAGTAGGATATAGTTCAGAGAATGGAAATGAAGTGTGTCGTTTTATTTGCGCAAATGGTCCGACGTGTACGTCTTCAGCGGATTCCCTTTAATATCAAACCTGAATGGTTGGGGTTTTTTTTAAAAGTCTACATATTGAAGCGAAAAACTCTAAAAGTAGAAATGCACAAAATACGGCCAGCCAAGGCATTCTTGCTGGCCCACTATCCTGATTCAAAATTACTACTTTAGATGCACTCGCCCCCGAGCTAACTTATAAACATTATTTGCAGTTCCAAGACACAAAAAAGCTGTTTCACCCCCAACCATATGAGAAATACTCATTCCGGTCCGCCGTCACAGAATCTATCAAATATCGCAAGTAGAAAGAATGATGATAAATGAAAACAAATTCTTACAGCTGATGGGGGTTGAACCAGGTCCCCTCGGGCTACGCCGAATCGCCTTGCACACAATCCAGTGCCAAAGGTCATATATTTGGGGATGTGGTTGGTCCAATACGGAAAAACTTGTTTACTTGAGTTGCAAGGGGATTCAGTGCCGCTCGAAAGTACCTGGTTCCATTTTAGTCATCTGTAAGAATTATGAAATATCCGGTTCTTCTGGACCAGTCTCCCGGTAGACATGAAGTTGGCCCGTATCGGGGGGGGGGTGGGTTTTTGTTACATAAAGGGGACAACCCTTTAAAAGGATAGAAGTTTTATATTAAAATTGTTAACTCCCTTTTGGGATACACACCCCCCCCCCTCAGTAATGGTGAAGTCAATATTCACGGGGAGACTTCCGAAAGACTGAAATATCCAATGGCGTGTCTTTCTAGTGCAGAGTTAAAGTGGACAACGTTTTCTGTGTTAGGGGCCAGATATATGCGGAGATATCGCAGTCAAACATTAAACTACGAAACAATTCACACCACCTCCTCCTAATTGATAGTTTTTTCTTGTTTCAGCATTCATTCTCAAACTCCAGCTGGATCTTTCTTGTAGCAGGACCATGGTCCTACTAGATTTCATTCTCAAACTCCAGCTGGATCTTTCTTGTAGCAGGACCATGGTCCTACTAGATTTTCAACACGATGTAGTTCAGGAAACAGAAATGCGTTGCGTCGCAGTTTTATTTGCGCCAGTAATCCGACTTCGGCAGATAATTGATAATTGCGGTCCGCAAAGACAATTAATAAAGCTAAATAATGAAGCGATGGCTACATCCTTAATAGGATTATGCTAGCAATTTTTTTATCTGTACTTTTCAATTTCATCTATAACGTTACAAACAGGTGACATCATTTATCTGTAGCATCAAAAAACATGTGCCATCATTCATCTGTAGCTTCAAAAAACATGTGACATCAATCTCTTCGGTCCCATAATGGTCATATGCGGAGACTAAAGATCATGCCTTTCCTTTGACTTTAAGCTCCTTTGTACACACCGACATAGTAGTGCTAATCTTCACGATTGTGTGAGAAATAAGGAGAATGGTTGTCTGTACGGTGCAATAAAGATGGTTCTATTGTCAGTTTTTGTGTTCACTTTCAGTGGGCAGTGGCTTGGGGCTGGGAGAGGTAAGGGTTGGAATGTGTCGCATTCTTTTTCGTGCCTGGGCATGTGGGTGTTCGGGGCAATGGAGGAGCGACTTGTATGAAAGAACATCGGAGAACCTATGTCAGGAATACAATGATGATCCGAGGAATAATTAACTAACGTTGACTTTCTCTTTTATTCTATTGTTACAGTGCTCGTATACTCAGTAATCATGTTGTGGCCAAGTTATGAAACAAGGAGGTTTGGAGAACATAGTCAGAACTGGTAAGATTGAAGGAAACAGAGACAGAGGACGCTAACGTGAAAAAAACAGTTTAACATCCTGATACGGCAGGGAAACAACAACGATCCCGATACATAATACTGGAGATAGAGAGCTGTGGAAATCCATGATCGCCTATGCCAGCTGGTATGGCACCTGATAGGGAGCAGCGTAGTGCAGTGGTTAGCGCACTTGCTTCGCATATGAGTGGTGCTGGGTTCATTCCCCAGTTGAAGCGGAAATGTTTTTTTCAGATCGCAACTGCTCTCGGGTCCACAAAGCCTTAAATGGGTACCGGGTTAATCCGGAAGTAAAGACTGCGAGGGAGAGGAGATGGCTACCGCCCCCATTTGCAGAGCCATTGAAATATGAGATCGCTAACATTTCACACCCCGACGGCATTAATAAATGCTATGGGTTACTTTACTTTACTTATTTTATGGCACCTGACGATGACACTCAGTATTAAATGTGCGCGGTACTCGCCGTCTGAAAAGGTTGAGAATCTCAGCTTTTAAAATGCAATGTATTCTTTTTTAGAAACATAATCATCACGGCACTAGATGACAGTGGCTGTACACAATATATTATTACTTTAAACATACAATACAATAAACCTTTATATATTTATATAAAACAATCTCTTTATATTTCCAATAAACAGAAAAATGTATATGCACAAACTGCCGTCATGTAACAGGGATAGGCTAATGTCGACTGCAAATATTCGGTACTTATTTTTGACGCTAGGGGCTTGACAACGCGGAATGATGAAAGAATGGTAGGGGTCCTACCAAATACACCGGCCACCTGTACTAACAATAAACGTTATTTTGACAAGTGCTGCGCCCCTATCTATAGTGTTCGTGTACTGTAAATATTACTAAATTAGGTATGGAATCACCACAAATATGTCCCGTTATACAAATCCTCAACAATGAGATTAAACATATGTAGGAGACCTCACGCATTGTCTGTCAAATATACTGTACAATATATCTGCATAAGGCTAGGCTTGTAGAAAATTAAATTCGCTGCGTAAAATACACCGCTATACAACTAACATATACAAGAGGTTCAAATTGGACTTCTAACCATGGGGGGTCACCAGCAAGGTGGGTCCACTTCTACTAAAGAAGCCAAATATATGCATATGAAAGGAAAAAATTTTTTAATGTCGATTACGCGCAGTTTGATTCAGTGAACATTATAATGACCAACCCACATTTGCACAGAGAATTTCACTTCTTTGTGTCCAGCTAGGTGTGTTCAGCTAGGCGTGTCCAGCTAGGTGCGTCGCAAAAAAGCGACAAGTACTAAGTCAAGTAAGAAAACAATTTTGAGTGCGGCTACTCATTGAAGTGAAGAATCTTGCACTTCTCTACAGAAACTCATTCAAGTTATTCATACATTTTGACTGCAGCGGAGTGGTCGCCAAGTATTTCAAATTATTACAAAATTAATACAACTTCCACAATACATGCATTTGTTTTCCTTCCTCTCATATCAGTGGTTCCCATCTCTCAGGCTAGTGGTTCCCATCTCTCACATCAGTTGTTCCCATCTCTCAGGCTAGTGGTTCCCATCTCTCACATCAGTGGTTCCCATCTCTCACATCAGTGGTTCCATCTCTCACATCAGTGGTTCCCATCTCTCAGGCTAGTGGTTCCCATCTCTCAGGCTAGTGGTTCCCATCTCTCACATCAGTGGTTCCCATCTCTCACATCAGTGGTCCCCATCTCTCACATCAGTGGTTCCCAACCATTTTTGTTACATGCCCCCTCCCACTGCTTTGGGGGGGGGCGAAAAATTCCCCTAGTCGATTTATTTGCACCTTACCAAATCGTTAAAGCTTTATCGATATAAACTGTGTTGTTTGTCAACTAAAACACAGTCTCAAGACCTCTCGCTTATAATCAGTCGATAGATTTTATTCAGTAACAAATAATGTACAAACTACAGCCAAACTACTTTCTCCCTGTGATGCGTTGCAATTCGGTAATTGCGCTCCTAGGTTATAATCTTCGCTAAAACCTATTTTTTTTCCATCAGTTGCGCCAATAATTTGTTCCCACTATTATAAACCCCCCCCCCCTCTCCCCTCTCCTGCTAACAACTGTCAATAATGTAGGGACCCTCTTCTAAATTATGTCACCCCTGCCCCCTTCAATATGTTAGAAGATGAAATAAGCAGGAAAAAATGCATGTTTTGTTCTATCTAACAACTGTATTAACAATGTTTACATTTCCTGTATGCCGTAAGAAGCAATTGACGGTGTTATGGGGTGGAATTGTGCAATACAGTATAGGGTCAAAGTGACCCGGGAGTAGTATGCGGCCGGTCGAAAGGCGCATAAATCGCAGCACAGCTGTAAACCATGACACAGTGCGTTCCTTTCTCCGTACCGCGTCCTGCTAATCAGGGGGGATTTGTGAAATATCGCAGAGGACGAACTACAACAAAGTTTAGATCCTAGAGTATTTCTGCATCCACAAACGTATTTACGTAAATATGCATTTAATCTCCGTCTCTGTGCAGGAGTGGTACAGAACCCATCTGTGACGGCCAAGGTACCGAATTCGATTCCGGACACAGGCGATTGCGCATCCTGACTGTTCAGAAAGTAATGGCAAACTATTAAACGTATTTATATGCCTAGAAAATCACTAGTAAAAAAAATGTTGTGGTGATGGCTACTTCCTGAATAGAATAAACTACCAATGACGAATTGATTTAATCAAACATTTGTTAACGATTTGTTAACAATTTCAATCATCATATTCAAATATGATGTACGTTAAATATAGATACACATAGTTGTGATGTTTTTTATGTTGATGTTTTTGTGTGTATTTTATTATATTCTTCTTCTTCTTCAGCTTTCATTCTCAAACTCCTCTTGGATCTCTCTTGTAGCAGGACTACTAGATCTCCAGCAGAATGTAGTCCAGAGAGTGGAATGCGTTGTGTCGCCGTTTTATTTACGCCAATGGCCCGATACATCCGTTTTCAGCAGATTATTATATTCAAAATAAATGCATTTTAAATATATAGGAGTCGATTTACTTATATAATTTGGGATAGTCTCGAAAAGAGCTAATAACCGAAACGCTAAATATGCCGTAATGCCCACTTAATTCCCAAATTTCTCTTTCTCTGAATGCATTTGTAATGCATTTTGAAGACTGACACTGTGCATATAATGTGAATAAACGATAGATATATCATCACACATCAAGACAAACAACAAAACAGCTTTCATTTATTTGTTATCCCATCAGACATCACGAGAACGATTATAAAAACATCATTCATTTAGAAATGTTTCTCTGCTGTCGTCATCTCTTGTCGTGTACTTATTTTCAGTAATAGTCACACATAAATATTCTGTGTTATAATTGTACCTTCTTTTCTTTGGTCTTCCATTTCAACATAACGATTCTCCGCGACCCGTTACCACAGAGTTGAAAGACCGAATCAAATTAATGTACTTCATTACGGTGTCATTGATTTTTCTAACCCATCTTTTAACGTCCTGGTCCATTTAAAGTACGTCCTAGTTCATATTAAACAAGGTTCTTGTGCCGACATCAAGAAATGAGTTTCCTTCAGGAAGGAGAATTATTTTGCACGATAATGACTCAACTATATTTCCAGCAGGGTACAGTCTAGACAACGGAGATGCGTTTTAGCCGGGTTTTTTGCGCCAATGGCCCGACACATTCGTATTTTACCAATTCAACTGAACGGTGGTCGAATCACTAGTAGGCCAGCCGTGCGTCGCAGTCTTTCTAAATTCGCTATAAAAATGACCAACTCCAAAATTGCAATTTTAAAATGTAAATATAATAATAGGTCGCAGAGTGCCAGGCAAGGGGAGAAGAGTCAACCAAGAACACGATGAGACAGCGACATGGAAGAATGTATGAACATGTCTCTGCCAATGCAGGCCTGCTTGCTCGGGACAGAGAAGCGTTCAGAGCATATAAGATTAAGATAACGTTATGTCACTTGATATTGTTAGTGACGTATTCTCTCCAGAACGTTGTCTTCCCAATAAACTCCCTGAACTCATCTCTCTATTGGGTAATGTGGCTTGCATTTTTCAATGTTATCTTTAATTTCGTCAGTCCAGGCCTGACGGCAGCACGAGAGTTCATTGGGAAATCAACTCATGCAAAAAAATCTCCACTTCCTGTCTAGTTATCGTGAAGTGCCTCTGGCTAAGGGAGTACACACCTACAGATAATCCGGAGAGATCACTAAGAAAATTGATGGCGTATTAAACAATCTCCTAGCAACTCCTGCAATTCTGATTGTTTCCAAGCATATTGGCATTGCATTCACTTTGGAACTAAACAGAACCGAGGGAGGGGGTAAGCAGAAATATGCATGATACTTTCTCCTTACAGCCTACATGGGCTAGCAATTATGTGTGAAACAGAGTATATATCTCGGCTTATTTGAGGGCGTCATAGCGCAGTCTCGGCTTATTTGAGGGCATCAAAGCGTAGTCTCGGCTTATTTTAGGGCCTCTTATCCCAGTCTCGGCTTATTTTATGGCATCAAACGCAGTCTCGGCTTATTTGAGGGCCTCAAAGCCGAGTTTCGGCTTCTTGAGAGCCCCATAGCCCAGTTTCGGCATATTTGAGGGCCCCATAGCCCAGTTTCGGCATATTTGAGGGCCTCATATCCCAGTCTCGGCTTATTTGAGGGTCTCATATCCCAGTCTCGACTTATTTGAGGGCCTCATATCCCAGTCTCGACTTATTTGAGGGCCTCATATCCCAGTCTCGACTTATTTGAGGGCCTCATATCCCAGTTTAAATATTACACTGACATGCCTACGAAGAACCATTGAAAGAGAAGGCATGTCAATGAACCTAAACAACACGCAACAATTGAAAGACCTGGCAACACAAAGACAAATGGAAAGCTATGGCTTCTGCCCTATGCGCCGCCTGTGGCCCTGGAGCAACATAACATAACATGCTTTCTGTCCATCTGTAACGACACAGTAGGACCTTTTCTTTCTCTCTCTCTCTCTCTCTCTCTCTCTCTCTCTGTCCTAATTACAATTAGACGATAATTTATCTCTGTTCCTTCGTGAGTTCCGACATCTTGTTTCAATATAAATAATTTTCCCAGCATATCTAGATGACCGTGCTCACGAGTTTATGAGTTCACTACAGGACAGTGACTCTTTGTTTACAAGTCACATTTTCTTGGAGATTCACTTGAACCTGTCAAGTTATGTACTATAATACTTTCGGTCGGCTGTATGCTGCGCTGTTTAGAGGGGCTGAGTACACCCACAAAACACACGAGTACAATGAATTCATATTCTACGATGTCTGAGCCCTCATAATTTGTTGGAGAGAGAAAAAAAATTTTGAAGAACGCTGTTACACCAGCTGATAAATATTCAAGTAAATAAGCCCAGAATCGGTTACAGAAGAAAGATTATGCAGACATTTACGTGCCAGTTGGAAAACTGTACAAAGAAAACATGACAGAAAGACAGTTCGCGTGCACGTACTATTAATAGAGTGAGGTTAAGGGGGTCAAAGTTCGCGGACGTTGCGTCAATATTTTCAACAGTACGTCATATGTCAATAAGCACCCTGCCCTTCCCCAGTTCAAGTAAAGAAAGGTTGAACTGTCGTGCAAGCCAGTGTTTCTCAAACATTTTGATGTGGATCGACAATTTAATTTGTTTCCAAATCTGCTACTGACCAGAGTGTGAGTGCTGGATCTGAGGACTTATATTTTGTATTTATTTTTTAAAGTTTCATACTGTATTTTTCCCGTTAAGGAGGTACAGGGAATATTCGATTGACTTGTGTGATATGGCGGTTTTATATGATGACAAAAAGAAAAAGAAGAATAAATTCATAAACTAGCTTGTAGATAAATGGGTCGGGGTAGGTATTTAAATCATTCCCCCCCCCCATTTTTTAAAATTAAAACGTCCGCGGTTGAAGGAACGCACCATAAGCAGTTAGTTTTATTAATGCAAAGCTTGATGATCCTTCTTTAATGTCTCGAGGACCGGCCCATCCCTTTGAGAACCAGTGATGTATGCAAACAGCTGTGGGAAGCTCTTTCTTGCTAACATGAATCTTTGTTAGTTGGTACGCCTAGTTCATCTGTCCTACAGTGTATTCTGTTTTATTTGTTCGTCATTCTGGTAATTAGGTCTGTCATAATTTTAGATAATCACAGTAGAGTTATGGCTAAACCACACATCTATGGCTGGGCGATTGAGGTTTCTTCTTCTTCAGCGTTCATGCTCAAACTCCTGCTGGATCTCTTTTGTAGCAGGACCATGATCCATTCCAGCAGGATGTAGTTCAGAGAACGGAAATGTGTTGTGTCGCCGTTTTATTTGCGCCAATGGTCAGTCACATCAGTCTTCGGCGGGGATTGGGGTTGAGTTCACTAGCCATTCCAGGTCTGTGCGCATAGACAAATCATGCAGTAGATCGACGCAGCCACCGCGAAATGGGTACCAGTGTTGGTATCGTTACAAATGGCGGCACTAGTCAGATAATGTATGGTCAACCAATAACTCGGCAACTGGACCAAGTCCTTTCCTTATTAAGACCTGCGTGCTGAGTCTTTCATATGGACTGTCCCAGTTATTCCTTGGTCACTTTGCGTATATATTGTGTCAGTATCCTAGGTAATATTGTGTCAGTATCGTGGGGTAATCGCGAGAAATTACGTGTCTAACCTGCCATAACTCGAGATCGGAGATGACTATCCTGGAGAAAGACCTGACTAATGATTATCCTGGAGAAAGACCTGACTAATGATTATCCTGGAGAAAGACTTGACTAATGATTATCCTGAAGAAATATTTGACTAATGATTATCCTGAAGAAAGACTTGACTAATGATTATCCTGAAGAAAGACTTGACTAATGATTATCCTGGAGAAAGACTTGACTAATGATTATCCCGGAGAAAGACTTGACTAATGATTATCCTGGAGAAAGACTTGACTAATGATTATCCTGGAGAAAGTCTTGACTAATGATTATCCTGGAGAAAGACTTGACTAATGATTATCCTGGAGAAAAACTTGACTAATTATTATCCTGGAGAAAGGCTTGACTAATGATTATCCTGGAGAAAAACTTGACTAATTATTATCCTGGAGAAAGGCTTGACTAATGATTATCCTTGAGAAAAACTTGACTAATTATTATCCTGGAGAAAGGCTTGACTAATGATTATCCTGGAGAAAGACTTGACTAATGATTATCCTGGAAAAAGACTTGACTAATGATTATCCTGGAGAAAGACTTGACTAATGATTATCCTGGAGAAAGACTTGACTAATGATTATCCTGGAGAAAGACTTGACTAATGATTATCCTGGAGAAAGGCTTGACTAATATCTGTGTGTCGCTCGACAGGTCCGTATTCATAGCAGCTTAAGAATATACACGGTCTAAGTCTTGACTAACATTACATTTTTTTTAGAGATGTTGTGTGGTCGAAGGCAAAAATACGTGTTGAGTCAAGCTTCGAGGCGAGTAGATGACATCTGAGCGGATCTGGTTCAAATCCTCGATGATTTGATTTGATATTCAAATGAATATTATTATCATCTATCTTGACCTTACATTACATTATTAAAGATCTTCTACATCCTCAAACGTCAACTGATGTATTTGCCCATAATCGCTTAGGCTTCTCTTTGTATTTAGAGCTAAGAACCATATTCAACCTGAGAAGTATTTTGTCCCGACTCATCACATGACGTCAAATATCTTTATTCGGGGTGCAAAGGAATTTGCATTGCTCTCGTGCAATCCCAAAATTAGCATATTGCAAAGATTCTACAAGCACCTAGTTGTACGCGCTGGAAACTAAATTGCTTCTAAACTCGTGCAAAGCGATCTAGCTGACGCTTCATGAAATGTGTACGGGCAGTGTACACCAAAATGGACTAAAACGTTCACGTTCATTTGTTTGTTTTCAGAATGCACCGCGAATAGGTGTTTCTTGACAGTGGTATTCAGACAAGAGCGTTGTGCATCCCAAGCGTCAGCCGTCAAGTTGCCTGTTAAAGAGAGATTAAGTCTGATGATAAGAAATTACATAACAGCATCTGAAAGTAAAAACAAAGGACTTTGAATAGCGGAAAAACTTAAGTAACGGAAAGGACAAAGAATAAATGCCTTACAGAATACAACATCAAAGTGGAAACAAATCAATATATTCAAATATTTGGGTACATTAATTAACAGTGAGAAAATTAGCAAGGATGCAACACCAAATTAACACCAAAGTGAAGCAAGCCAAATAAATTAAATATTTAGGCAGCATTTTTTCCGGAAATAAAAGGCTAGACAGAGAAAATTAGAAACAAGGTGCCAGAAAGCAGACACAGTGACCTACCAACTGTCACCAATACTTCTTCACTCAAAGATCAAGATAGAAATCAAACGACAGACACTATCTACATTTTTAAATCAACACTCTGCTACCAATGTCAAACATGGTCTTTTACATTCTAACAGCAGAGAAAAATCGTTACATGTGAAATGAAGTGTTGGAGAAATGCTGCAGTGGTTACTAAACTGGATAAAATAAGGAAAAGATGTGTAATATCATGTATTGAACATATCGAAAGACAATAAGTAAAATGATTCGGTCACATTATGAGAATGAACCCAAGCCAAATACCAATAAGAGCATATAACAAAATAATATCTCCGGCATAAGGCCACAGGTAGATCAAGGAAACGGTGGATAGAAAACATCAAGACATCCCTGAACAAATAAGGACTTAATGCAACCAAGGCGATACATATGGCCTTGGGACGACAACTAAAGCTGCCACCCCTACAATTAACGGCAATTGTGGATACTATCAACCATCATTCACCTAGGGGTAAACAATAACAGCAGATGGAAAATTTATTAAAGAAATAAAATGTTAAATAGTCCAAACTCGGCGGTTCTCAACCTGTGGATCGCGAATCCTTTGAGGTTCGAACGACCCTTTCACAGAGGTCGCCTAAGACCATCGGAAAACACATATTATGAAGTAGGAACGAAAATAATTTATGGTTGAGGGTCACCACGGCATGAGGAACTGTATTAAAGGGTCGCGGAATTAGGACGGTTGAGAACTACTGGTCTAGACAAGGGCAACATCTCATAAGATGAAGAACATGCTCTGTAATATATTTTGCCAATTGAAGTGAGAAAACAAGAGTTTTTAGAAGTTATGTAGAACCAATTATAGTGTTTGCTAGTGAATCTTGGACAATTATCAGAATAGTAATAAATAATATGTATACATTAGAAATGTGGTTGTGCAGAGAAATTTTGTGAACATCATAAACAGATCAAGAAAACAGTCAAGATCAGAAGGTAATCCCAAAGATGAGTTGCATACTTACATCAGAAGGTCATCTAGATTCATTAGACACATGACAAGTTTATACACGACAACAGGCATGTTGACAAGCAAGAGGTGATATATTACTGGACAAGACATGCAACCAGGTCTTTGTGTCCTCGTGACAGAAGAAAAACACGATCCTATTTCATCTTTGAAAGGGCAGAGAAAACACGATCCTATTTCATCTTTGAAAGGGCAGAGAAAACACGATCCTATTTCATCTTTGAAAGGGCAGAGAAAACACGATCCTATGTCTTCTTCTTCTTTCGTTCACTAATAATGACTATATCTGCAGTGTTGTTTGATCCTATTTCAACTTTGAACTGCCCACTGTGTCCCTTTGTTGTCCCTGTCCCGAAGGGACAGCAACGAATATTAATACTATACCCGCGGTGCATGTCGTAAGAAGCGATCAAGGAGGTTCGCATATGAAGCTGTCTGTTAACCGTACAAATATAACAAAGTTACCAATAAGTAACGCTGAATTCGGAAGCGTTAGGCTGAAAGGTACAGATATTGCAGACCAGCCGCAAAACAGTGACGCACCGTATACCGTTCTGCAGACTACATCGGGTAATCACGTTGAAGAATGCGGACTGACCGATGGAGATCAGCTGACCATGTCTTTGATTCAATTTTTGACACAAAACGGAATGTTGACGTACAAATTAAAATGACGCATCACAACAACGGGTCATTTTTAACAGAACTGTCAAGCTAGCCACGATCGGTCTTCAGTCTTCCACCAATGGTCTTAAACTACCTTTATCAGAGCGGAAATAAGATCGAATCTATTGCTGAAGCCTTCATGGACTTTGTTCTGATGGAAAGTGTGAATAACTACCAAAAGACGGACACAAAAAAATAAACTAAGTAGATCAAAATGATAGAGTTCGGCAACTAACAGAGCTGCGCATGCGTGTATATACTTTGATGAAGGGCAGATTCTTGAGGAGGGGAAACAACTGGGTCATTAACCGCAACTCCTTCGTAGTGCCAGTATTCACATAACTTGGGTAGGGGACACAATCAGTCTGTGTAGGGGACACAATCAGTCTTTATATTATATTGCAATAGTTAAACGGCTTATTTACTCCGTTACCATAGTTACATAATAGAAAATTGCGAGAAAATATCTAGAAGTTTCCTTCATTTCAACAACAGTCTCTGAGAGAATACGTGATCTTTTCGTTACATCCAGAATGACAAACTTATCTAACAGAACAGATAATGGTATATCAATATTAAACACATTTTTATTAGAACATGTGTGGAGACAGTCTAATCTGTTAGCAAAATTACAAGGCAGTGGTAGCAGGACTACCTGTAACGCAACCTCTTTATTTTTAAATATCAAAAGCTCTAATAAAACCACAATCGATTTACGTCAGCGGTTGAAAGAGTGTGCCTCACCCTAAAATGTGTTTATAAGGCGTTTAAAAAAACGTGAGGATTGTGTTCATGAGTAGGTTGGGGGTGCAGCACAGACAATATCATCACAGCATTTTCTCCCTTCTTTACTTTCCGCGTTCCTATCATGTGTACATTATGGCAGAGTCGTAGATGCAGTTGTAGGGTTCAACAATAAAAGAAGTGTAAAAATTTAAACATTATAGCAAACCACACCTCTCCATCAGGAGTAGGGCAAACCCCATCCTATCACCCCTTTATTAGGAGTAGGGCAAGCCCCACACTACCACCCCTTTATTAGGAGTAGGGCAAACCCCACCCTACCACTACTTTTTTAGGAGTAGGACAAACCCTACCCTATTGCCCCACTTAGTACACGTTTTTATTTCAAAGAATTTCCTTTTATAATGGTAAGTGAAATTTGATTAAAGGAAACCCCTACACCTCCCAGAAAAGTGTATCTACGGACTTGCAGCATGGCCATAGGAGGATTAGTGCTGACCTTCGAACCCTCATAACACAAACGCTAGTGCCGTTTCGACTTACGTGAAATTTCTTTTATCTCAGGGTTTCATCGCATAAAGTTCCTTACTTGGTTTATGTCTCTTTCTACTACAAATATTGTTTGTCAATCAGTGATGCCAGGCTCACATCCTCCAACCATGTTATACATCATATGTTCCACGGGGAGACAATTCCCGTCACCCACTAACTAGTCACGGTGCACATGATGTCTGTATCAGTCGTTGGGGTATGCCCTATTGTCAATGTCTACTTAACCATATATCGCTTTAGATGTATTCCACCGCTGTTAATACGAGCGTATCTTACAACTTATCACGTATTGAGTCAAATCCCGTTATAACAACCTTTTCCGAACTGATCAAATGTGTATATAATAACAGAAATTCGTTATATACAGTATAAACAACAAAGAATATATTTAATTGAGGATTCTGAAAGGTTTTGTTATAGAGAGTAATTTGTTATAAAAGAATGCGCTATAGAGAGATTCCGCTGTATATTCCACTGCTATTAATATCTAATACTGTATCACTTATATATATTTCGCCACTATTAATATCAAACAATGCATCACTTTACATGCCCCTCACCACTGTTTAACATGCATCACTTTACATGCCCCTCACCACTGTTTAACCATGCATCACTTTACATGCCTCTCACCACTGTTTAACAATGCATCACTTTAGATTATCTCAGTGCTAGAATGGTTAATGTACCCGTTTTACAAGCACAGCTTGGTTCGGACGAGCCAATAAATTTATCATCATCAAACCGATAACACTTCAGTGTTGTAGGGGTGTCACTCTGGAAACATCAACACACAAATCTCGCTATGTCCCTCTGTTATCAGTTCTGTGTTTGAGTTTAGAGAATCTTAATCCTGTCCAGTCTTTAATATTATCAATAACTTCAACAATAGTTGATTAGAAGGTTTAATGTGCGTCTCTAGTAGGCTAGTGACTCGCGCTGTGAATGGATACCAAAAGACTCCCCTGTCAAGCTTCACCAAGGGGCAAAAGAAAGCGAAGAAGACCAAGAGAGACCTTAGGTAGAACTATTACAAGAGAGAGCTTCACTATCGGTATCAGAAACAATGAAGATCTAAAGCACATGGCAATAAATCACGAGACATGGAAATCTATGACATCCGCCCTATGTCCCGCCTTTGCCCTATAGGAATAACTAACAAGTAGGCTATGGCATAGTTAGTTATTCCTCAGGGTAGTGCTATTCAATTTGCGGCCCGCGGAGGCCTAGTAAGTGGCCCGCGGATCATTGCTAAAACAGTGAAATAGTTATAAAAAAACTAAATGTATATAACTATATTCGGACCTCTGGCCCGTGATGATCCCCATCTTGGCCCCCGAGTAAATATAGTTGAATAGCCCTGCTCTAGGGCCAATGGCGACACATAATGCGGATGTCATAAATTGCCATGTAATCTCCTGATTTTCATTGCACGGGTTACATAAAACATTGCACGGTTTACATAAAACATTGCATGGGTTACATAAAACATTGCATGGGTTACATAAAACATTGTGCGAGTTACATAAAACATTGCACGGTTACATAAAACATTGCGCGGGTTACATAGAACATTGCACGGGTTACATAAAACATTGCGCGGGTTACATAAAACATTGCGCGGGTTACATAAAACAAAAAGTCCATGTTCATCTACTTCCTAATAAACTTTATTTATTATTATTATTTTGAAAAAGGGGGGAGAGGGGAGATTCGTTGGACAGAGAAGGGGAAAGTAAACTGAACTTTAGGCCAAATTCCTAGTTACTAAGAGAATCGTGTTCTGACGTCCCTCCAGCCTCTAACTAATATGTATATATGTTTGAACTATCAATCTCTTTCAGACTGCACACAAACTGTATTTAAGTATATTTCTCTGTAGATATTTAACTTTCCTTGTACGTTTCTATCTGAATTCTTGAGTGTTGTTTCCAGGAAAAACATCAGGTTTTTTTTTTCTGACACGCTCTAACAACTGTCAAAACAACGCAGTGATAACGGAAAAGATGGGCTGGAATAGACAAAGAAAGCCACGGTTGAAACAAAGAGTCGACTCCCACTGTTCGACTTTCCAACACAAAGAGGTCAGAGCGTGCTCAGTCGCGGCACAGAAACACTGTTACAAATATGACCTGGTACGTTCAGTTATGTATGTACACTGCACACAACCGAGTACTCAATCGATAAACGTAACCTGTTCCCCGAGTACATGGTTGACATCACATATTTTATCAATCACATCACAAAACATACGATCATTGATTATATTCCTTTCTACACTTGCACTTTATCTCAAAACGATATTATTTTCTGTCCGCATTAACGAGGCACTTTTCTACTTCAAGTAGGCCTATTCTGTCTTACCTTTCACATTAATGCACCTTTCTTTCTTACAGCATTCTTTCTTTCTTTTCCACTGATACACCAGCATTCTTTCTTTTCCACTGATACAACAGCATTCTATCTTTTCCACTGATACAACAGCATTCTATCTTTCTTTTCCACTGATACACCAGCATTCTTTCTTTCTTTTTCACTGATACACCAGCATTCTTTCTTTTTCACTGATACACCAGCATTCTTTCTTTTCCACTGATACACCAGCATTCTTTCTTTCTTTTCCACTGATACACCAGTTGCCTCTTGGGTATGAAAGAAAGCTGATAAACATGCCACTGCACATAGGAGGTAAGAGCTAATAGCTCCTAATTCCTGGGGTTCTCAAACAAACCACCAGCTGTCTTTCTGATATTTCCATTGATGCACCAACCTTCTTTTCTCCCTTTTCATTGATGCACCAACCTTCTTTTCTCCCTTTCCATTGATGCACTAACCTTCTTTTCTCCATTTCCTTTCTATTATAATGCTGGCCATGTTGGATGGAGTCACTGGAAGCGGAATGGCTGATAAACTATCTAAGAGAGTCGCTGCCACCCCCCCCCTCTACGAGATGGATAATGATCATCCTCAACCCTCTTAATCTGCCTCATTCGACATGCATGACATGTTGCACGTGCTATGAACATGTTTCACATTCAGTTTCCAGTAACACACGGCGGAATAGTTCGAGTATGTAAACAAATAATTCTGTTCTTTATGCATGTTCTTTGAGATGGCGACTGCATTTTCCCCCTCAGATATGTCAATCACGTTTTTCTTTCTTTCTCAACAAGCAATCCCTTACATCTGTTTTACTATCTTCTGTGTTTGTTCTGTTTTTTTTTATTATGTATATCTTTTATTAGAATTCTCCATTTTCCTTACGTTTTACTACTCTTATTGTTTGTTATAGTTTCCCCATTTACTACGACTCTCATTGTCTGTTCTAGTTTACTTATGTTACACTACTCTCATTGTTTGTTCTAGTGTAGTTATGTTACACTACTCTCATTGTCTGTTCTAGTATCCTTATGTTACACTACTCTCATTGTCTGTTCTAGTATCCTTATGTTACACTACTCTCATTGTCTGTTCTAGTATCCTTATGTTACACTACTCTCATTGTCTGTTCTAGTTTACTTATGTTACACTACTCTCATTGTCTGTTCTAGTTTACTTATGTTACACTACTCTCATTGTCTGTTCTAGTTTACTTATGTTACACTACTCTCATTGTCTGTTCTAGTTTACTTATGTTACACTACTCTCATTGTCTGTTCTAGTATCCTTATGTTACACTACTCTCATTGTCTGTTCTAGTATCCTTATGTTACACTACTCTCATTGTCTGTTCTAGTTTACTTATGCTCTACTAATGACATTGCCTATTCTCATTACTATCGACTTTCCGTTCTACTTTTCTCCACAAGTTATCATAGTAGCAGGCAAGTTTCCATATTTCCAGACAATATTAGTATTATTATTGTGCTATAAGACACATAACCTACTATCCATTACGATGATGGTTGTGACTCACAGAATCAATCTGAGGGACAAGGAGTTTTGCAGAGTTTTGTATGTACAAGAAATCATAGACGAATGTGTATCATCGTGTGTCTTCTTATACCTGCAGCCCTTGAACTAACTGCTATCATTGTCTCCTTGGTTTGTATACCATTCCTAATCATTCCCCACCATGCACCACAATCCACAGCATCCCGTTCCCATGATTATTACATGTATCACTCACATAACGCTTGCTTACGTCTTTGTGCCGAAGTAGAGGTCGGCCATGAAATCTTCTCTCATACTAATTCTTCATAAAGTAGATGCTTTAGTATTCTGTCATCCTACATCCTCAAAGTTAATCACAACAATATTTTACCGGTTGTTTCCCCTGCATCGTAGCTAACCGTATGAAAATATTACCAAAACAAATATCCACAAGTTGGATATTTATTACGTTGATGAATTCAGGAGAATGACTTCGCTATTTTCCTAAGTAGTAAGAGTAGTAAGCTGCCTAATGGAAGTGTCGCTGAGAGCAACAAGATCTTATACAAAATTCCCATGTAAAGATGGCATCGCGGCATTATTACGACATCACCGCTGTATCACCACAAAGGAAATAACTTGAACCACTATGATACTTCAGTGAATATATAACCTGATAGCAATAATGAGCTACGTCATCCATCTATGCTGATCGAATTTTTCCATTGGTCGCTTTGAGTGTGCTTCCGTGTCGCCCGCCAATGAACAGCGCGGATCAATCAAGGCTAAAAGAAGTATGGGACTCACTTAACTGTTCTCCCCACATACACTCGGTCCTATTCAACGATGAAGCCCACAGCCCGTCGCAAATACTAGTCATTGCATTTAACTTCAAGCTATCTCTACGAAAAAAATCCACTTTATAACCAAGACTTCAAGACTTGGATTCGAACCCGCGACATCTTAAGCACAAGGCGTACGGCTATGCCACGGAGATCAGACAACAGGTGTGATCATCCCTCATAATTTGGTGAAAGATCGATAATAGGTACGTACTGCGCAAAACTGAAATCCAACAGGTAACTCCAGGAATATGGTAATAAAGTTTTGCTTCATCACTCAAGACACACATGATAATACACACAAATCGACGTTTCGACCAAAAGGCCGTTTATCATGATAAATTGGGAATTATTGATAATAATTTGGAATAAGTTGTGTTTGACTACTTCCACACGGGATCCCCCTGGAGGTTACCCAAAAATAGTTGACAGCTGTCTGAATTAACTAATTAGCGCACTGTAGCAATGCATCGGATATCGTCACACCGTTTATATTGGCTCACATAAGCCGTAAGATTGGTTCAAGACTGGCGAGAATTTCGAGACTACGATTGCTACATCCTGTCCAGGATATGTTACCAGATGGTCACAAAATATAAATGTGAACATTTATATACACGTGAACATTTCAATACAAATAAGACAAAAAGCATATTCAAATACAGTTTTATGTTTAAAAAAGGACTGCAGTTTGGATATGGCCTTATCATTACCGAATAGACAAAGTTCAAACGGCTGGTGTATCAGAGGAAATCTATATCGGGGCGTGCTGACCAATAAGTTCAACTTCTGGAACTGGACCATTTTTACGCAGTACACAAAGAAGATTAAGAGAAATCAACGACGTACAATATAATATACACACACATTTTAAGCCATATTTAGAAAATGTGTGCTAGTCGGAGCACCATAACTTGATCATTTGCTTCTTGTATTGTCTACGTCACGTTGATATGGGTCAAACATGACCATTGGTATATAAGACCTCATTGGTTAATTGGAAAACACGTTCTCTAGAACGACTCATTCTACATTTCCCGTGATTTCATTGGCCAATATGTGTCGATAGTCAATCAAAATCACTGGAAATGTCAATTTACACGGCTGTTTCCCCACTGAGTAAACAGTTCTTATACTGTAGATGGCCTCGGTGCCGTCCAGTAAGGGAATGCTTACAAACGGTTAACCCACTCTTATCCCCTACACTTTTCCATATAGAAAATTTGTAATGTTGCAAAAATAACCAAGGTCAAATTTGTTGATATCCTACCGTAAGCTACCATGAGTGATGGTCATTCCTTGCTTCGTTGGTCAATGACAAAATAAAACGTGTCACCGTGTCTCAAGGCCGTCAGATATTAAGTATGAAATATGCCGCGCCACACTAAATTTAGCACAAAATGGCGGACAGTGTGTAATGCAACCTTTCATTGTGGTACGGTATTTGCTAAACTGATCATTTTTGGATACGATTTTCAATCGAATGTTAATCAAGCATATCACAAAACTATAAATGATCGTTGGCAGTGCCGTTCTTACTCGTCATGTGAAATGTTGCGTTCTTGATGAAGACCTTTTGGTACAAACGTCAATGTCTGTGTTTTTTAAAACAGTGAATTTAACAACAAGTTTTTTTTTAAATTAACAGTTTAAAATCACTGGTGCTAGTTTACAATTCTCAAATTTGTGTAATTTAACTACAAATTTCCCAAAATCTGGCAATCCTGTTCTGATGGCACATTCATGGAACAGAATTTTGTGAATGAAGAGTTGCCAGAACGGTTTTAGGCTTTTTATAATGTCCCTTAAACGTATCGCCGGATTTTCTTTGACAGATATCTGATGATCACACTATCGACGAGCTGAATGGGACTCAGCATCTATGGTACAGCATGAGTGCACATACATTGATTATTTTCAATTAATTTTTACATTTTATTTTTTTTAGTTTTAAGACACGTTCTGGAACTAATTATTCGCAACGTATGACGATCTGCCGATAATTCCATTTTCTTGGCTCATTCAATATATAGCATTCTCTCCCAACTCATCCAATAAACATCACAACATACCCACTGTCATCGTTACCGGCCGCAAGCTGTCCCCGATGACATCAAACTACCCCGCCCACTCAGACGTGTGCACTCTTGCATTCACCAATCAGACTTCGGCTGCCGATCTCTGGTCCAATTGTTTGTTCTCTGAAGTGGAACTGAACATTTCTTGTTAGTGACAGCAGCAAAAGTCATTCAGACAAGACCAGCCATCATAGAAAAATCACCTGCTAATAATACCACATCACAATTTTGTTTAGCCCAGGCTTGGAGCTTACGCCCTTTTCTTCTCCATTTTCAAACTTCTGCAGATTAGCTGAATGTAGTCCATCAAAACGGAATGCGTTGTGCCATGGTTTAAAGCTTGGCTGCGATAAAGGCATCTTTTGGCCTGACACATCCGTCTTCGGTTATCTTACCCTTGCCATAATGGCTCAACTACTATAGTGGCCTATGGTCACTTGACTCTCTATGGTATTGGACAGCAAACCCCATCTATAAGACCTCCCTAGTCGCCTCTTAAGACATGCATGGCAAATAATAGTGTGGGTATTATTTGCTACACTTTCAGACCCCTGCATCACTGGACGACGTCCTGCTTATAATGTCCTGCATTAGAGCGAGGATTTCTAAATACACAAGAATGTGCCATGAGATTGACCACCACAAAGCGGTAACAGTTCGCTGAAAACATTATGAATGGTATATTATGGAAAGCTGAGGCCACATTATTTAACGAAACGAAATATCGATAAAGACGCATTTCACATTCGCCAAGACTACTATCGAAACCAGCTATCTGTTCGCTACACACTGAGAGCCCTCCCCCCCCCCCCCTTCGATGACCCTGTGGGACGGGGGCTCTCAGTGCAAAGATTGATGCAGACTTATTGACTTTATAATCTGAGTTCAGCGAGGTCACGAAAGTTTGAGTGCCATCTTGATTGAGTGAAATTTATCAATGAAAGTGCCAAATGCAACATGCCTCGATTTGTCTGAAGAGATGAAATCATTTCAAATGAAACTTCATCTTTGGCACAAATAAAGATGAAAATAAAATATACATGTCGCATACCTTATCATCTTTCTATGGGGAACATGGCATTGAACCAGACAAAATGATTACGATTATAATTTCTGTGACAGAATATTTGCACATACTTGCAGACCGGACACCACATTTTCACGTGCCAGAAGCCCATTCACAGTCAGAGTTGAAGATGTTCCTCAGACAGCACAAGAGCAGTTCATTGAACTTATTAACAGCGATGTTCGCGAGAACTGATTTTTCGAGAAAGATACAAAAGTCTGGTTGATGAAGTGGTTGCAGTCATACCCTGTTCTTTCTTAGACTGTGCTGCTACTTCTTCTATTTCCAACAACATATCTTTGTGAGACAGGGTTTTCCAGCTTGTTAGTTATCAAATCAAAGTACAGAAGTAGACTTGTTGTGGAAGATGATCTTTGTTGTGCTCTTGCAAAGATTGTCCTGAGAATTTCTGATCTGGTGAGAAAGAAGCAATCTCAACCTTCGCACTGACGTCCTTTTACGCATGCTATCGCAAAATGTAGATATGTAGTTGGCTGTTGTTATATTACGACTGTTTCCCATGCTACACCACGCTTCAAGCCATAATCTCATTTATTTGTAATTAGAAATCAATATTTCACAATATATAATTACATATTGTTATTGTGATTAATCACTATAATAGAATTATGTTCAATCTATAACAATGAAAATACATCCTGAATATCAAATATTTATATTACTTTTCATAACAATAGAGAAATTCTAGTGATGAAGTACCAGCGAAAATAACTCTATGTTTGGTGGTCGCCACACAACATGAGGAACTGTATTAAAGGGTCGCGGCATTAGGAAGGTTGAGAACCGTTGTTGTAGGTGATAACATGTTTCAGGACAAATTAATCTCTTTACTTTAGACTACACAAATAGTAGAATACCCTATTCACGATCTTGCCATCAGCTCAACATTTCTTGGATGTAGTTATTTTTTATTGGCATATACGTTTTAGGCAATTGTGCATCCGGACCATTCAGAAAGCAATGGCACACTACTGAACGTATTTATATTGCCTAGAAAAATCACTACAGCCATAAAATGCTGGGTTGATGGCTACGTTCTGAATGTGACATGTTATCAATTTAAAGTCTGATATTGCTTTCAGGTGGGGGGGGGGTGCCTTATTTCTGGTTTTGAACCAGATACCGCTCGTGAGTTGCCTGAACCTGAGAGGGGAGCAAAGAATAGTAACAATGTTACCTGACACGCATCTCGCAGGAGGCGACTAAGGAGATTTCTGGGCTGGAATTGGCTGTTCTATGTCAGATGATCAAAGTGCCATAGAAGCCGAGCTGAAGTTGGATGTGTCAGGGTGGACAGGATCAGATATCACAGCTAAGCTGTAAACCATGACACGAAGCATTCCGTTTTCTTGACTAGATCCTGTAATGATTCATGTGATTATTCCCGTGAATTTCATTGGCTGTCACACGGTATAATCATAGCCACCAATGAAAATCTTGGTAATAGTGTAAGTCATTAAGAAGTCGTGGAGTTGTGAGGGCGGGAGCTGAAGAAAAATCCGGTATCAACTTAATACAAGCAATACATGTTGCTGATAGAAATGTCGAATTAAAGCAACCACCATCTACAGCTATGTTCAAAAGTTTTCAACAAAAGTAGGTTAATAATATGTTTAACCGTACCCGTCGACATTATTTAACACCTACTGACTAATGGGGAAACAAAGACCTCTTAATTGACTGACACTATTACCAAGATTTTCATTGGTGGCTATGATTATACCGTGTAACAGCCAATGAAATTCACAGGAATAGTCACATGAATCATTTTAGGTTTATTTTCCCATTAGTTACTAGGGCTTATAACGTCGAGGGGGGGTCACGGTTAAGCAAAAAACTCAGATCAATGAATGACGTTCCTCTTGACCTACAATTGGGTATTGATTTACAGGTACATGAACACAAAACATATAAAGGGAAGAAATTACCGGTATATGAACACAAAACATATAAAGGGAAGAAATTACCGGTACATGAACACAAAACACACGAAGGGAAGAAACTACCAGTATATAAACACAAAATAAATAAAGGGAAGAAACTACCGGTACATGAACACAAAACAAATAAAGGAAAGAAACTATCGGTATATGAGCACACAACAAATGATGGGGAAAAAACTGGAATAACTGACACATCAACATAGAGTGACGTTTCGACACCAAATGTTGGATGAATATTGAAACAAACGTCTGTTTTTCTTATACATTGGCTATCAAACAACAATCTAAGCGGGAACATAATATGAGCCGCTTGCTAAATGATTGGCCGGCCATCATGTTATTTTCTGGGGCTGATCTAAACTATATAGATCCCTCTACCCCCAACCCGAGCTCAGAAAACACTACAGGTACTTGGATCTCTTAAAAAAAATAGAAAATGTATTTTAGTCTCATGTTAGAGAAAACAAAACCTGACAAAAGCATAAATCAGCTTATACTGCGAAAGATGTACTTAGTCCTTCTCCGGGGACGTCCTACGTGCTGAGTCATTCTTCTGATTTAACTTCATTGGTCGCTTTGCCTAGATTTTGTTTTGGCAGCCAGTGACAATCACGAGATAAAAATCAAACATGTCACTAATCTGAGCTGATCCCAGATCAACCAAGTCCCTCTCCAAGATGGTACTGTGTGCAGATCTCTGTTCTTCCTAGATAGGTTACGTAATTAGACTTTTTGTTGTGTTTATATTGCCTGATCTACGAACAGTTGGGTCGGCCAATAATAATGAATCAGCACGAAGGACCACACTGGATAGGGACTTGGATCAATGAGTAAACTATAGGATTGACGTCTTTGTACTAGAGTTACCCTATGTGTACTCAGTCACTATCCGAGAAACAGCAAGTCGCCGAGGCACCTTTACACTCTTACCACAGCATACGTCTACCTTTTCAACAATCCATACCAAGACCGATATAATACACTCAGTACATGGAAGACAATCAAATAAAATATAGTTTGGAGGGAGACAACGATCGCCAGTTGAACTCTCTTTAATATGTACTCTAGGTCAAGTCAAGGAAGCCACAAGTCAAAGGTTAGGGGTTAAAGATCAAGAACGGAGAGGTTGAAGAATCAGTGGTTGAAAAGATTCATAACAAAGAGTTCCCCAGTGGCAGACGGCGACCATTGGTGGGAAAGACCTCTGTACAGAAAGTAAACACGCATTCATTCGTTACGTCTTTAATTATCGTTGGTCACAATTTACATATTTCGAGTCACATGCCAAAAATAGATACGGCAGACCAACAAATTTGTACGGAAATAATACGAAACCTATCCTTCAGACCATGTTTTATTTCTGTACACAGGTCTTCATTGGGGCCCGGATATGTGGCAGGCATATCTTCAGACGTGACCATCGTTTGTTTATAAGACGCGTGCGCTGAGTTAGGAATTACATTCTAACGTGATGCATTTGAATTGTCTAGTGATGTTCATGACTATGTACGTAAAGTGATCTATGAACGGCACAGGATAGTTGCTGTCGACACAAAAAACAGTGTCCAAAGAAACGGGGAAAAAAGCCAAGCGCGTCCTTTAGAAGGATGATTTCCTATGTGCCTGCAGGACTATATAATCATTCAAAACCCCCAAAAGGAGTTTTTAAATTTCCAGATGAGATTTTAGTCTGAAATGTATTGTGTGCGATCCATTGTTGTGTGCACGCTAGTCTGACGTGGTGGTGTCCTAACAGACAAACCACCATGCTACATTATACGATGTTATGACAATATAGTGAGATATTTCTTACAGTGAAAATCCCAACATTTATCTTCGTTATTTCGCTCTGCCATGTGAACGTCAATAGTGTCTTCTTACTTGTAAATATTTTTGTTGTGCATGTATTATTGGTAAGGGCGTTTAGGTCTCTCTCTGTGTGTGTGTGTGTATGTGCGTTATTATGTGTGTTTCCATCAATTAGCGCTTCTTTACCCTTGTTCCAAGCGTCGCCTGCCTGTTGGATTTCAGTTTTGCAGTAGTGCGTACACCTTGCTCCCCCCTCCGAGCTTCGCCTTTTGGATTTTAGTTTTGCAGCAGTGAGTACATAGTATCATCATTTATCTTTACAGTTTCATGCTGCAGTTCTGTCCCCTCCCCTCCCCCCTCATTGGATAAATGCGTGTCTTGTCTCAATTTCCTATTAACAAATAATCGCCACGGAGATGGCGGGGAGATGTAAGTCAGCGGACACTACACATTTGTGGCAGACTCTTTGAAGCTTTTGAGATGTGGATATATAGAAGAATAGAGATAACTTCATGGGAAGACAAGAAAACCAAAAAATAGGTTCAAATAACACTTCGTATGGGAAACAAATTATTGGCAGAAATACAGATCAAACAAATAAAGTATTTTTGACATATTAAAATACTATCTTGTTGAAGACCTTACTTGAGGGTAAAGTTGAAGGGATGCGAAGGAGTAGGCAGAGATACAAGTGGATGAAAAACATCACGAGATGGACATGGCTACGACTACACAGTTTAGCAAATTGCATCGCCAGTGACAGGATTATGTATGTTGATTATTCTTTTCGCACACCGGACAAGTCCATAGGTGTTCAGATCTCCGCTTCAGTAAATCTCTCAGGGTATAACGGCTGATGGTTCCGGTTCTATGTTGGTTCACTGCTCTTTTTGAATTCTTTGTCAGTGGTTCTCTACGAGCGACGCCCATCTTCACTCCCAATTCCTGCATTCTCGATATGCATGTTTCAGGAGGTTTCCAGTGACAGGATATTGAAGCCAACTTTTGCTGCGGAGACGGTACTTGATGATGATAATTACAGACAGGTTGAGTAGAATGCTATATAGACTGCAAATATCGCCCGTGTGCTGCCCAAGCCCGAAAGGGGAGTAAAGAATAGCAACACTGTTTACCTTCCACGCGTGTCTTAAAAGGCGACTATGGAGGTAATGGGATGGAGTTGACTGTCCCTCCCATATAGGGTCATTGACCCAAACCCATGCTGAAGTCGGATGTGTCAGGCCGAAAGGCGCAGGTATCGCAGCAATGCTGTAAACCATGACACAGCGCATTCCGTTCTCCGGACTACATCCTGCTAATCTGCAGGAGTTTGAGAACGAACGCAGAAGAAGACTGCAAATATATCACACTGCATGTGGGTCAGCAAATCTGACGAATGATCAGATACTTGGTACACAAATCTATGCTGTGCTTCTGTCACGGATCCCCTTATACAGCCGCACTGGAATGCCTCGCTTTGGGGACCAAACATGCATCCACACACACAACTATGTCTTTTAGACAACGAACTATATTGTCAGAAAGGAAAGAGGCTGTCAAGCGCTAGCTGTTAACAGATAACGGGATTACTTCATCGTCCTAATCCCCAGTGTATAAATAATCATTCCCTGGCAAGGGGACCAGATCACAAACTTGTACTCCCTGGGACAACAGTTCACTAAAGTTCAAAAGCGAGGGCATCTATATATAGCCCTTCACCGCAGCACACGGCTTGCTGACCCAGGTCAACACATCGGTCGAACCACTACTATACGTTTGTCTTTTGGAGAAGGTACCAGTCTGGGGGCATTGACACCATTGGCTTTAATAACATCGGTCACGCCTCTTAAAGTGAGCCTGAGTTTGTCCGCGAACGATAAGATTTACTAGCTTCCCTTGAAAGATTAATTTCTGCACGAAGTTTGGGATTGAGCTTCAAGGGACTGTTTGTGGTTGATTGAAGAGCATTGTTGAGGAGCGTTCATATTGACTACACCATAGGTTCCCAAACATTTTCGGACACCGCCCACTTTCCAAGACATAAATGTTGTAACTCCCCCCCCCCCCACACACACACACATTATGAGTTTTCTGCGTTAAAACCGTTTGATATTTTCGTCATAAATAGCAATTTATACATTGCTGTTTATACCGTTACATTATTGAAAAAGTAGTGGCAACCATGTGCTTTATCTTGACCTTGTGCTTTATCTTCACATTGCTATACCAATTTTGACGAAACATAGCCTATATGTAAATATTGTAAAGTGTATGCTCTAATTAGCATGCAGTTTCACGAAAACAAACGGAATACATATTAAAAGTTAGTCAAAGTCGTATATCATATATCACACAAATTGCTAATTTTTACATTCTTTTATAAGGAACCACCGATCCTTAAACCGCATTAACGCCCCATGGCAATGCTTCTGAACCGACTGCCAAAAAAAAAACAGACCAAAGAAATATGAAACTCTGCACAACAGACCAAAGACACAAGTGGTGGTCACTCTGCACAACAGACCAAAGACACAAGTGGTGGTCACTCTGCACAACAGACCAAAGACACAAGTGGTGGTCACTCTGCACAACAGACCAAAGACACAAGTGGTGGTCACTCTGCACAACAGACCAAAGACACAAGTGGTGGTCACTCTGCACAACAGACCAAAGACACAAGTGGTGGTCACTCTGCACAACTGACCAAAGACACAAGTGGTGGTCACTCTGCACAACAGACACAAGTGGTGGTCACTCTGCACAACAGACCAAAGACACAAGTGGTGGTCACTCTGCACAACTGACCAAAGACACAAGTGGTGGTCACTCTGCACAACAGACACAAGTGGTGGTCACTCTGCACAACAGACCAAAGACACAAGTGGTGGTCACTCTGCACAACTGACCAAAGACACAAGTGGTGGTCACTCTGCACAACAGACCAAAGAACTAACTTCACTACTGGAACAGTTACTGGAGAATGACAATGCATCAGTCCCAGTGGTCCCACCCTCTTTCGTAGGGTGAGGATAAATTACTTATTGAAAATATATAAAAGAAAGTGGTTTTTTTGGTACTTTGGATTGGGGGGGAGGGGCTGGGTGTTAAGTTCTAACTATTC
The DNA here is from genome assembly GCA_034231615.1 of Meghimatium bilineatum. Classification (NCBI taxonomy): domain Eukaryota; kingdom Metazoa; phylum Mollusca; class Gastropoda; order Stylommatophora; family Philomycidae; genus Meghimatium; species Meghimatium bilineatum. The sequence goes on along the minus strand of CM067309.1, from coordinate 8,119,204 downwards.
CTACAGTCTTTGAGATGTCAAATGTGAATATTTAGAAGAATGGGGAGAACATAGTGGAAAGAGGATGTGAATATTAGAAGAATAGGGAGAACATCATGGATAAAAGATGTGAATATTAGCCATCTTGGAAAGATGTGAATATATAGAAGAATAGGAAGAACATCATGGAAGGAATGGATGTTATAAAAACGGAATTAGAAAACTTAGCAAACTTAACCCTCTAGATGCAGTTATTAGAATTAAAGAACTGCATTTCATTAAATTAAATCTCATTAACTTAAGCAGTTATTGTACTTAATGAAGCAGTTATGTGCTTTTTGGCATATTTATCAATTTTATGCAAATTTTATCAACAATCTGGCAACACTGTTGGAACGTAGCCACAATGGTTTTCTTCAAAAGCAGCCATTTTGTGCTTTTTTGACATATTTTACTTAAAATTTGATCAACAATCTGGCAACACTGTTGGAACGTAGCCACAATGATTTTTCAAGATTTCACCAGTATGCTGTGATGAAACTAGACTGGGTCAATCATGGTAGTGGCCCCAGTTGAAAATGCCTAAATCAATCTCCAGATGAGGCAGAGATTTTCAAGGAAGCAGTCTTTAACTAAGAGGCAAAGAAAACAAACGAAGAGGTTCTAACAGCACTTAATAGGAAAAAAGAATTTCTTAAAGGACATAAAGTACAAGCAAATAAAAAAAATGTGGATACATTAAAAGTCTTAACACCTTGTTGAAGACCTTACATGAGGGTAAAATAGAAGGGAAATGAGCAAGAAGTAGGCAGAGATACAAGTGGGAGAGTAACATCACAAGATTGACAGGTTACAGTCTAGCAGAGTGCACCACCAAAAATAAGAGACAATGGATGTTGGGAGTTCTGTTGCAGCCAACCTTCGTTGTGGTGACGGCACTCGATGATGATGAGTCTGTGTCTGTATCTTGTTTGCATTTTAATAGTTTTTAAAAAGAAAACCACAATATAACCTAGCTGCTGTCTTAACCCATTTATGTTATTCCTTAAACTAGAATTACAGCGGAATCCGGTTATAACAACCTGGTCCGACCAGACAAAATATGTATGTTATAACAGAAATTCGTTATATACAGTACACAAAAAAAGAATAAATATAATTGGGGATATTCAAAATTGTTATATAGGGAAATTTGTTATAAAAGAATGCGCTACAGGGAGATTCTTCTGTATAACCAAAATTTCATTACTAGCAGTCAAATGGACACTCAAAATTGACAAGCTATTCTCACTTGGTGTTTTTTTTTCCCCCACACATTTACACCACGAAAAATGCATTATACAATACAATCAAACTAAATCACACTTATGGATATACATAATCCAAAGCAATAAAAGGATACATCTCGTGCAAGAAATCCATGGGTCCTGGCTGCAGTATATCCTGAGCTGATAAAACCTGTGGATAGATGGCTATTATTAGATTATGGATATAATTATTTAATAAGTTAACTGTCAACATTGTCTAAACATACACCGACAATAAACTGTAGGCTAACTGAAAAACTGCCTTTTTAAATTCTTCTTCTTCTTTCGTTCACTTGAAACATGTCTATATCTGTAATTCTGTCTCCTTAATAAAACTCACTGTCTTTTGTAGTTCATACAGTGTCCCATAGAGTTTTGATTCCAGTGTTGTTTCCTCTGGCCAATATGTCCGCCTCAGCATTTCATGCTCAGAACACTCTTGAAGTATATGTTTGGCACTCTGTGCTGCCTGTCCACATGTACACATGGCAGTGTTGCCAATCTTCTGCCTTTTTAAATGATTCATTTGACTTTTCTCGTGACTGCAATTGATCATCGGGTTTATACTTTTGTGTCCAGGACAAATTAGCCGTGCACAGCCAATGAAAATCACAGAAAAAAAAGTCCAATGCGTTATATTTGCAAAATCTTCTTCTTCTTCTTCTGCGTTCGTTCTCAAACTCCAGCATATTAGCAGGATGTAGTCTGGAGAACGGAAAGCGTTGTGTCATAGTTTACAGCATTGTTGCGATATCTGCGCCTTTCGGCCTGACACACCCGACTTCGGCATGGCTGTGGGTCACTGGACCTATATGGGATGTGACAGACAACTCTATCCCATAACTTCCTTAGTCGCCTTTTACGATATTCGTGGAAGGTAAACAGTGTTGCTATTCTTTGCTCCCCTTTCGGGCCCCGGCAACACACGGGCGATCTTTGCAAAATGGTTCCCGATGTACCCCCCCCCCCGTGTCTTTTATATTTTTATTATGACAAATAGGTCAAGGTAACCCTAATCTTAACCCTGACATTGCAAATCACATAGTATCTCTCGCGTTTGTTCTCAAACTCCCGCGAGATTTCAATTGCAGCAGACAATGGCCGTACTATAAAATAGTACGGTTTACGTTTTAATAGTTACGTTTCTGATTATTGTCATGGTTTCCTTTGGTCGCTATGTATATATTTGGAGTCGCAGTGACTACTTTTGGCATGCGATCCATGTATATAAATATTGACAAACGAAATCACGACAATATTTTTTTAAATCGTAACAAAGTCCTAATGAATTATGTACAGAGATATTCTATTGCAGACAATCATGTACCTAGATGTCCGTGGCACAATACATTTATAATTTCAATGGCAACATTCGAACATGGTTGGGAGGGAGGAACGGGAGTGGTATTAGTTTTCATTGATGGCCCCAACCTAATGAAATGGACAACTGGACAACAGCTGATCGATAAAAGGGGGGGGGGGGGGTTACGACGACGATTTTGTGTAGTGTATCAAGAGCTTATGAGAGGGAAGGAACTGAGTTAGTGTATCAGAATTGGCAGGCAATGCGGCGATAGACGGCACATTGGCGAGAAGAGATAAAGCAGACTTAATGAAGGCAGTAATAAATTCATTTCGAGATGCAGATGATGTCAATGAGGCTGAGAACGTACACATACAGAGAATGTTAGAAATGGGAGTATCTAGAGGTGAGGGAGGGAAAAGTAAATTTTTTGGAAAGTCCCGAAGATCACACAGTCAACACCTGACCGGAACTCGAGCGGAGGGCGGAGCACTTATGGGAATGTCCCGCGTGCTGTGAAGCTAGTTTCTAATCAAGAATCACAATTGATATGAAAAGTAAAAATAAGACTCACGTTCTCATGTCTGAAATGGCACAGCATTCGCAGCTCTCTGTAGACACGTATTGCAGACACGACGTTCTGGAAGACATTTGACATCTTCTTTAGAGCAACACGCTTTCCATCTCTGGGATCCGTCACAGCCCTGCACAGAAATATGCATACATTTAGATATTCAATAAATTGATAGGGCTAAACTAATCACAAAAACATTCAATTAACAAAACAAAATCAAGCAGTCAAAAACACACATTTAAGGAATAACAAAATCAGACAGTGAAAAACAAACAAAATCAATGCACAGCGAACAAAATCAAGCCAATAAAAAAAAACAAATACACTCGGTGAACAACAATAAAGCAGACAAATACATTACAGGAACAGAACAAAAACTAGAATGTCAAACGACCGAGTGTTTCTGAGCCCAAAAGAAAAGCAAAGAATACTGTTTACCTCCATTACTTCATGTTATTATTCACTAGAATGATATCGGGGCCCGGTGGTGAGCAAATACTATCAACACTGATGCCAGCTCTAAGAAGCGACTAAGACAGTTTGGGTAAAGTTGACTTCCACACCACAGGTTAGTGATCCAAAAGTAATACTGAAGTCGGATGTGTTATGCTGTAATGCACAGATATTATGAAAATGACATATATTACAGCTTAGCTGTAAACCATGTAACAACGCAATCCGATCTCTTGACTACATTATGCTAAACAACAGGAGTTTGAGAATGAACGCAGAAGACCACGTTTTGAGTTCTCGACGCCTTGTCTGTATGCAACTGAGATCCGGATTTAAAAATCGATTGACGAGGATTTAAATAAAAACAGCTCAAGATTCATGGGGATAATAAAGCAAACAAACAAAACACACGCACACACAAACGTACAATAGCCATTTTTACAAAAGCCATTGTTTCTGTAAAATTATCAGATAATTCGTTGAATGCTGTACAACAAATCTATATTGAGTCAATGTATTCCTGTCTTATATAGTTTTCAGACCTGACCTATTATCGATAATCTAGATAAAACACATATGCCCTGTTGAATAAGGGAACCTGATATTATAATGAATGTATCTAGGGCATTACGAGGTCAGTTTGTCTTGCCATTTTTCCCATGAAAGACATTATTCACCTGTAGTGCTGTTCAATCAGTTATCTTAACACATATGCTGTCTACTCAAAAGCGGTGGCTTGAATCAAGACTTTGGGGACAAATATTGTGGACAATTTTTTTATTCCGTCGTGTACTTCTGGGTTTTTATTTTTGGTTTTTTTTTAAGCGCATGGTCATGTGATTAGAAAGCCATTCTCAGACCCTTGAGGTCCCGGATTCAAGCAAGGGTCGGGATAAGATTTTTTTCTTTCGAGGGCACAATCACAATCCTTCCTGTACATGTCGTGGCGTCTACTATGGCATAGAGGTATTTATTACCACAGCCCATAGAAAGCCTCCCTGCACTTCTTCACAGGAAAACATTCGGTTATGAAAACATTCAGCAACGAAAGTTGACTTCTGCGTTAGTTCTCAAACTCCTGCTGTTTTACTGGGCGTTGTCGTCAGTACAGAATGCGCTGTGTCATGGTTTCAACTAGGCTGCAATATATCCGCCTTTCGGACTGATATTCGACGCTAGCGTGATTTTTTTCGATCATATTGGCATATTGACAGCCAATTTTACTTTCAAACCTCCTTAGCTGCATCTTTTAAAAAAAACTAAAGACAGATCATGGTGTTGTTATTTGTTTCGCCCCTTGTGGACCCAGTATTGCATGGGTGTATAATGTAACTTTTTTCTAAAATAGCCATAATGATAATGGTGCTTATTGTACGTGGTAGAAATTGTCACTACACGATTAACTTGACAGTATGATTATAACCGTTGGTATTTAGATGAACTAGAAACCGCTGGTATTTACATGAACTAGAAAAGGTTGGTATTTAGATGAATGAGAAACTGCTGGTATTTAGATGAACTAGAAACCGCTGATATTTAGATGAACTAGAAACCGCTGATATTTAGATGAACTAGAAACCGCTGATATTTAGATGAACTAGAAACTGCTGGTATGTACATGAACTAGAAAAGGTTGGTATTTAGATGAACTAGAAACCGCTGGTATTTAGATGAACTAGAAACCGCTGGTATTTACATGAACTAGAAACCGCTGATATTTAGATGAACTAGAAACTGCTGGTATGTACATGAACTAGAAAAGGTTGGTATTTAGATGAACTAGAAACCGCTGGTATTTACATGAACTAGAAACCGCTGATATTTAGATGAACTAGAAACCGCTGGTATTTAGATGAACTAGAAACCGCTGGTATTTACATGAACTAGAAACCGCTGATATTTAGATGAACTAGAAACCGCTGGTATGTACATGAACTAGAAACCGCTGATATTTAGATGAACTAGAAACCGCTGGTATTTAGATGAACTAGAAACCGCTGATATTTCGATTTACAGACGAATCACGTTTATGTCACGAATGCACACATACAATTTCTGGGAAAATGACAAACAAGTAGTGAATTACAATGGGACATCTACTTTTAAAAAAATAACATATTTTCTCCCATCTACTTTAAGAAAATAACATTTTCTCCCATCTACTTTAAGAAAATGACATATTTTCTCCCATCTACTATAAGAAAGTGGCCTGTTATCTCCCTTCTATTTTAAGAAAAGGACAGGTCTCCCTTCTGCTTTCCTGAAATATTCTGAACATATAAAGGGATATAAATTGATCGTGTTAAAAATTGAATAGAAATCAACAAGCGTGAGGAAACTGTGCTTTCCCAGTTCTCATCAGAACTACATGACGTGATCCTTTAGATGGGTGTTATGTGTTGATAGCAAACGCTAAGGTATACATCTCTAGTATTACCAACACAAGGAAATAAAGCAACATAGCAACAAGACACAGTGATAAACGACGTTTCGACTACAAAGGCATCATCAGGACAAACACAGACAACACATTTTACATAGAGCCACACATAAGTATGATGGTGATATAAAGAAAAGAAGCAGCGAAGTGAGAAGAAAATGGGAGAAGCACAAGTAGATATGCACGACAAGAGAAATGTTATGAGAGGAAGACAAAAGTGGGAAGATAAGGAAGACAAAAGTGGTAAGATAAGGAGGACAAAGCACATGGGGAAAATACAAGACGGCTGGAATGAAAACGGTAAAATGATAAGTAGAAGAACGGATGGAATTAAACTGGAGTTCGAAAAGTTCAAAAGTTGTAGAGGATTGACTTCACTGTATTCGGTTTCCCATGTGCACTCCGCCCCTCTCATAGAAGCAGCACACCACATACCGAGAGTACCACTCATAGCGCGTAGTAGCATCAAGTGATAATCAGAAGGGATCTCCGAAAACATTCACCTTGTAAACAAGACGACACGAGCCGGATCTCATGACCTCTTGAACACAAGGCGAACAGCTTAACAACTACCCTAGGGAGATCCCCTTGGAATTAAACTAAAATCAAAATGTACTTAACTGTAACATGTACAAAAGAACATACTGCAGCGCATACAAAGTCGGTTGTCTACTAATATTGCCAAGCTTTTCCTAAAGATTAGACAAGTCGCCCACGTGTTGCCGAGGGTCCGAGAAAGGATTAAAGAATATCAAGACTTTACCTTCCATGCATGTCGTAAAAGGCGACTAATCAGGTTATGGGATGTGGTTGACTGTTCCATCCCATATAGGATGAAAGTGACCCACATCCATGCTGAAATCTGGTGTCTCGGGCCGAAAGGCGTGCATGTCGCAACAATGCGTTAACCCATGACACAACACATTCCGCTCTCCAGACTACATCCTGCTAATTTGCAGGATTTTGAGAAAGAACGCGAAGAAGAGTTACCAAGTCATTTTCAGGATAGTCCTGCAAAAGGCACAGAATATTGACTTCATTATACTCATGTTGCCCATTACGTGCTCCGTCCCTCTCAACGAGCGTTACTCCGTAGCTTCAAGCGATAATCCCCAGGGATCTCTGAAAACAGCACATTTTATAAACAAGACTATGCAAACTGGATTAGAACCTGCGACCTCTTGAGCATAAAGCGAACGGATTATCCACTACACCAGCGAGATTCTCTGCTGTCTCATTGCGTCAATCCTTTTGACCTATGCGAATGATCATTGGTTGATCTGCACATAATTTGCTTCCAGCCAATACAAAGTACTAACTAAACTGGATAAGCCAAGATAAGTGACTCTGCGTGAGACAAGAACAGTTCTGGAGAAGTACTTGGTATACACAAAAGCTCATGCGCTGCTTATACGAATGGAAATTGGTTCAAGAACGGGAAATCCCAGCACCTTATTGACAATCGACCGTATTTGTGACGTCATATACCACCATTTTGTATATGCAGATGATGTGTCCGGCTCTGTGGCAAAGTGGTACAGAACGTTTCTGTGACGATCAAGGTACCTAGTTCGATTCTCGCCACAGGCAAGTGTGCATCCGAAGCGTTCATACAGCAATGGCAAACTACTGAACGTATTTATATTGCCTAAAAAAATCACCACAGCCAACAAATGCTGGTTTGATAGCCACGTTCTGGAAAGGATATGCTACCAAAATACAGATGTACGTGGTTCACAAACTGGTATATTCATTTCTTGTGCGCATATTATATAATTATATATATATATATATATATATATATTATATATATAATTATATATAATTTCTTGAAAATTATTGGAAATATAAAAATATATTGAATAATGGGAAAACAAGCCATCTAAAATTACATTTGACTATTTCCTTGAATGTGGCCAAACTGTGGCCTTACAAATGTCCATTTTTATCTCGGAGTTGGCCATTTATAGAGCTGCGACATACTCGTGATTCTGTCGCCCAGGTCAATCTCTAACACACCTCTATCCCCAATTTGTTTATTCCGTAAACTGAATTTCAGTTATAACGTATCGAGGAATTAGGGTGTACTGTAGAGTACACCCCAACTGATTCTGTAAAGTACAGAGTAAAATACACAGTACACCCCAACTCCCCGATACGTTATAACTGAAAGACAGTTATAAATGAAAGTCAGTACCTCAAACAAGGGTTGCTGTAAAACGGTTTAGTGTCGACTATCAATCATATATCGCCGGTGGAGAACAATTGATCTATCTTGTCGATGTGTGATAACCATATTATCACCGACAAATATTTTTTTAACTTATTAGATATAATTTCACTACAACTATTTTGTATCTGCTGTCATTAGACTCCCAAAATTAAAAGCTTGATTACAAGCAACCGTTGTAGTTTATTTTTAATTTATTCTTTTTTTTTTCCTTTCTAACCATTGCTCCAATTTTCAATACGTGTCACATTTCCCCTTGTTTATGCGCTCACTCTAAAGCAGAATATATTAGTTCAACAATACGCAAACATTATTGTAACAGTGTGTTTGTTGAGTCGACACCGGTAAAGTGGGCGGGGTACCGGAAGAGAAAACCCACCTTGGATTTGTTTGTAATGCTCCCAGTTACTCGTGCTATATTTATCGGTGGGCGGCCTGGAAAACTTCGGAATGTAGGTCATAGAGCCCGGTTGACATTGAACTCAAAATCTGTCTGGACAAGCACGCCTATGTAGGTCAGCTCCGCCTTTTCTGCACTAGAAAACTAACATCTCGTGGATGAGACCAAAGACGGGGAATATTACAGATTACACATTCGGGATATTGTTTATACAAGTTGGTGTGTTATTCAGCCGTACTGTATATTCAACCGTAGAAATACATTCACAATGCTTATTTATATATTTATATGTGTGTGTCAGTTCTGTGTAGATACACACAGTGCTCGTCTAGGACGGCATTGGTACCAGGTTCAGATCTTACAGACAATCGTGCATCAATACTGTTCAGAAAGAAATGGAAACCCACTTAACATAAGCAAAAGTCTTAGTCAAAACGTTAGGTTAATCATCTTCTTCTTATGGTCCATGCCGTTGGCCATAACTTTCCACAGCCGTCCTATTTCGCGTGCTGTCAATCATTTCCGATAACGATGTTCTCCCATGCCACAATGCTAGGTTGTCAAGCATCTTTTCTCTTGGTCTCCGCCTACCTCTCTTGCTCTTCAACTTGCCTGTTGTTACAATGTGTTCCATCTTTCCTCTTCTCGTGTGTCCAAAAAAAAAGGACTGTCTCTGATGCGGACAGGCAACTGTCTATTTGAATTAATTTCATTCAAGATATCTTCGTTACGCTTTTTATCTGTCCATGGTGTTCTAAACATTCTTCTATAAAACCACATCTCTGCTGCCTCAATATAATTTTTCACTGTTTTGCTGAGCGTCCAAAATTCACTTCCATACATCAAAATTTGTTCTATATAACGTCTAAGAACTCTATCACCTCAACTAACAAATTTGCATTATAATAGAGAGGTCTTTGTCTGGGAAATTGTACATTTGGTTTCTTTAATACATCTTCCATCTTATGTTATCTGACCATACACTCACTATCCCATCAACACCGAAAGGTTAATGAGGACAGAAAGAAGAAGATCTGATGTTATAATTGCACCCACATACTTGAATATGTTGACTCGCTTCTGATTGATCCATTCATATACTTTGATGTTGCATTCTGTAGGAAATGTATTTTTTGATATTACCATTACTTCAGTTTTTCTGCTATTCGGGCCCTGTTGACTGCATTTTGCAATGATATTCATCACTTCTTGTAACTGTGTTTTATTTTCGGCTATCAAAATTGTATCATCACCGTATCGTATGTCGTTTATAATATGTCCTCGAACTGATATTTCCTGACATATCTTGTAAGGAAACCATTATCCTTTCACTGTATACAGCGAGATCATACGTTATGAATATAATATGATACCAACTATATATATATTATATTTATTATATATATCTGCTGATACACGAAAGCTGTATATATATATATATATTAAGACAAGGCATGCATTTAACCTATTTAGGGGGGGGGGGTGCAACAGAACATGCAACATAGAAGAAAAATATTTCCATATGACACAGCTGTAATGGACTAGCACTGCGACTCTGTCACGGGGCAGGACTTCCACCACAGTACAGTTCACTGAAGAAATTCACATACATGAGTGTTTGTCTCCGATGTGAAAACCACACATTCCACAAAATGATGAAACATCAAAATGATGAAAACCACAAAATGATGAAAATGATGAAACAAAATGATGAAACAAATTGCTCGTAATTTCTGGAAACCGCATCAGATGAACTGTCCATATTACTATCGTCATGTCAAATATGTGACGTCAGGAAAATGTTTCTCCCTCCAACGCCGGATATATGTAACACATTATATAGAACAAAACAACAGCTCACAAACACATGCATAAATCACCAACCAACCAGGTCTAATACTCCTTGATATAACTACCACTCGTCGTGTCATAGAAAAGTGTCTATATCCACAATTATATCCACAATTAAGTGTCTATATCCACAATTAAGTATCTATATCCACAATTAAGTGTCTATATCCACAATTAAGTGTCTATATCCACTAGTAAGTGTCTATATCCACTAGTAAGTGTCTATATCCACAATTAAGTATCTATATCCACAATTAAGTGCCTATATCCACAATTAAAAGCGATTAATTTGACTTAAGTCGTGAAATTAGACGTGCTCATCTGTGATGTGGGCCCGAAAGAAGAACAAATAACAGTAACAATGTAATCTGTAATGCATATTGTAGGAGACAACTAAGATCGAGTTGGATGCCAGCCCCATTGATATGAGCGACCAAAACTCCACGTTGAAGTCGAATGTTGTAAGAAGAAATGCGCATATAGAACTACATACACCGCCGAAGACGGATGTGTCGGACCATTGTTGCAAATAAAACGGCGACACAACGCATTTCCATTCTCTGGACTACATCCTGCTGGAAATCTAGTGGGAAAGAGATCCAGCGGGAGTTTGAGAATGAACGCTGAAGAAGAAGAAGAATTACATATCACAGCCAAGCTGCAAACCAAGACAGAACGCGATCAGTTCTCTGAATGACATCCTGCTAGCTAGTAAAAGACGCACGCTAAAAGTGCTGAATCGTGCGTATACATTGTACACAAAAACAGTACAGCACAAAAATTAGTGTTACAATCTGCGGATATGTAACAAGGCAACATTATAGCAACAGTCGGATAAGAGAATGAGTGGAACAGCGTAGCACAAGGGAGACAATATTATAGTTATGTTCTATCAAGTCCATCTCGATCTTGGTAGTCCAGAGCGTAGATACCGATCAACGATACTTATTTTGTCTTATACCACTGATGATTGGTCACTGTGATTATACTTTGCGAATTCCATCCAATGAAAAGGTTGGGGAAAATCGGATCTGACAAGATAAGCGACGCTATCTAGGATCTGCGCGCAGTACTACTATGGAGGTGGACGTGACCTACAACTCAAGAAGAGAGCTAAAGGCAGTGATTGATTGATACGATTAAGAAAGTGGCCGGGCTTGGCGTGAAAAGTAGAATAAGACGCGATGGGATAGAGAGAAAATGTGAGCCAAGTCTAGAGTGTAGAAGGTACCGACTGACACACATTTAGTATGTCTCTCAGTGTCATTGCAGAGCTTGGAGTTATCGCTAGAAATATTTCCACGTTTTGTCTGTGTGTTGACAGGGTCTGAAAGGGTAGCAGAGAATAGTGACACTGTTACCTACCGTGCATGTCGTAAGAGGCGACTAATGACGTTCTGGGTGGAGTTGGCTCTCTCATTATATGTCAAAATGACCCAGAAGTTCCGCAGAAGTCTTTGCAAAAGCTTTGTTATTGTACATTCTTCCGAGCTATAATAATATCGCATTGAATAACAAGTTACAAACCGCTGGACAAAGAATAGGCGCCATATTCATTGAATGCATAGGAACATTTATCCAAATCTACGTCTAAATGAATAAAGGGATCGTTAGCATGGAAAGGATTGGAGAAGAAACGCCGAACAGAAAGCCAGTTGTCAGGAGAAGTCTATAGCGCGTGCATGCTATATTAAACAAACTGCACATATTCCACCAATCTTGCGTCATCACCGCGCACAATTATACTTCTATCCAAACTTCTATGACACCGTCCAAGTCAGCCGATTGTTCGTTCCCCTATTGAACACTTTCAGTGCTGCCACATCTGCGTTGATCATTTATTCACAAGGCTGCCTGCCAGTTTGTCGCCTCAGCGCATTTCAAAAATACCACGCGTTCACACAAAACAAACCAAGCGGCACTCATTACCAGTGATCGCCAGTAATTGTCTTAGTCATAAAAATTTATGCAGAAATTATTTAAAGTTATTGTTAAATTATGGATTAATTATCTCCCTTGACTGAAAAAAACCCCAACAAAGGGTGCCACTCTAGTTCTGTGTTTTGTCTTTCATTTTTGGGCTAACTAATTGGTAAATTGACTAAATACTACACCATCAGAGACTTAAACGGGAGTAAAGAATAGTAACCCAGCGAACTGTCATGTTTATCGTAGGATTTAGATGCGAATAAGGAGGGATAGGCGTGAAGATTGCCTACTCCATCCAGAAAGATACACTGAATTAGTTATTATTTCGTTAGCCATGGAATCTATATCCTCTTGTGTTCGCCTGAAATTTCCTATTTCTGAAGTTGTATTTCTTCTATAAAATTGACTGTGTTTTGCAACTCGTACAGAGGTCCGTAAAGTTTTGTCTCTTCTATAAACTTGTCTGTTATATACTATACATGATCCGTAGAGTTTTTCCTTTCTGATTTATCTGTGCCAGTGAGTTTTGTTACTTCTTCTTCTTCTTCAGCGTTCATTCTCAAATTCCCACTGAATTTCTCTTGTAACAGGACAATGATCCTACATGATTTCCAGGTGGATGTAGTCCTGAGAATGGAGTTGTGTTGTGTTGCCGTTTTATTTGCGCCAATGGCCCAATACATCCATCTTCGGCGGGGAGTTTTGTTTCATCATTTCATATTCGGGGCATTCTGGAAGTATATTCCCTGCTTTTTGTGGAATACATCGTATATCTGTGCTGCAAATCTTGAACTTTATATGGCTGTGGCTACAGAGTCGGCTGTGTCCTGTTCTACGCGTAGAACTACAACTTGCTCGGGTGTGTTCATGTTTCGTGGTCATTTTGTGTCCGTGGTGATGGCTTTTTGGTTGCTCTAAGTGGACCAGGAAGAAAACTAGAAAATTGGGCAAAACAACAAATAAGTTCTTTGGTCAACTACGAGTTGAAGTTGAGGTTGATGACTGGAGACTTTCAGACGACCAAGCGAAACTTAGATGACTACATCGGACGTAGAGACTTTCAGACGACGAAGCGAAACATAGGTGACTACATCGGACGATCATCGAACTCTCAGACGATCATCAACAAGTGTCGTGCCGACCTAGAACTCTCTATTTTCGGTATCTTTTCTCAGCATCGCTGCTGACTTTTTGTCATGCCAAGTTACACTATCTAATATTTTTTTACGCTGTCGTCCTCCATCTCTTTTGTCTTCTAGCTTGCTCGTTGTAACATATGTTCTTCAGGCCTGCTTATCCCATAATGTGATCAAAATGTAAACAGTGTCTTGTTCTGATATTATTAAGTAACCACGGTTTCGCATTTCGTTCTTTCAGCACATATTATGTAACCAAGGTTTCGCATTTCGTTCTTTCAGCACATATTATGTAACCAAGGTTTCGCATTTCGTTCTTTCAGCACATATTATGTAACCAGGGTTTCGCGTTTCGTTCTTTCAGCACATCCGCATTATTTTTTCTAAATGTCCATATTACTATTTTCATTCTTCTATAGAACCACATCTATGTTGCCTCCAATTGTCAACTATCTCTATTTATTGTCCAAAATGCGTATCCATATTTTAGAATCGGTCTTATGTATCAACATTCCAAAGATGTAGTGAAAAGTAGAAAACTTATTTATCTTATATATTTTTTTTTTAAATTGTTCTAATTGCAAGACGTTTAGAAAACTATGAGATTCATAGATGATACATGTAGGAAGCATGAAGATGAATAACAAATTCTTAAGGCTGGCGGAAATTGAACTATGTCCGGATGCTTTATGTTTGTGGTACTGAGGATATTACAATACATGTACGGAATGTTCGTTGTTGTAATAGTCCCTGTCTCGTTTAGTTCGGTCTCAGTGAGTTTGAGTTCAAAGCCTGAAAGTCTTGACATTTTACAATTTGGGGGGGGGGGGGAATGTGGTTCTTCGAGTAAGGAAAACAAGTTTATTTGAGTTGCAAGACGATTCGGTCGGTATCGCTAGAACGTACCTGGTTCAATTCCCGTCAGCCTGTAGAATCTATACATAGATGGAAGTGTTCCGGCACTTTGGGCAAATATACCCTGTCGCGTAAATTAACATACAATGGCATGCTGTCACCGCCGGCACAAATTAGATTAATTGTTCTCAGGGGGACCGAGCTGCACTGGTGAACAAACGTGTACATGTCAAGTGATCCAGAAAGTGGCACAGTAGGTTACACGTGGGGTGATCTAATTTAAGCTTATTTCCAATGTTTTAGTTCACTAGTCAGAACCGAGTTTGGTTAAAAATAAGAATTGAAAACAGTGAGAGCGCATATGAGGAATAGAACCCACTAGTTGGTTCTTTTCTGATGTAGCGGTCCAAGCAGTTCGTTTTGTGCAGAATAGCTCTCATCCCAGACACGACATCTTGTTTACAATGTGGAATTTTTCTGAAATTATCGCTTGAAGCTATGAAGTTACGTGCTATGAGTGGTACTCTCAACAGGCCTCTTCGTTGAGAGGGACAGAGTACAAGTGGGGCAACCCACGTACAATGATGTCACTCCTCAAATTAAATGTCACAGAAACAGGACTCGGTAAGAGTCAGGAATCACCGAACCACGGGAAATTTAAGCACGCCTATCATTCATTATTTGCTGGGAGAAGACCTAACCGTCCATTACAGACGACGATGACAACAGATTCAGACTTGTTGTTGGTGCATGTCTCTGGTGTGTGCGGCGATGACTGAACAGTCCAATCCTGACATAGGATCCCCTGCCACATTTGGGACACGTATAATTAGGGTTGGGCATCTGTGTTTGTTGTTAGTCTTTTCCAGCAGTACGTTTTTCAGTTCCTCTGAGAATTGATGTTTCTTGGCGATGCAAGAACCTTCGCTGGTATTGCTCCACACTGGGCGATTCTGAGCAGCAAAATGTGAAGCTATTTAGAGGAACGTTGAGAGAGTTCTTGAACCGCCTCTTTTGTTGACAGACCAGACGTTTTTCTTTAAAGAGCTCACCATACATCAGCTGATTTGAGAGTCCACAACATGATCAGCCCACATCAGTTGGACCTTCTTCAGCATTGCATGAATGTTTGGAAATATTGGCTGTTTACGACCTCAGGTACCTCATCTTGCTACTTTATCCTAAGAAATGTGCAGATACAGCACGTGTGCAAGTGATTTAACATTGTGTTACTGATATGCACTGTCCAGATCGAACCTGCATATAGCAAAATAATCAACACAGTGCCAGGATAGACTTTTAATTTTGTGATGAAGCTAATGCCCTTCCGTTCACAGACATTGTCGCGCAGTCTGCCAAATGCAACAGCCGCTTTAGAGATGCTGTTGTTGGCTTCGTCATCAATGACATCATCACTGGGATAAGTGAATCTGTCAACTGGTAGGAGACAATTGTTATTGAATCATTGATTACTGTTCACTGGGAGAGCGTTGAAGCATTACTTCCGTTTTCTTGGTGTCCTTGGTCAGGTCAAACATATCACAAGATGTAGTATGGCTATCCATGCTGGAGTGTACATTTTTCTTCTACGATGGAAGTGAGTTCACAGTCATCAGCAAATGGCAGATTTGTGATGACTCTCTTTCACCTGGGTGGAGGTTTGCTAGACCCGAGCACCAATACCCATGGGGGCAACGGCGGTCTCTTGTAACTTCTAGAATCAGCTATGTCCGCATATGAACATTTGTTCAATGACATCTAGATATGACGAATCTGTGTGTTATCATTGTACTACTGCCAGGTCATTTGTTCTTCCAATCTATTTCTTATACACGACATTCATACACATGCATACACTACTGGCAACTCATGCAAACTTGAATATGTAAACTGTCTCAAAGTTAAAAGATTACACAAAGCCCACAGTAGATATCTGCCTAACTCGTGACTTGCACCCCCACAGACGGGGTTGGACATATATCTACCTAACCTGTGACTTGCACCCCCACAGACAGGGTTGGACAGAAAGATCTGACAACGTTACCATGCAGAAATATATAAACATACAAACAGGAGATTGATATAGAAACATACAAACAGGAGATTGATATAGAAACATACAAACCAGAGATTGATATTAGAAACATACACACCAGAGATTGATATAGAACCATACAAACCGGAGATTGATATTAGAAACATACAAACCAGAGATTGATATTAGAAACATACAAACAGGAGATTGATATTAGAAATATACAAACCAGAGATTGATATAGAAACATACAAACCTGAGATTGATATTAGAAATATACAAACCAGAGATTGATATAGAAACATACAAACCTGAGATTGATATTAGAAACATACAAACCTGAGATTGATATTAGAAACATACAAACCTGAGATTGATATAGAAACATACAAACCTGAGATTGATATGGAAACATACAAACCGGAGATTGATGTAGATTACTCCTGTACTTCTCTGTAAATTATAGAAATGATCATATAATCAATACTCTATACGCTGGTGTCGGATATTGAAAACAAACGACAGAATTAATGCTCCCGACCAAGCATGTCATTAAATGCGATTAAAGAAAGTTGTTCTGGTAGTAGCAACATCATTCTGTGATGCAAATCGATAGAGAAACCAATTTTTCACCATGATGTATTGTAGCTTTTTCACCATGATGTATTGTAGCTTTTTCACCATGATGTATTGTAGCTTTTTCACCATGATGTATTGTAGCTTTTTCACCATGATGTATAGTAGCTTATGAAACGAGTTTTTAGTATCTCATCCCACACACACGCGTAAAGGAGACGTGTAAAGTGCTCTGTCGTACTCATCCCACACACGCGTAAAGGAGACGTGTAAAGTGCTCTGTCGTACTCACCCCACACACGCGTAAAGGAGACGTGTAAAGTGCTCTGTCGTACTCACCCCACACACGCGTAAAGGAGACGTGTAAAGTGCTCTGTCGTACTCACCCCACACACACGTAAAGGAGACGTGTAAACTGTTTAGTCATACTCATTCCACGTAAACGTCAAGAATTGGGATTTCCCAAGCGCAGTGGTTCAAGATTTCGCCTTGTTCTCAAGATATCATGAGTTCGAACGCAGCTCATGTCGTCTTGCTTCCAATGTGTGCATTTTTTTTTATTTTTTTTTTTTTGGGTGTTTTTGTGGGTTTTTGTTGTTTTTTTTATATCCCTGGGGATTATCGCTTGAAGCTACGGAGTGCTGAGTGGTACTCTGGGCAGGCGGCTTACCGCTTCGTTGAGAGCGACGGGGTAAATACCGGAAACTCGAATACAATTAAGTCAACTCTCTACGACTTTTGGACCCTTTTTTAAAAAAAAATACATCAAGACGACGTGTAAACTGATGTGTTGTGTATCTCCTCGCTCATTCACTCCGTCATTGATCCTTTATTACGTGAGTTTTGCCCTTGCAAATAATATTTACCTCAAATGTTTAGTCGGTAGAGTTGCATGGCACAGAAACGTGTAGATGTAAATGTTTAGTCGGTAGAGTTGCATGGCTGAGAAACGTGTAGATGTAAATGTTTAGTCGGTAGAGTTGCATGGCTCAGAAACGTGTAGATGTAAATGTTTAGTCGGTAGAGTTGCATGGCTGAGAAACGTGTAGATGTAAATGTTTAGTCGGTAGAGTTGCATGGCTGAGAAACGTGTAGATGTAAATGTTTAGTCGGTAGAGTTGCATGGCTGAGAAACGTGTAGATGTAAATGTTTAGTCGGTAGAGTTGCATGGCTCAGAAACGTGTAGATGTAAATGTTTAGTCGGTAGAGTTGCATGGCTGAGAAACGTGTAGATGTAAATGTTTAGTCGGTAGAGTTGCATGGCTCAGAAACGTGTAGATGTAAATGTTTAGTCGGTAGAGTTGCATGGCTGAGAAACGTGTAGATGTAAATGTTTAGTCGGTAGAGTTGCATGGCTCAGAAACGTGTAGATGTAAATGTTTAGTCGGTAGAGTTGCATGGCACAGAAACGTGTAGATGTAAATGTTTAGTCGGTAGAGTTGCATGGCTGAGAAACGTGTAGATGTAAATGTTTAGTCGGTAGAGTTGCATGGCTCAGAAACGTGTAGATGTAAATGTTTAGTCGGTAGAGTTGCATGGCTGAGAAACGTGTAGATGTAAATGTTTAGTCGGTAGAGTTGCATGGCACAGAAACGTGTAGATGTAAATGTTTAGTCGGTAGAGTTGCATGGCTGAGAAACGTGTAGATGTAAATGTTTAGTCGGTAGAGTTGCATGGCACAGAAACGTGTAGATGTAAATGTTTAGTCGGTAGAGTTACATGGCTGAGAAACACGCAGAACAACCAAAGGAACATCATGAGCTCTACAGACTATCATAATTGGATGTCTGTGTAGAACAGAATGCGTGAACTATGAAGACCAACAATGAGGAACTCATGCTATGAACTAAACAGGCATCAGTAGAGAATTCATTCATTCATTTATTGGTACCATGTCTTTCGGCGTAGGCGATCATGTCTCTCCACAGTCCTCTGTTTGTTATACATTTAAATATAGTTTCTGATGATTCTGTGTCATGTCAGGCTTTCAAGCCATCCAACATTTTCTCACGTTGTCCCTCTTACCCTCGATCTTTCCACCTCGATCTTTCCAGTTGTTACGATGTTCTCCAACCCGCCATTTCTCATGACATTGCCCAGAAACTGTGATTGTCGTCTTCTAATACAGTTAATAAGTTATCTATTTGAGTTGACCAGTTGTAGAATTATAGCATTACTCTTTTTAGCTGTCCATGATATTTTCAACATTCTTCTATAAAACCACATCTCTGTGGCGTCCAGATGGTTTCTTGCAACATTGTCAATTGTCCATGCTTCACTACCATATAACAGAATGGGTTCTATGTAACATTTCAGTATGTTCTTTCTTACTTCTAATGATAATGAATTATTACACTCGATGTTCCTCATCTTCTGAAATGCTGCTTTTGCCTGTGCCAGTAGAGAATAGAACTTGAAAAATATACACATTAATAATGATATGTACGACAGGCGTTATTCTAGAACCCACAGGGAAAGAGGAAGAGCGGATGAAGAAATACGTGGTGGAAAAAATTAGATACATATACTCAAAAGATGGGTGAAACGTGGGAAATCTGGAGGAGATAACTACACACGAGACAAATTTAATCCGCAGAACACGGATGTGTCGGGCCATTGGCGCAAATAAAACGGCGGCCCAATGCATTTCCATTCTCGGGACTACGTCTTGTTGGAAATCTAGCGGGAGTTTGAGAATGAACTCTGAAGATAAAGACAAATAGAAGAGATTTGTTGAAGACATTCTCCAGGGTGAGCTGAAATGTGGGAAATCTGGAGGAAATAATTACAGATAAGATAAATGGAAGAGATTTGTTGAAGACATTCTCCAGGGTGAGCTGAAATGTGTATACATGAGATATAAATGATACACCTGTAAGATAACACAATGATATCAAACAATTTTCGCAAGAGTAGGTGAGCAGCTTCCCACATGGTCCATTGTGACAACAAAGAATGCATCAGGTTGGCGTCATTAGAATTTCACTGACAATTTAAACACGTGTCTCTGATTGATGGAACGGCTAAAATAGAATCCAGGTGTGACAAATCATCTAGATGCCCGTGTACACGTACAGGCTGATCGTATTCTCGTCCTGCTCCTGGTGATAACAATACAACAAGAACGGTTGATTGAACAAGTGACTCGGAGTGTAAATGGCACTTCCAGTAGAGAACAAGGCCATACTTTGAATAGTCTGGAGGACATAATAAGTATGTATTCTCCATGTGGCTTACCATGACAACACACGGATCAGGCTGTTATACAACGCCTGTTCATGAGCGGTCTCAGGCGAATTTACCTTTATTGTGTGTGGGTCAAGTCAAGCTTATAGGACAATCTACATGGATTGTGTGTGTGTATATATATATATATATATCTCAGCCAAAAAAAATCTGCTGTATCCACACCCCACATTATTTTTGAACCGAAAAGCCCACGTGATCTGGCGTAGACGACCACGAAGATTCACATCTAGCTGTACTATACGTATGGCACATACACTACACGCACCCATCAAGAACGAAGGTTTCTGTGGGTCCGTGTTTCAGGTTTGTAGTATGTGTATGTATGTCTCATTCTCTTCCATTACGACATATGCCACATTATGACCTGCGTTCATACATGGAACAACTAGTTGATATCTTCGAAATGACAACGAATGGCGCAGATATCGCTGCTAAGCTGTGAACTATGACACAGGACAATTTTTAAAATACTAAATACGGATAGTATGTTATATGTTTGTTGTTGTAATAGTCCTTGTCTCGATCGGTCCGTTCTGGTGACTGTGTGCACGGTTTGAATGGCTTGATGAAATCGCATATTTTTTTGGAGATGCGGTTAGTCAAGTACGGAAGAACGCGTGTTCAATATTTGCTAGGCGATTTGGTGCCGTTGAACGGATTGGTTCAATTACCTGCTAATCAGCAGAAGTTTGAGAACGAACGTATAAGAAGTTACACCTTTCAATTATTGTTAGGATTTCGATTGGTTACTATTTACATAATTGGAATCGCATGCCAAAAATAACCAAGGGCATCCCAAAATATATAAATAAATGACCAGCCACAATCCCAACAATAATCAAAAACCAAAAGAATGGGGTCGTAATTAATTTTGTTGGAAGGTATATATCGCAGACGGTCTCGGCACAACAGACATAGGAGCACATACTAGATGAATGTCTCAATTTCCATGTTCACAGAACAATAAATCTATCTCACAGGAACATCTCTATACAAGACTGTTATGAGGAACCGACACCGACAGAAGAAATATATGTATACGTATGACCAATATCAAACTAGGTAACATAGTCATTTATGGTAGAAGAGAAGTGCACATGCAAATATTTTCTTTCGTTTCTTTAAGTTGTTTTTATTATTCATTGCCTCAATTTGAATTTGAAAATTTACGGTTTTTGAAATATTGGGTTTTTCAAATTATGAGCTGGAAGATGTCACGAAATAATTGCTACGATGTAATGTGTATACTCGGCAACAATCGAATAGGAAAAAAATGCATTCCAAACAGAGGTAATGGCGTATACAATAGAAAGTTGCTAGATACACACTTAGCTATTTGTCAACATTTATTTTGTTGAAACTGCGTGTCATTGCTTTCTTCTATAGATCGTTCCAAATCTCGTGCCTTCACTCACCCCTTACGGCATGTATGACAGGTTGTCTCCCTTGATGTCTTCAGATGTGTGTGAAAGGTGGGGGACTTTGTGTGCTGCTATCTTCAATGTGGCACCCCTGCGACACTGATAGTCCTATTTATTATTATTATTATTACGTTCTATGACACGCCATAGTCTCTAGTGTCGTTATTCTTTGCCTGTCTCCAACCCATACACATGTGATTTACGTAAACAACGACACAGATGCGCCAATATCATTACAATATAAGAGTTGTTATCATCATCATGTAGCATTTCGAGACTCCTCTCGATCCTGAGCTAATCCTTCATCTTCTCTGACAGTCATGCTCAAGTGGTCTGTGATATCGTGTCCATCTCCTTCTTGGACTGCCTCTTCTTTGTCGCCCTGGCACATCCCTCATTCCCCCCACCCTGTGTGCCATTTTCTAGGATGTTATGTGGTTTAATGTGGTCAAAATATTGTAATTTTCTGGAGAGAACCTTGCTTTTTCACCAGTTGTTGTTGTTGTTGTTGTTGTTGTTGTTTTACATTCATTTACCTCATTACTGGTGATATTTTTGTATCCTTGTGATTGGTGATATTTTTGTATCCTTGTGGTTGGTGATATTTTTGTATCCTTGTGATTGGTGATATTTTTGTATCCTTGTGGTTGGTGATATTTTTGTATCCTTGTGATTGGTGATATTTTTGTATCCTTGTGATTGGTGATATTTTTGTATCCTTGTGATTGGTGATATTTTTGTATCCTTGTGGTTGGTGATATTTTTGTATCCTTGTGACTGGTGATATTTTTGTATCCTTGTGGTTGGTGATATTTTTGTATCCTTGTGACTGGTGATATTTTTGTATCCTTGTGACTGGTGATATTTTTGTATCCTTGTGACTGGTGATATTTTTGTATCCTTGTGACTGGTGATATTTTTGTATCCTTGTGATTGGTGATATTTTTGTATCCTTGTGACTGGTGATATTTTTGTATCCTTGTGACTGGTGATATTTTTGTATCCTTGTGATTGGTGATATTTTTGTATCCTTGTGATTGGTGATATTTTTGTATCCTTGTGATTGGTGATATTTTTGTATCCTTGTGACTGGTGATATTTTTGTATCCTTGTGACTGGTGATATTTTTGTATCCTTGTGACTGGTGATATTTTTGTATCCTTGTGATTGGTGATATTTTTGTATCCTTGTGACTGGTGATATTTTTGTATCCTTGTGACTGGTGATATTTTTGTATCCTTGTGATTGGTGATATTTTTGTATCCTTGTGACTGGTGATATTTTTGTATCCTTGTGACTGGTGATATTTTTGTATCCTTGTGATTGGTGATATTTTTGTATCCTTGTGATTGGTGATATTTTTGTATCCTTGTGACTGGTGATATTTTTGTATCCTTGTGACTGGTGATATTTTTGTATCCTTGTGATTGGTGATATTTTTGTATCCTTGTGATTGGTGATATTTTTGTATCCTTGTGACTGGTGATATTTTTGTATCCTTGTGACTGGTGATATTTTTGTATCCTTGTGATTGGTGATATTTTTGTATCCTTGTGACTGGTGATATTTTTGTATCCTTGTGATTGGTGATATTTTTGTATCCTTGTGATTGGTGATATTTTTGTATCCTTGTGATTGGTGATATTTTTGTATCCTTGTGACCCTTGTGACTGGTGATATTTTTGTATCCTTGTGACTGGTGATATTTTTGTATCCTTGTGACTGGTGATATTTTTGTATCCTTGTGATTGGTGATATTTTTGTATCCTTGTGATTGGTGATATTTTTGTATCCTTGTGACTGGTGATATTTTTGTATCCTTGTGGTTGGTGATATTTTTGTATCCTTGTGGTTGGTGATATTTTTGTTTCATGGTATTATGAGAACTCTTAATTTACATTAATTCAAATGCTGTTATTTATTTTTCACTTTATTAATGATTGTTCAGGATTCACATCCATATATTACCAATATGCAGACTATAAGGAAAGTTATTTATATTATTTTGTTGCAGCCCAGACATGTTTTTTTCCCAATTTGTATCACAGCCCATCCATGTTTTTTTTTTAATTTTCATTTGTATCAGTGTTGCAAGCTGTTGTACTTCAATATTCTTTACCCAGCCGAATCAACATAAAGAAGTAATACAGAACGAGAGCAAACTAATGCGCACACTATCCTGCCACACATACAAGAAAAGCATACGCAGACATAAGGAAAAAAAGGTGGGAATGCATAAAGAACAGTCTGACATACGTTGGTATGTACGCAGTGTTTATTTTAGCATTAATAAAGCAGACGAGCAAACAGTAAACACTCGACCTAACCTCGAAGTATAACAGGGAGACACAATCAGCATCGTACAAACTGACTCACTCGTTCACAATGCATAAATTCAGTCGGCGTATGTATTACGAGAACACTTATACGGTGTATTTTTGGTTTCCTGTCTTGAAGTTTGCGTACGATGACGTAGTACACATCTACCATCTAGTGGTGAATCCGACAAGCGATCAAAGATTACACACAGTTCAGGGGCAGGTAAAATTAAATTATGCGCAAGCCGATGCTTCCATGCTTTCTTCAATTCGATCTTGTTCTGTTCTTGGTTCACATTTGCTCGGATGGTAGTTTTTTTTCTGACAATGTTATCGATTTATGAATGCAAATGATACTTCGGCATGCAAAACTTACGTACGGAACCTCCGAGTTCATTGTAGCTAGGAGCGTTTTTTGGACGTTCGTCGTTTTTTGTTATATCTGGGCGTATTGCAATAATAATATATAATACATCGGATTCAGCATATGCAGCGATGGAAAATGCAAAGCAGATTTTAAAATAAGGCTGGATGTGGCTTTAGAGTCTATGTCAAGAAAACGGTGATTTGGAAAAGCAACATCAGTGATGGAGTGAAATAAAATAGAGATGTATGCAAGTGTACAAGAACCATTGTTTTCAATAGTGAAACGACAATAGCTAGCATGGTTTGGACATGTATACAGACATGAAAAGGGGGGGGGAGGGCAGAGAAGAGCGAAAAAAGACATAGACAAACAACAGCAAGGATTGGACAGGACAAGGTTTTTCCTCACTTCTGATCGTTGAAGATCAGAAATCGCTGAGAACTCTGTGTGCTGAAGCATCCAATATGGTACCCATACGACCCTGACGGGTTACTGGTTTATTGACTGATTGATTGATGGAAATAATAAAAAAAATTACAGGCCTAAGTTCGGGTTATCCTGTCGCCAAGACCTTCCAGAAGTTATAATAAGAGAACATACCTGACTGCTTCATGGAACGTTTCTTGTATAGTCCCTGGATATAACCCTGGATATAGCCCCTGGATATAACCCTGGATATAACCCTGGATATAGCCCCTGGATATAACCCTTCGTTATAACCCCTGGATGTTTCATATTTATACTATATATCTGCATATATGAAACATATCGTACAAATAGTGTTATGTCACACAAGCTGGTTATAAACAAACATTGATGGGAGTTCACGTACATTTACGTGAACTCACAGCAATGTATATACATTTTATTGCTATGCTATTGGACCCACTTGGACAGGTTTTCATCGAAAACTCTCGCAATAATTATGATGTAGAAATCCAGGCGATTAGAGTGGCAACCGGAAAAAAACTGCTGAACTTTAATCCTGACCCACATCCCGTGGTATTCCTAACAGATGCAAGGTCAGTAGTTCGGGCTCTTCGGTCTGGACAGCTAACAGACTTGCAAAAACTACTTACTGAACTGTCTTACCAGTTTAGGGTAACCATGCAGTAGATGCCCTCTCACTGTGGAATACCAGGAAATCAAATGGCAGACAACTGGCTAAGGAGGGAGCTGTCGAGGACTAACCGGGTGTGCCAATCGCCTGCCATCATAGAGAACAGATGATCAGGTCAATAGGAGAGCCACAAACACAAAATGGAGGTCGCATTGTGAATAGATCAGAGCAAGTTGTGGTTCTACGCCTCGGAACGAGACGCGATCGACTCCGCAGTCGCATGTTCACAGAGTTCGAGATTGGCATGTGGACTGGCAGCGCAGAGTACCAAGCATATATTTCAAGATTGTTCTGAGTATGAAATGCTGAGGCAGACATATTGGCCAGAGGAAATAACACTAGAATCAAAGCTCTATGGGACACTGTATGAACTACAGAGTTTTATTCAGGAGACAAAATTACATATATAGACATGTTTTACGTGAACGAAACAAGAAGAAGAAGAAGAGGTAACGATCAAAAACTTAGAGAAAACGAGGTACAGTACAAGTAGGCGCCACCACTTAGTCGAGTTATTTCCCTTGTATGTTTTTTAATTTCAAGTTCATTATTTAATAATTTAAATATTAAATTATGTTAGGGTTTACATAAATAACCCTAAACTCCAACCGTAAATAAATGCATATTTCAATTAAATGATGAACGTGAAATTTACAACGAGAACAAGGGAAATAATTAAACATGTGGTGGCATCTTCTTGTACTGCACCGCAAGTAATACAGTTCAATCCCTCTATACCGCATTCTTTTATATAATATATTCCCTCTATAACAACATGTTTCAAAATCCACGATTATATTTATTCTATATTGTGTGTACTATGTGTAGCGAATTTCTGTTATTACATACATATTAGGCCGGTCCGGACCACGTTTATATATAGAGATTCTACTGTAGTAATGTAAAGGAAATCCCAGCCATATTTGTTTACTATCAACTATTTTTGTGACATTCAGTACGACAGCCTTTACTAGAAAACCGTGCCTCATCTCTGAATGTCTCACTGGCAACTAACCTAGGACCTTTATAGAGAATAAAGGGTACTATGATCGTAATCCAACCCCCGTTACGCCAATTAGAGCATACCTATGATTATTTCCCTTGTCTATGTTTATCAGTTATGAATTTAAATATAATTATATTTAGGGTTAGGGTTAGAATTAGTTCTGTAAAATCTTCATTAAGAACATACTTAACAGGAAACAACAAATATAAGGAAAGGACAGAACAAACGTTACTAGAAGTAGAAGTCTTCTGAACGGATATGATAAATCTCACTGAGAACAGATCAAATCTAACGAGGGCATAAAAAAAATTGACAGGAAACAGAACAAATCTAATGACAGAAAAGAAGAAATGTAACAGAAAAACAATATGGAAAAATGCGTTTTAATTGCTACACTCGGACAGAAAACTTAACAATTGTTTCAACTGGTATGTTTACAATCAGGGTCGCACCCAACATATTTTTTAATGCAAATCCTGCGCTCTGGTCGTTTCAACATTCACGAATCACTAACGACTGATGTGTACAATCTGGTGATCCAGTGAGTAACACACCAGAATACATGCTGAGAATTATGGGTAAAATATAATGAAAAGGGAGAGAAGCAGACTAATAAATACCAGCGCAACACACGAGTAATGAATGGGAACCTGGTATTTAGTCATTTACGTTGTATCCAAGTACATAGAATGAGATAAATAAAATGTGAATTCGGGTTTAGTAAGAAAACAAAGAGCATATTTTGTATATGAAAACAATCTCACGATATTTAAATAGTTTAAACATAATATATAATTGTATACACCCACTCTCTTTTTCCCAAAAATAAATTGCACACACAAAGACGGCACATACAGATTTGGAGTAGAAATCTTTTGTTTACATTAGACACACGCACGCGCCGACAAGCTATCTTACGTACCATTGCAATTGTTTATGTAGAGGGTGGAAAATGTGTCGAGCTCAGCGGAAGTCGTGCCGTTCACGTTGTATTGACCATGCTAGTGAACGTATGCACAGATTCTGACAATTCTACAGCTATTGAACAAATCTGCCCTCTAAATATAACTATTATTATTTATATTATTATTATATTCATATTTAAGATCCTCGCTGATCATATATCGCATGAACATCTACCATCTTGTCCTTTCTTTCAATGTCCCTCCTACTCTTTATTTCTCCGTAACTCATCCGGCCTCTTTCTTTCACTGCTGAGAACCACAACAATGCCCGCAGCTGGTCTACTAAATCAATGTCTGTCCTACAATGCTTTCAGCTGATCTACATAATGTCCTATTCAGCTACAACGCTGTTTTATTTTTCCTTTTATGACCTGTTAGTTGTTTTTTATTTGGTGTTTTTTTGTAATTATAGTTGGAACTACCATTTTATCATAGATGGTCTTAACTTACCATTTTATCATAGTTGGTCTTAGCCTACCATTTTAACCCTTATCTTATATGCAGGCCCGCCATTTTAACCCTTATCTTATATGCAGGTCCACCATTTAAACCCTTATATTATATGCATGCCCACCATTTTAACCCTTATCTTATATGCAGGCCCACCATTTTAACCCTTATCTTATATGCAGGCCCGCCATTTTAACCCTTATCTTCCAACCGAGACCGCCGGCGGCATAGAAGATCTAACAGCAGAAAGTAAAGAAACTTCACTCGTTAAGATTTTATTATTGTCGTGAATTCGTTGTTCAATATTTATGAACCTGTAGTCGTTCGTCAAAAAAATAGACAAGGTCGACCAATGAAACTCACGGTAATAGTCACAATCAGCCTTCTATGCCACCAGTCCACAGAGTAACACAGTCGTGCCACAACTGTATCGTAAATACGGGTGGGATGAGTGGTGGTAGGGTTCAACCCCACACCCCAAATTATAGAACATGACATTTACAGCCCAGTTACACATTTACATCCAGGTAACATATTTACAGCCAGGTAACACATTCAGGTAATGACCAAGTACAAAAATTCCCCTCCCTTTCGTCTCACCCTTCTTTAGCCTCCCCCCACCATTATGAAACCCCCAACCCAACAGCTAAGGGATCAGCTTCTAAAGTGATGCATTTAACTTTTCTGGCGATTTTCATTCGCTGTCGACAGAACGTGTACGCAAAGTGACCAATGAAATCACGGTAACAATGAAATGTCATTTTGTAAGTTGCAATTTAAATAACAGGGTCTTACATTTGTTGACCGTCAGGAAGTACTATTCTACATACTATTCATGCAAGCTGATCCGTGACTGTTACCTTCTAGAATTGCCAGATGACCGGACGAGGCCATTCTTTGTTTTGGTTGGTCAGTATTTATATAACCTATTGGACGCCCTCACAAAAGGTGGATAGTGTATTAGAGACACTCCAAATATAACATCAGAAGAGGCAAATTGAAGGGCAGAAGACTCGCTCTCAACACCAAAAAAAGTATATGAGGACAGAAAGAAGAAGACTATTTATATACTTGGAGTCGCCTTGCACATTTTTGACATGTGATTTCAAGTATGTAAATAGTGGGCAAACGAAATCCAAACAATAATCAAATACGTAACTAACATGGTCCTAATTAATTCATTTGAAAGGT
Organism: Meghimatium bilineatum; assembly: GCA_034231615.1. Classification (NCBI taxonomy): domain Eukaryota; kingdom Metazoa; phylum Mollusca; class Gastropoda; order Stylommatophora; family Philomycidae; genus Meghimatium; species Meghimatium bilineatum. The sequence goes on along the minus strand of CM067309.1, from coordinate 8,090,048 downwards.
CATAATTGGTTTCGTCGTGGTCCAGCTATACCCGTATATAAGGACGGCACATTCTGGCAATACTTCTTGACAACTGCCCCTTACTGTGACGCCGTAATTATCTCGTATCTAAACATCCGTGGTATGACTCCACGGGAAGCAGAAAATTAAAGAAAATGTGGGTCAAATGTCACGTTTTTTTTTCTAGAAACATCTAGCACATATTACCAAATTCAGAACTATCGGTGTCCAACAGTTTAGGGATAACATGACCAGGTGAGACCAAGTTTATAATAAAATGATGATGATGTTCGTCCGTCGTGATCGACGATGACCAAAAACTCAACCATAATAATAATAACAATAAATAATAAAATAATAAAGTTAATAGTGCGTTTTTAAATGACTAGCAAGTCCAATGCGCGCACAAAATGTTCTTTTACAGAATTGACAACAATAGAAGGTATCTGTGTGAGGTTGAGATGTTTTTTCTTTTCTACGTGTCCGCTTCTGTCTTGCAGTTTCTTGTCTGAATTCTTCTGCCGCTAGTGCTCCCGTTCTAATGCTGTAACGCCAAGCCGTTCTATCCTGAGCGAGGCTCTCCCAAGCGCCTACGTCAATGTTAAGATGTTTCAAGGATGACTTGAGCGTGTCTTTGAAACGCTTTTTCTGTCCACCAGCTTTTCGAAATCCTGCCTTGAGTTCTCCATAATATATTTGTTTTGGCAATCGCGAGTTCTCCATACGCACAAGATGGCCTGCCCAGCGTGCCTGCGCCTTCATAAGTATTGTGTGGATGCTTATTGAGGTTGATTTTTCCAAGACCTCGTAGTCTGGTACTTTGTCCCACCAATGGATGTTTAGTAATTTACGTAGGCATGTAAGATGGAAATGATTTAACTTTCTTGCATGTCTAGCATACACTGTCCACGTTTCGCAGGCGTATAGTAAGGTTGGTATAACAGCAGCATGATATACTTGTAGTTTGGTGGTTGTTCTTATACCTCTTCTGTCCCATACATTTTTGCGTAATCCGCCAAATACAGCACTAGCTTTTGCCAGTCTCTTGTTAATTTCCACATCAATGTTGACATCGCGAGAGAGAGTGCTTCCAAGGTAAGTAAAATTGTCGACTACCTGCAGTTTTTCCTTATTGACGATGATGGAAGTAGCAGTATGTTGGCTATTTGATGTTGCTTGGTGCATGACTTCTGTTTTTTTGGTGTTAATAGTGAGACCAAAGTTGTTGCAGGCCTTTGAGAAGCGGTCTATGGTGCTCTGCATGTTTACGACAGAGTCAGCATACAATGCACAGTCGTCAGCATAAAGTAATTCTCTAACAGTACTAGATTTAGTTTTCGTGTTTGCTTTTAGACGACGTAAATTGAAAAGACCACCATCTGTTCTGTAATTGATCATTATGCCTGCTGTTTCATTACTATGGTGTGTTTCCGTTAACATGGCTGTAAATAACAGGCTGAAAAGAGTAGGGGCCAGCACACATCCCTGCTTTACACCATTTGTGACAGGGAATGCAGGAGATACTCCTCCGTCGCAGATAACACTAGCCATCATACCGTCATGAAATTGTCGTATCACAGTGACAAGTTTTGGGGGGCATCCGAACTTTGTAAGCACCTTCCACAGTCCTTCTCTGTTAACGGTATCGAATGCTTTAGTTAAGTCCACAAATGTTGCTAAGAGTTCACTATGTTGCTCTTGTGACTTTTCCTGAATTTGTCGTGCAGAGAATATCATATCAACTGTACCACGACCTGCACGAAAACCGCACTGACTCTCTGGGAGTAGCTCGTTTAGTAGAGAATTATTTAATCTGTTGAGTATGACACGAGCGAGAATTTTACCAGCTATAGACAAAAGTGATATGCCCCTATGATTATCGCAAGACTGTTTGGTACCTTTGCCTTTATATAGGTGCACTATAGAAGCATCTTTTAGATCTTGAGGCAATGTACCTGAGTTCCAGAAAATACCATAAAATACCGTAACGTTCACGAACGATATGGACAGATACGGTTGATATGTTCACAGACCTAAAGATGTAAAATATTGAAGAGCTTTTTGATAAGCAGGAAAGGCCAACGGTTAACAAAGTGTCCATCCCGAAAGAAAATAAATCACTAACAATTTCAATGGTCAAGTCTAGCAACACAACTATTGACCTTGGTTTTAATACCCAGGCTGCGACCTTGAACATGGCTACAGGTGGGCCGTGACCATCGTCCGTTATAAGACATGTGGACTAAATCGGGGCACATTTTAAGACAATTGACTTTCGTTGTTTGAATTAACCGTGGACATAAAAAATAAAACCAATGAAAAATCACAGCAAAAGATAAATGTTCTACTTTAGAAGGATGATTATCGATGAGCCAGCAAGACTATCGTCTTCTTCTGTTCGCATTCTGACATGTCTACACAGCAAGTCCTGTTTTCTTAATAAATGCTGCTGTATTTGAAAGCTTCTCAGTGCTCCCATACATCTTTCTGTGAATATCCATCTCTGTGGGCCAGTGTTCTTCCCTTAACTGGTTTAGTGTATTGCAGTCTTGAAGGATATGTTCAACGGTCTGTGCTGTCAACCCACAAGGGCACAGTGGTGATGGGACCAATCTTAGCCTATTTAAGTGGCTGTTTAATTTGTTGTGTCCTGTTCTGAGGCGGAAGATATTAACCTGCTCTGCTATAAGAAAATTAATCCAACTGTTCACCATCATTATTTGCTCGCAACTATACAGTTGACCCATCATTATTCGCTTGGAAATATCCAGTTGACCGATCATTATTTGTTCGTTAAATATCCAGTTGCTTCTTTATTTCCTCTTTTACCCTTTACGGGTGTCGAGGGAGATACAATGTTCTTGTGCTCGCTTTTCTGGCAGCTTCAGTTATGTTATTTGGTGTTCGTGTAATGTCTCTTTGATCTTGTCGATCCAGTGTACTCTAGGTCTACCCGTGGCTCTTCTTTCTGCTTCTCCTCTCTTCATATATGCTTTATAAACTAATGAATCACACGGCATTCTTTCCAGATGACCAAATCATTGTATCTGTTGGTTTTGTATGTATTGTAGAAGTGATATGACACCCACTCTTTCTCTTATGACATCGTTTCTAATTATGTGTCTTCTGGTCACTCCTGTGGCACTAATAGGACAAAACGTCATTCTATTATAATAGTACTTGGTTTTTAATGTTATATATAACTGTATGTCTGCTCTCCGGCCATGACCCTTCGATAGTAAGAGAGATTGAAGCGCGCAGTTGTGCATCACTACGAGAGAAAAAATAGTACATTCCATTTACTGGAGGATACAACGTGTAAGAAAATGACCAATAGAAATCTCATGCGATGCTGTTGGTGTTTGGTCAGTGGGTCAGGACCTCTAGATATAAAAAAAAAAGTCCGTGACACGAGCCTGTAAAATGTTACAGAAAGCGTTTGCTGTTACCAAAGATAGCCCAGATTCCACATACAAAATGTGTCAAGTTCTTGTCTATAATGGACACTAAACAAACAATTAGAAGACATAATTGATTTCTTTGAGATGTGGGTATTAGGGAGAACATCATGGATAGAGAAGAGAACACATAAAGAGGTGCTAAAGACACTTAATATGAAGAAAGAATTACTAAGAGAAATAAAGATCAGGCAAATACAATATTTTGGACATTAAAAGACATGTCACCTTATTGAAGACCTTACTTGAGGATAAAGTCAAAGGGAAACGAGCAAGAGGTAAGCAGAGATACAAGTGGAAGAGTAACACCATAAGTTGGACAGGTCACAGTCTAGCAGAGTGCACCACCAAAACAAGAGACGGGATGTTGGAGATATGTTGCAGCCAACCTTCGTTGCGGAGACGGCTCTTGGTGATGATGATGATGATGAATAACAAATTGACCATGATGAAAAGGTGGGATCAGACAAGGTAAGTAACACTATATCTCAAGAATGATGTCTTCAATCTTCACAATGCACATCAACTAACCGGATCAACGACAGACAAGTTAGGCAATAATACCCGGAATTAAAACTATAAGCACTTCATTAAACGAACAATAATTTTTCCGCGTAAGCTAAACATTTCCTGTTGAAATTATAATTAGAAACCAATCATGTGTGAGTAATCAGGTCACGTGACATAGCGTTGTACTCTTACGGATTTTCTTGTGATTTAAGATATTTAAATACATTTTAAAACGAATTAGTCTATTAACTATTTTGGTCTCGACAAAGATGTGTTAGTCCACTTTTATCAATGTATATCTATATGGTAATGCTACTTTTGTCCGCGCCATCGCACTAACAACTTGACCTGCTCAAGAGTGATCGTCTGCTTGAGATGTTCAAAAACAACACCATGATAGCTCAGAACTTTGTTGACTTTTGAATCAGATCTGTCGTCTGGGTCAGTGGTGAAGGACATTCACCGTGTCGCAGAGTTTAGAACGAAATGACCATCCGAGTTTCCGCTAATAAATCAGAGGTCAGTCTGTCCGACCTGCTATTTGAAGTTTTAAGCATGTTTGATCAATTTGAAACAGACATGGAATTCAGATTATGCTGACTTTCAATTTAGATATTGTCTTAATTTCTTTTTTACGGTGTCTTTTTCTTGGTTAGCTCTAGAGCAGTGGTTCCCAATCTTTAAGACTTCATTTCTTTAACTTATTGCTCTTTATATCTCTAAATTTTGTGTAGCATTCAGGACGTAGATATCAACCCAGCATTTATTGGCTGTGGTGATTTTCTAGGCAATATGAATACGTTCAGTAGTTTTCCATTGCTTTCTGAACGGTCCAGATGCCCCTGTATGACGAGGATCCAGCTCGGTACCTTGACATTTAGTAACACTTCGCCGCAGATGCGGACTAAATAAAGAGCCGCTCTCTAAATTATTATCAATGAGGGTATTATCAAGGTCGTTGTTGTTTCCATGCCGTGCCAGGTTGTCAAACTCTAATATGTTCTCACGTTGTCTCCCTCTGTCTCTCTTGCCTTTAATTTTGCCTGTTGTGAATATGTTCTCCAAACCTGCCTGTCTCATGAAGTGGCCAAAAAATGAAGATTGTCTCTTTCTTATATTATTGATTAAGGTCAGTTTCGCATTTAACTCTTTCAACACCTCAGCATTAATTTTTCTGGCAGTCCATGGTATTCTCAGCATTCTTCCATAGAACTACATCTCTGTTGTCTCTAATCTCATTATGTCCCTGAAATTCTGCTCTCTTACAACGGCGCTGGTTCATAACTGCATAAACATTTGCAATTTGCAGACAACCTTGTGTTCATTTGCTGTATATACAGGCAGATCTGGTGCATCTTTAATTAGTACCTCTTTAATAAATCTTTAATAAAATCTGTAATAAATCTTTAATAAATCTTTAATAAAATCTTTAATAAAATCTGTAATAAATCTTTAATAAATCTTTAATAAAATCTTTAATAAAATCTGTAATAAATCTTTAATAAAATCATTAATAAAATCTTTAATAAAATATTTAATAAAATATTTAATAAGCCACCCTGCCTGTCAACGCTACCAAGAAGAGAGGAAGAAAATATGGCCCACTGAAACTTGAGAGGTTCCATGGATGACAAGATAAACAAAAATAGGTAGATGTGTTACCAAAATAAAACATAACACAACCTAACAACGAGATTTTGGTAACACATCTACCTATTTTTGTTTATCTTGACATTTGCCCAGTGTTACTCCAGCCACCTGCTTCCTGTTTAGGGTTGTTACCCAACACTGGAACATTTGTTCCATGGATGACCTGAAACGAATCACACAATTCATTGAAGCTATTGGTGCTGTAACCTGATATCTGACTGAAGAACGATGAAGACACCGATTTTACAAATCGTACTTAATCGTCGCATATGCGGCACTTATCTACTGTCTCTGGTGGCGCCATGAGGTCACCTCATAAATAATATATGTCCACATCACATGAAGTCATTTTTTTAATCTCTTCAGGCCCCATCAGAATCATACTTTTAAAGCTATCACAACGTCAAATTGAACAAGTATTTGACGTTCACAGTACGTCTTACATCATCCAGTGCTCTTAGGAAAACAGATCACAGTCGCAAAGACCGTTGTTAACTACATTCTTAGTATGGGTTATTTCTTGCACACGACTTAAGCTTAGTTTTTTGACCATTCTTTGGTCCCATCACCACTGTGCCCTTGTGGGCAGGCAGCACAGACCGCTGAACATATCCTGCAAGACTGCAATACACTAAACCAGTTAAGGGAAGAACACTGGCCCACAGAGATGGATATCCACAGAAAGATGTATGGGAGCACTGAGGAGCTTTCAAATACAGCAGCATTTATTAAGAAAACAGGACTTGCTGTGTAGCATGTCAAACTCCGAACGAGAAGAAGATTTAAAACAAAGCATCACTTGCTGAAAAAGCAACTATTTTGTTGAGAGTGCAGAATTACATGAACCGGGCCTCTATTATTTTTGTTGGTAAAAAAAACTCTATAACCAAAATGGAATTACGTTCACGGTTGAAAGAAGCGTACCTCACCACAAGAGATATAAATTAAATGACCAGACATGATAAGGAAACCCTAGTTCATTTCTTGCGGTCAAGGTTTACAACAACAAAAACATTTACAAAATCAATGAAAGTCGCAATCGATACAGAGCGCGTCGTGAGGGTAACACTTGTCAGACAGTTATCAACAACTGCCTAAGCAGCCAGGTACTTATGGGTAACACCGAGTGTCTACCTAGTGTGCCAGCTGACGAACGTGGTGGGTAACACCGAGTGTCTACATTGTGTTCCATTTGACGAAGGTGGTCGTGCATTTCCCAATTTATTTATCTACTAAATCAACTGACTTTGTGTTATTGCCACAGTAGAGCTTGTGTCTTCCAGTAGAGCTGATAGTGGCGAGCACGTTGAGATATCATTATGATGCCTACCCAAACGTAAGAACGCAGACACAATTTCGATCCCATAATTCCTAAGTAGAACCTTTGAATAATTATTCAATGAGCATGTCCGGAACATAAAAGCATGCGCAGTAATGACAAAATCAATGGAGATAACATTGGAAATAGATTGCCATTACAAACGGTTCCAGGTGACAAAAGATAGGAAGACCAAGAGAAACCTTTCGCAGAACCATCAAAGGAGGGAAGTGGATGTGGCTATGAGTCTGAACAATATACAAGAACTACTATATACAGCAGCATCACATCTCCCAAATTGAAGAGCACTGTTTCCTGTCATTTTCACCGTATTTGGCGCCGACAGAATAGATAGATAGAATGGCAAAGTAGATATGTTTACAATCAGGTGCCTAGATTCGACATTGAAAGTGGGAGTTTCCCAGGAAAAATACCCAATAGCTAGGTTTTTAGTGTGTGTGTGTGTGTGTGTTAATTAGGAAAAACAACAAACAAACAGCGGAGTGTGGTTAGTTTATCTTCTAGTTGAGCAGCTTCTTAGTACCAACTATCATGTTCTATTTTCCTACAGCGGGGGTTTAAACTCAAATCCTCCCCGTATCTACGGTCTTGCTTGCAATATAGAAGGGAGTTGACCAATTATTGTTAAAGTTGTTTCTTCGGCATCTGTTGGATGAGGACACTGCGCCTGTTGTTGTTATATTGTTGCGTTCACTCTCAAACTGTAGCTGAATCCCTCCTGTACTAGAACAATGACCGTACTAAATTTCCAGCATAATGTAGTCCAGATAACGGAAATATATTATGCCCCGATACATCCGACTTGGGCAATTATTCAGTGGTTTACCATTTCCACTGAACGGTGAATCACAAAGTCATATTGATAGTATACAAGGTGGCGTGTCACAACCTGTTTATCAGCGTCGCTCGCTCAGCAAGCTGGCCTTGTTATTTTTTGTCATCCATTATAATTGTTCCTCAGTCATTGTTGCATCACCTTTTTGCCACATTTAGATCGTTATCGACTTAACCGAAGACGCCAACACTGCTGTAGTCAGATCGCCCACCAGAAAGAATTGGAGTCATGGTTAACCAAAAAGTCAAAGTAACCATGAGCTGTGACATCTCTTTAGCGTCTATAAACCTGCCCAGAGTGCAATGATATTGTTGCATAATCAACAGAACAGGCAGTGAAGACTCGCTGATACATGAGCCGGCAATGTGAATACACTGTACATAAGAACGGAAAGGAAGATTTATAAAGACGATGTCAGGCGCAATTTATGCAGCATGTTTTGTTTGTCAGGTACCACGGTCATAGTAAATAATTATTCATCTACAAACAACAACACGCTCCACAAGGAGAACTTGGGATTTTCCAGAATCATAACATAGTCCCATTATGGAGACAGAACTTATGCTCTACAAGTTGGGCATTAGTTATCTCAAGTAATTCCGGATAGGATACCTTTACTATGACGTCATAGTGCACTTCAGTCAACAGATATTACAAACAGCGGAACTGAGAGGTTGTATTAAATCACATCGCATCCTTATGATGACGTGGTATGAAGTGAAGCACACAAAAATGGTAACACTATTGCCTGCCGTGCATATCGCAAAAGACGACTATGAAAGTTGGGAAACAACAATTTCGGAACCAGCACGTCACCGTCGATTCAGTCGGAGCAGCACCATCCAAAATGTCCTTTTCATGACTATGTCCCACCCCCTCCCCCAAAAGTATTGTCCTTATTATGACATTCAGACCCTAGGTCAAACTAACCAGCGCCCCCACCCCCCACGACAAACCAAGTCACTAGTTCACACAATACAACCAATATGAGTAACATCTGAGAATGAAAAGGACGTGACTTGAACCACCTGGACAGATCCATCAGCTAACAGACACACAACAACGGCAACTATGGCGTTTTGGAGACAGCTTGGCTGTCCTATCCCCATAACAAATTAAAGCGACTTGAAGCCATGTAAAGTCTAATATGTCTGGCCCAAAGGCGCAGATATTGAAGACAATCTGCAAACAATGACACAATACATTTCATTCTCTGTGGACCAAATCCTGGTAACCTGCAGGAATTTGAGAACGAAGGCACAAGAAGAAGTGCACATACTTTGGAATAGATTCAGCTAATCTGGAAGAGTCTGACAATGAACCTGCATGAAGACTCAAGTTGGTTTATCAGTTGTCTTTCTGTTCAATTGTTATTGCATTTTAGCAAGACAACAAGCAACACAATAGGTTTCAGACAATATCGTCTTTGTGTTACTAGGGTCAGTCAAGGGGAGCAAAGAATAGCAACAATGATTACTTTCCATGCATGTCGTAAGAGATGACTAAGGAGATAATGAGATGGAATTGCCTGCCCCATCCCATATAGAACAAAGTAATCCGCTCGCGTGTTGCCAGGGCCCGAAAAGGGAGCAAAGAATAACAACACTGTTTACCTTCCACGCATGTCATAAAAGGCGACTAAGGAGGTTATGGGATGGAGATGGCTGTCCCATCCCATATAGGGTCAGTGGCCCAAAGCCATGCTGAAGTCGGATGTGTCAGACCGAAAGGTGCAGATATCGCAGCAATGCCGTAAACCATGACACAACGCATTCCATTCTCTGGACTACATCCTGCTAATCTGCAGGAGTTTGAGAACGAACGCAGAAGAAGAACAACAACAAAGTAATCCAGATGCCCCTCTGCAGTAAGATGTGTCAGACTGAAAGACGCAGATATCGCAGCAGAACTTAAAACCACGACACAGCACATTCCATTCTCCAGGCTACGTCCTGCCAATCTGCGTGAGTTCGAGAACGAACGCACAAGAAGACAAAATCCACACAGGTGAAAATACACAGCATCTTAAGTGACCGCATTACCGCAGTGACGTAGCAATAAATTGTGCTGACGTCAATGCTAAGAAAAGTACCAGGAAGTCTATTCAAGGGAAAGTATCAAATCAATTTGAATTTAACTGCCTCATTATTAATAATATTGTTAAAAAATTCTAAAACTGGTTGAATTCGTCTCGTACACACATTATGGCGTCTACGTGTGTGATTGGTCTGTTTTGTCTAGCAAACGTTTTCAGCAAAGCAATACCGTAGCAGCCTCTGCTATATTTACAAAATGTTGAAGCAAAGAAAACGTAATTCGAGCGACCACCCAAGCAGAGTAACTTAAAATTCCAACTAACCGCGGTATAATGTTTATAATTCGGAGGTCGTCGTTCGATTACGACCTACATTATTTCTTTTGGTTATAGCTATAGGCCTATAACCAAATGTGACTAACGTCCGATGATCCATACCATAAACCAAGACTATTCAATAAACGGCCCGCGGAGGCCTAGGGAGTGGCCCGCGGATCATTGCTAAAACAGTGAAATAAAGTTATAAAATAACTAAATGCATAAAATCATTCAATAGGTTGCTGTTTTTTTAAAATCTGGCCATGATGATCCCCATTTTCTACATTTGCCCCCCCCCCCGAGTAAATATAGTTGAATAGCCCTGCCATAAACAATTAGATGGTGATGATGTAATCCCTGTAGCCGTGAGCGTGTAACCTCATGACACAGCACAGCCTTTCTAACAAAAGCAAACATCAGTAAATAGCCGAAATGACATTCAAGCTCGTTCATGTAAGGTTTCTTGTCTCAACGGCACGGTTAGTTGTGGGTGGGGGAGGGGGTGTTATGGGTATATGTTGTCCCTGAAGAGGGAACATTCTATTGCAATAGTATCCAATGATCCTGACATCTTGCCAGGAGCGTAGCATACACCCCTGGGTCAACTAGCTATACTTCTTCTATCATATCTGTAGACCTATCCAAAGTGATGTCACACGTAGCATTTCCCCGTCACCCAGAACTCTGTCACAAAAGCCGCTGGCCTGTATATCTTCGTCATTCATGGAGAACATATGACAGAAGACACACGTTAAAAAATGGAGCATGCAATCAGGTGCCCTTTTCTTGAAACCGGTCACAGGTTGTCAGCCTATACCCCAATATTCCTTAGTCGCCTCCAACGACATGCCTGTAAAGAAGACAGTAACCATATTCTTTGCACCCTGAAATAGAAATTCAGGTCGTCACAGGGTCAGTGAACATAATCAATATGTATATCTATCTATGTTCCTTCAGCACAGACCACACACGTTGCATAGGGCAGAAACCAGAGCTCTCCGATTCGAGCGATGTGATGCTACTGTGTGTCTTCTTCTTTTTCCTGTTCACAGTTTGACATGTCTACACAGCAAGTCCTGTTTTCTTAATAAATGCTGCTGTATTTGAAAACTCCTCAGTGCTCCCATACATCTTTCTGTGGACATCCATATCTGTGGGCCAGTGTTCTTCTCTTAACTGGTTTAGTGTATTGCAGTCTTGCAGGATATGTTCAGTGGTCTGTGCTGCCTTGACCAGTCTTAGTCTATTTAAGTGGCTGTTTACTCTGTTGTGTCCTGTTCTGAGGCGGAAGATAATAACCTGCTCTGCTTTGTCGAGATAGTGGTAATTATCTTTTGAGTGGTCGACTTTCCTGATGGCTTTGATGAGGGTCTTCTTTTCTTGGTAGATTATTTCTTGGTCTTTTTGTTCCTGTGTTGCTCCATCCTTTGTCAGTCTGCCTGCCTCTTCATTTCCTGGTATGCCACAGTGATATGGTATCCAATGTAGTACTACCCTTCTTTGGATGCTCACATGGCTTTCTTCAGGTCTGGCACTGTGTGTAATTTTTGCATGTTGTCGTGACCCTAGTCATACCTTCTTTGATTGTTGTTCTGCGAAGAATTTCTCGCTGTCCTTTTCTTTTGTCATCTGGTACCCGTTTCAATGCTTGAAGTGGCAGTCTGTTTTCATTCATTCTAAGTACATGTTAGATATAAGCACATCGTTGTCTTCTTATTGTTGTAGAAACATATTGCTGTTTGGTGTTTTCTCTTACTTGCACGTTTCTTCATCTTCTTCGTTCATTCTCAAACTCCCACCGGATATCTCTTGTAGCAGGACTAAGAACCTATTAGATTTCCAGAAGGATGTAGTCCAGATAATGGAAATGCGCTGTGTCGACTTTTTATCTGCGTCAATAGCCCGACACATCCGTCTTCGGCGGAACTCGCACGTTTGACTTGAATTCTTCCCAACCAATATTTAATACCACCTACATCGCTACCATTAAATTAGACTAGCCTGAATGTAAAAAATAAAAGTAGTTTCCCATGACATTGCGTCATATTAGGAACTACGGAGTTGTGCTCGTATTATATAACGACCAACAACATACCTAGTGACGATGTGATCAATCTCACGCCTATCGCATTTCTTTTTCCAGGTACCCATTTCCTTAGGCTGAGTTAACGTAGGATCCGTTTGATTTTGCAAAAATATAGTCAGTTGAACAAGAAGTGACTGTAGATGTATAAGACTAGAACTTGAACAGTAGCCGCCAGTGTTTGCTGTATCGTGTAGTCTAATCATGAGCTTGGTCAATTATCTGCCTGGCTTGTAACAGGCTGGTTTGTGCTTACGTCAGCCGCACTTGATACGCTTGTGAGGTACTAATTGCACGTACCGTTAATTTCAAGTGTTTGTGCATGCTATAGTAGACACGAATTTCCAACGCCGTTAGGAAGGTGTGCCATTGTGGTGGCAGGGCCTGAAACAGGAGCAAGGAATAGCAACACTGTTTACCTTCCATAATTACAAGACAGAATCGATGCCTTTGAGCTGGGGATATATAGAAGAATAGGGAGAACATCAT